>JAFIDM010008419.1:13137076-13155166 GCA_023159025.1 Thereuonema tuberculata | reverse complement strand
TATTAATTTAATTTTTACCTTTTATTTTCCTATTTTAATTTAAAACTATGAGCATTATTTGTCGTTTTAAACCCTTTCTTCTTCGAATTTGGCCGACTATGGACCATGTGAAATAACATGTCATGATTATTTTTCTACTTTCTTTCTTCTCTTCCAGTATTCTTTCATTCTTTCTCCATGTTGTTTCCTTCTTTCTTCCGTCCATTTTGTTCCCGTCTTCTTCTTTGCCTTTTCCTGAAAACCCTTGAATCCCCTGATCTTTTTTCTGAATTCTTCTCTTCTCTCCACCTCCTCTCCATCTATTTTCATTTCTTCCATGTCTTTTCTGACCTCTTTAATCCATGTTATCTGCGTCTTGGGGTTTCTGTCGAAGAAGGTGAATAATCTCTTCGTCAGTATACCTTCACTCATTCTTTTAATGTGTCCGTAGAAAGCCACTCTTCTTTTCCTCATTGTGTCAGTTATTTTTTCTGTTTTTGTGTAGATCTCCTTGTTGTTTCTCAGTTTCCATTTTCCATCTTCATATTTTGGTCCCAGGATTTTCCGTAAGATCTTTCTTTCCTTTTTTTCTATCTTGTCTAATTGTCTGGCTGTGTTTAGTGCAAGGCATTCTGAGGCGTAGAGGCCTTCTGGTTTAATGACTGTATTGTAGTGTCTAAGTTTTGCATTTATAGATATGGACTTCTTGTTGTATACATTTTTTGTCAACTGGAATGACAGTTCCATTTTTCTTGCTCTTGCTAGGACCGCTTCTTTGTCAAGGGCGTTTGGTTGAATTATTTCTCCCAGGTATTTGAACTTATTAACCCTCTTGATTTTCCCATACTTTGTTGTGATCTGTCTTGGTGCATCTTTTCTATTGGTATTCCGTCTTTTCATAAGATATTTGTAGTCCAGCCTTTTCTGCTGTCTCTTTCAGTACCGTAAACCGGGGTGACTTTGTGACAGAATTTGAGGTTTCCAAGCTGTTATATTAATCTTTTTCGTTACTCCCACTTTATAGACGGTGATTTGGGTTACCCCATCCTTCCTCTTCAAAACTGTATATATATAAATCTCGTTACCTCAATCGTTTTTTAATAATTAGTGTAAAAAGTTGTCACAAACTCACCCCCCAGCTGGGGGTGATTTTGTGACAAGTTCTTTTTGAGTTAGAAATGCAAGGGAGAAAGAAATATCACAAACTTAAACCACATACTGTGTATTTAAAACCATTTTTACTGTTTTAAATGAAAGGGTTAAAAGATTTAAACAGAGTAAATTATACATTTAGGTTGGGAAAAGCAAACTGGATGTAGCGTGAAATATGAATACTTTTTTCTACTTCTTATACAAATCAGTCTGAATTTTTATATCTTAAATTAGTTTAATTGAACAACTTTAAAAGGTCCTCTATTATTAATTATTTTGGGAGGATCAATACGAAACAAAACTTCTTTTTGATACAAAATTGAGCCGGGTTTCAGTTCTTTGTATTTTCACACTGAACTTCGTTATTGAGAAGAACTAACTTATGTAGCTATTCTGTAGATTCCTTCCAATTGTTTCCACTCTTTTCCATTGCGCTGACAATTACACCGTCCAGTCAGTCTCTTCTGTATCACCTTTCCTCAGAAAAGCTCTCCTTCAAAGTTGGCAACTATGTGATCTCCTTGATCATATTCTGTTTCCGTGGGCGGAGTGGGTGAAGCTCGGATAGGAATCTCATCATCTGAAAACTCTTCGTACAAGTCTAAACTTGAGTCCTCGGCATTTTAAAATATCGTTATATACACTGCAAGACAAAATATATAGGTTAAAACACAGTAAAACAATCGCGGGGTGAATGTGACGCTGTCACAAAGTCAGCCTGCAAATCTTTGATTTTTTACATAATGGTTAATAACTCATACAAAACTCGTTCAATTAACATCATTTTACAATATATTGTACTTAATATATTAATGTTCAATAATAATTACCTATTAAACGATATCCTCTTCTGTATTTCGCTGTGCAAATCAAAGTTGACGGTAAACACAACAATGCTTCAAAAGTGGTCCTTGGCAACAATGCTTCTGGATCACCGGATCGAGGCGCAAAGAGTTTGACAGTCGACTGTTAGGCGCCAGCACACATGACACCAACTCATGGCGGTGTCCATTGTCTGCTTCTCGCTAGGTTCCCGGCGCGAGATTATAAATAAGAAAAATTGACCACGCATCACAAAGTCACCCCACTAGTCACAAAGTCACCCCGGTTTACGGTATATTTATTTGTCTTCTTGCGTCTTCCATGTTTTCCACTAGTATTGCAAGATCGTCTGCAAAAGCCAGGCAGTCAATTTCCAAGTTATCTTTCTTTCTTCCTATTTTAATTTTATTGATTCCTTCCTCTTCCATTCTTTTCCTCCACTCTCTCATTACTTTCTCCAGCACACAGTTGAAGAGCAGTGGGGAAAGCCCATCTCCCTGTCTTACTCCTGCTTTCACCTCAAAGGGTTCTGAGATCTCTCCCAAAAATTTTACCTTTGACTTCGTATTTGTTAGGGTTTTTTTGGTGATCGCAATTAATTTGTCATCGGCTCCGAATTCCTCCAATGTATTGAAAAGTGTGTCTCTGTCTATGGAATCGTAAGTCTTTTTGAAGTCCATGAATGTCCTTGGCTCTCAGTCTCCTGTATTTTATTATGAGTTTTAGATTTAATATCTGTTCAGCACATGATCTTCCCTTCCTGAATCCTCCCTGGTAGTCACCTAATTGTGGGTCCAGCTGGGCCTCCAATCTATTTTGTAATGCTTTGGTTAGGATTTTGTAAGTTACCGAAAGGAGTGAGATTCCCCTATAATTGTTGGCATCGGTTTTATCTCCTTTTTTGTGTATAGGGTGGATCATGGCTGTTTTCCAATCTTCCGGTATTTCTTCCGTTTCCCAGATATTTTGTATTATTTTATGTAGGCTTTTGACAGTTTTGATATCTACGCTTTTCCACATTTCTGCTATAATTGAGTCCTCTCCTGGAGCTTTATCATTTTTTAGTTCTCTAATAATCTGTTGGATTTCTGCTAGGTTCGGTGTGGCCTTGGAGTTTTCAAATTTATATTTGAAAATATAAATTTAGGGAATTTTGTTTTCGGTTCTTCACAGTTTAGTAGTTTTTCGAAGTATTTTGCAAGTATTTTGCAGTTTTCTTGGTTATTCAGGGCTATCCTTCCTTCCTTCGTTTTTAAACCCTTTATTAATTATTTCTGTGATTTTTGTAAACACATCCTTTATTATTTTTTAATAAAAATTAAAAGACAATATATTTTCATATATTGAAAAGGAGTATATATTTTAAATTTTTCTAAGACCAGCTGATGTAATTTAAAACAGTATGGGGCCTCTGGGTTTTGTACAGTTTAGGGCCTCAGCAAGTTTAAATCCGGCCCTGCTCTAGATTCACATTTTTGAAACAAATTTCCCAAATTAGTGATGCAAAAATTAAAGAAGGAATATTTGTGGGTATACAAATAAGAGCACTAATGCACGATGACAAGTTACAGGAACATTCAAATTAAGTGGCAAAAGCAGCCTGGCAATCATTCAAAAATGTTACTCAGAAGTTTTTGGAAAATCGAAGGGCAGAGAGCTATCGTAATAAAGCTAGTGATCTTCTGAAATTATGTAAAGTAATACATTTCTTGGACTAACAGAAAATCTTCCCAGAAAATCTCGGGGCGGTCAGTTATGAGCACGGAGAACGCTTTCACCAGGAGACTTCTACAATGGAAAAGAGGCATCGAGGCAAATGGAGGCTCAGTATGCTAGCTGATTATTGTTGGACCATCAAGAGAGATGCTCCACAGGCGAAATAGAGCACAAAATCAACCTCTCATGCTTTCTAAATTTGGCAGAATGTTTGTGTATTTAATGTAAGTATTAAATTTCCTAAAATTATAAACACCTGTCTCTTGAAAACCTTACCTGATAAAAAAATAAAAAATAAAATCATATTAAACTGAGGATTAAAAGTACTTTCAGATTCACCTACTTTAGTTCTTGAAACAAAAAAAATTGTTCCCCAGTGTTACCATAAATACTGTACCATAGATGGCAGAAGGAGGGAAGAGCACACAAATTAAGAATCCATGTAGGCACAGGGGTTTGCATCCAGTTCAGATTTATCAGCTTCATGACAGGCCAATACGACTTTATAATGCATCATATATCGTCCATTGTTATTTAAAGTAAATATCGCTGCTTTACATTTTAAAGAATTTCATAGATATTTAATTAAATGTTACCTATTATATCAATTTAGAACCTTTTAACGAAAATACAAACAATAAATGATGACGTGAGAAGTTCTGATCAGCTTCTAAAGAAAATCTATTCAGATATTTCAGTTTTAAATTCATATCTGCTTTAGTTCTTGAATGAGTAAAATTATATATTGTAAATTATTTACTAACCAACTTGCTATTAATGACTCCTTAGTTGTTTAAAACGGCCACATCAAAGAATCCTTACACAACTTTAAACTGTTAGATTGAAGCTATGCTTTGAAATGGAAACAGCATCGTGGATGATTACAAGGATTTTACAATTGGCAAATTACGCCAGAGCATGCACTTTCGAAAATAGTAAACTTTTCTCAACAATAGATCGAGAGAAATTGTGTATCACGCGTGCAATTCATTAAAAAGTAGCACAGATTGCCTTTGTTTAAAATTCTTAACAATGCAGTTATGTAACTCATTCTGCTCTTGAATTTTTAAACAAAAAAATTATCAAAGCTCCTAAAATAGGCATTAGGAAATCTTCTAAAGGTTTGGTTAAATTTTTATGTCGAACTATTTTCTTTTGGAGGAGATGTTCGAACGGACTTACATCTCACTTCTAACAAAGTATCAGATGTCAGTATTGGTTCTACAAAAGATAAATTATTAGGTATTTACCGTAGACATCGTTGTTTGCTGCTATTTCGTTACAGTCATATAAAAATATAGTAAATAAGCATAATTTTCTTTTTTGTTAGATGTGCTCTTCTAAGACGGAGTTGATGGCAAACAGTAACGTTTGTGCTTATGGACTGTGGAATGCTCTGCCTGATATACTGATTGCTAAATTATACACTTACCTCTCTCTTAAAGATCGCGTTAGTGCTAGTATGGTTTGTAAAAGCTGGTCGAGAGGTTTTCAGACGCCCAAACTATGGAAATCTATTAAAATCTGGCTGAACGGCGATCCTGGTAATGTAGTAAAAAAGATATCCGACAGCAGGGAGAAGGTTATTGGATCTATGGGTAGTTTGCTGGTTATCAGTCAGGAAAAAGATATAAACGACACTGAAACCACTCCAGAACCAGAAAGTGGTAGTGAACCTTCAACTCACGCCTCATCTCATATTGAACCAAACACAAATCCCATTGACTTAAAAAACGTATGCGCCAAGGATGAGATCTGCTTCTTTCCCACTTTGGAATTTAGCGACGAAAAAGCGTTGGAATTTGCCAGCAGATATGGAAGATTTGTCAAAAATCTACATTTAATGTGCGATCCGATGTCAAGAGCTTTATCCGAGAATTTAAAAGTTAAAGTATCTCGTTTTCTTAAAAGGTAATGTTCTATTTGTTTGTTTGTTTATTTATTTATTAGATAATTTTCCAAATAAGATAATTATTCCAGCTGAACTGCGAAAAAGATACGTGCTGCAAATAAACAGCAAAAATTGATTCTATGCTTCTGTCTAATGAAATTGCTAGTCTTAATCCAGCAATTAAAACAAAGGAAAATTAGTAGAATATTCCTATGAGAAGAAAAAGTCCGATTAAAAATTACGTTGATTGATGATATGGTATAATCACAAGACTAGAGCAGATGCATCTGATGCGATTCCGAGATTGAGAAGAGTCTCAAACAAAACTCTGATGCAGTTCAGAACTTAGTTTTTGAAGTAGTCCTGTAGGTGGCTGACATTTCTTAAACAATATGAGGCGTTACATCGGAATCGCAGTGGTGCCTCAAAGGGAAAATACACAATGAAAGATATTGTTTACGACATTTCTGTCCCTTCTGTCCTAAGTGAAAATACTTACTGAATTTTGTTAGAATTTACGTTAAGTAATAGGGTTTCAAAAATGATTATTTGCAAATTTTCTTAAGTTTAAGAACAAATAAATATTAATTAGCACAGACACCTATTAAAAAATTTTCGGGAGGCATAGAGAACAAAATATTTTGGCAATATAAAAAAAAATTGAGAAATTATATAAAAATAAATTAAATAAAATAATAATTAAAATAAAGTTGTTTTTTTTTTTTTTATCTGTTAGTCCTCTTCCTAGAAAGATATTACATTAATTACATTGAATTTGCAATTCGAGGAAGTTTACATCCTTGGCGTCCAACCTATTTACATAGAAAAGTTTGAATTACAGTGACAAGATTTAGGTTTTTTCACAAAGCCAATTAATATTTAATTAAGAATGTTGATTCCGTAAACAAAAAAGAAAATGCCAATTAATGTTGAGAAGTTCAAGATGAAGGTAAAATATCGAAGGCTCCTACCATGGTATTGTAGACTTCACAGGGATCGAACTACAGGACAAAAAAATAAAAGAAGTCTGTGAGAATATTGTGTCAATGATCTTCAGCTGTCATTCAGCATGTCACTAAACTTCGGATATATACTAAGGATGCTTCTTGTTGTAAAAAGCAAATATCTGAAGGTGTTAGTTATGTAGTTATCGGTTGATAACTATAAAAATGTATTATGAGTTATGTGTTACGGCACATATGATAATAAGGGAGCAACTTTTATCTTATGCTTCAATATTCCTGGCCATCTTGTATAGACAGTTGATCCATACTTACTTCGTAGTTCATTCCTCCTACAATATCTATATAATATATAGATATACAATATCACTCAAAATAGGTAATTATTTACATTTATTTTCAAAAGCAGCAAATTTTCAAGGAGACCACTCGTCTCCCGTTTCTCAAGCCTATTATAGAACTTATAAACATCTTGTATAGAACTTATACTGTCCAGAAACATTTTTAAAAATTTTCTTTTATAATTAAAGTTTCTTGAATTAAGCAAGTAAACGAGGCACAACGCTATAAGAAGCAACATTACTTGCTTAATTCTTTGAATCATTGGGTACGTTAAATTTCTTTTCATTTTCAATTAAAGTTTCTTCTTTACGAATTCTTCGAATTTATTTTACATTACAGTTTTCTTTTTTCCTGTAGTTTGTTAGAGAGTTCTTGCGAACTGCATGAGTTGATCATATTCTTTTCGTATAATGCCAATGACTGGGAGGAGAATGCCAAACAGGGTGTCGTGGCCGCATTTGCAGAGTTCATATCATTTCAGCACAGATTGAAAACCCTCATTTTTGGTAACAGCTTTTATAACGATGATGTTCATCTACTGGAAGTTATTACAAAGAATTGTGGAACGACTTTGAAGGAATTCCATTGCCTTTTTTACAATGACACAGATTCATCATCATCAGAAAAGTAAGAAATTTAATCTATTTTTTTTATATCTGCATATTAAAATATCTAGGTCCCAGTTAATAATAAGGAAAAAAAAATAGCATCCTTCAATTCGATGTCTTTTGATGTACAGATAATAAGTACAGTAGAGCCCCGATTATCCGCGAGTGCCGCGAAAAATTTTTTTAATTACGAACCTAAAAAAAAAACCAATTTTAATCCAAGCCAACAACAGGGAAAGTACAATAGGCTCTACAATGCGAAGGTCGAAAATCACTGACAGGTTTATTGTGCATCGTAATCCTACAGGCCTTCTCGGAATTTGTGGATGCAAACGTAGAGCAAAGGTTTCTGCTTTACTGTACATATTTTAAAAGTTTTAAATATTATGTTTTTTGTACAATAAAACGTAGTTTTTAATGGTGAAATATTTTTTTTCGTTTTTACACCTCATTTTTAGTCTTTTTTCGGGTTATCCGCGAAGCCCTTGCCACCCAATCCCGCGGATAATCGGGGCTCTACTGTAATGTTTTCTTTGTTTAGTTAACACTGTGTTGTTTTTTTGAATGAACTGCAAATGTTTATTTTCCGAGATATTGCTGTCACATGCTGCAACGATTCTTGTTATGTATGACGAAGAAATAAAATACGTATGAGAAGAGTGTTTATAAAATACAACATACATTGTAGACTGTGTAAAGCATATTAAGAGTCGATTCATTGGATGCTTAACTCCCTCATCGCCTACGATCTTCTTTTGCATCCTGAACTAGCATATTAGCAGTACATAATGAAATGTAGAAAGTTAAAATAATATTTCCAATGATAAGTATATAATACTAGTATAGTAACAGGATAAATCCAATGTTCTGTTCACTTGTTTTCTATTCTCCATTCGTTCTTGTGAATTCCAACTGCTCAAGTTATTAAGTTATAAGAAAGTATTTGCACTCCTGAAAACTTCTCTTCTCTGTTATGGTCCAACATTGGGAAAATATATTACCCCCATCACTGAAATAAAACCCTTTGACTACGTTTACTACTGAAATTTTTAGCAATTTTTAAAGTACTAAAATGTTTTCTTGTTGTGTTTACTTTATGGAAAATCTTATCAAACTTAAGACTGCAATATTGCATTTTTTAAATATAAGTTTCAATATTAAAATGATTATTATACAATATAATACAATCATACAATAAAATGAATGTTCTCCTTTCGCAGCTTCCATGAACGGTATTGTAGGGTTCTTGGGCAAATACCAAACATTCAATATATAGGAATGAGTGCACAGTCTTTGAGCGATTCCATAATAACTACATTAAACAACTGCAGGAAACTTCGAACAGTCTATTTGTATGATTTGACGTTTAGCCGTGACATGCCCTGGCGGCCAGTTCGTGAAGCTACAGGTTTTAAATGGAAGAAGCCATTAAGGATTCATCCGAAAATAGAAAGAAGGTTAGGTGGAGGTATAAAAACATTTTATAGATAATATTTAATCATATCTTTATAATGATTTCAAAAAGTATCATTTAGTTTACAGCGACTTCATTACATCTTATCCTCGTTTCTCTTGACTTGCTAAGACACACACAACCATAGTTTTGTATAATTGAAGCTGATGATGTAGTTCGGTCGTGCTTCTATAGAACGTGCTCAGTTCAGATGTAGAGTATTGGTGTGACTCTTAACTAACATTTACAATTTATGTTCTTCCCAAGAACTATTTGATACCAACAAATACGGAAAGCATTTGCTTCTATTGTTTGCTCTAAAATTTATTAAAATAAGTATCTGGGCTTATGCTTCCCGAATTTCATGGGAGTGTGTTTCGAAGTGCGAAAAACATTGATGCATGGATACATTCGGAACTTAGTACGAATATCTTTTGAATAAGGTACTACAATACATAATGTATTTATATAAAGCTACAGTATATTCAATAGCTGTAAAGTCACAAAAATACAAACTTGCAAAAAAATTTCGAACTTTATTCACTTCAGGAAAAAACAACAAACAAAAAACCAAAAGAAAAGTAAAAACAAAAAAACAAAAATGAATTTGAGCTAATCATTGATCATTGGAATTTTGGGTTTTGGGAAAAGATAATACTTTCTGTCTTCTGATTGATGAAATGAAATTCCAAACAATTTTCCTTTTATTTTCGCCAGTATTATAAACTTTTTTTCTATATTTTTTTTCTTAATATGTAGAATATCCATTTCTAAGAAATCAAATATTAATAAACTTTTGAAATAAGTATTAATAAACAAAATAATCATCTTCAGGAATTTTACACAAAAATGGAAATGTGAAAACAAAACGGGAATCGTGCATCAGAAAGTGATGTCTTTTTTTAAGTTCATTAGAATTGAAATGGATTTGAGGAAACTTATTGTAATACCGTTACGAGAATGGTTAATTGAAAATAATCTTATTAAGATTTCATTAAAAAGTCTTAAGAGGTTAACCAGACATGTACACTATATGGCTAAAAGTATCCGGACACCTTCCGACGAAGTGGATCGGGCAGGTAAGGAGGTTTGATGCATCATCGGGCGCTATAAAAGCGTTGGTGGGGGATTGGGCGATCGTAATTCTGCGTTCCCGATAAAATGAGTAAGTTAGGCGAGCTCAGTGACTTCGAACGTGGCGTGATAATTGGATGCCACCGTTGTAGGAAATTGGTTAATGAAATTGCAAATATGCTGCGAACGTGCTGAAATCAACTGTGACTGATGTAATTGGATAAAATGGAGATGTCGAGGCATTGAAACGACATCTGCACGAAGTGGTAGACCAAGAAAACTGACTGACTGTAGCCGTCGAACCCTGAAGAGAGTAGGGAAGCAAAATCGCAAGTCTCCGTTGGTAGTGATTCCAACATGCGTCGGGCGTTGTCGCTAGCAGCAGGGTTATTCGCCGAGAGCTAAACTACTTGGGTTTTCATGGTCGTGCGGCTGCTCACAAGCCGAGCATCTCCGCCCTCAACGCGAAGCATTTGTTGCAATGGTGCAGAGCTCACCGCCATTAGACTGTGGAGGAGTGGAAAAACGTTCTGTGCAGTGATGAATCTCGCTTCACGATCTGGCAGTCTGATGAACGCATGTGGGTTTGGCGGATGCCCGGCGAACGCTTCTTATCCGACTGCATTGTGCCAACTGTTAAGTTCAGTGGTGGCAGCATAACGGTGTGGGGGTGTTTTCGTGGTTGGGGCATGGGTCCCTTAGTACGTGTGACAGGCAGCATAAACTCTGCGATGCATTGGACCATTCTGGAAAATGCTACCCTCCCGACTCTGTGACAACAGTTTGGGGGAAGACCCGTTTCTCTTCCAGCAGCAGAACTGTCCCGTACTCACATCGAAGCGAGTGCGGCCGAGGTTTGACAACATGGGTATCGCACAACTTTACAGGCCATCTCAGAGCCCCGATCTCAACCTCACATCTGTACATCTGTAGGACGAAATAAAATGTAGATTACGTGCCCACCCACATCCTCCATCTTCCGTGGCAGAAATTCCCTTCAGCTGTCCTGGCCGCCTGGAAGTCAGTTTCTGTGACCCTCATCAAAACCTGGTGGAAAGTCTTCCCAGACGTGTACAAGCTGTCATCGATGCAAAAGGGGGACCGACATCTTATTAATATGATCCTCCGCGTCCCGACCACTGGGTGTCCGGATACTTTTGGCCACATAGTATACATAGCTTAATTGTTTTTTTTTGTTTTTTTTTTTTGTATTTTTTTTTTCGGTGACAGGTTTCAGTTAAATAGTTAACTATATTGAAATTAAATAACAGATATTGCTTTTCATATTAAATAACTTAGAAAATCCGGTCGGTAATATGCAGTGATTTCTTAAATCTCCAAGAAATAGTTCTTGGTTTGAAAAAGATTATGGAAAATCGTATATACCTATTCCTAAAAAAACCATTCAATTTCAATTAGATTTTAATTTGAATGAAAGAGGATTGGAAAACCTCCTCAACTATTTTGATAGTAAGGCATTCTTATTTTATCATGTCTTACTGTCTTTATTATAGTACATTAAGCTATACAGGCAACGTTTATTCGCCTTCTCTGCTTATACACTGACTGCTCAATTGAAAGTGGACACCTGAGTGTGTCATCCTAACAGTGAAGTTTGGCGGTGGTGGTGTGATGGTGTGGTCGTGTTTCTGCTGGTTTGGACGTGGTCCGTTGGTTGTGATTGAAGGGAACATGGCATCCACACAGTATCTGAACGTTCTAGACCAGCGGTTCCCAACCGGTGGGTCGCGACCCACTAGTGGGTCGCAGAAGGGTTACAGATGGGTTGCGACTTGATCCTAAAACTATCAGAAACCATCGAATAAACCATCAGAAAAGATCAGAAAAATCGAAAATCGATCATATATAAGGAAGGGATACGATACAAATATGGTGTAATTCTATATTCTTCTATTCCTATATATGTGGAGGTATTCCGATAAGGAAAGGTGGGTCGCCAGCTGAAAAAGGTTGGAACCGCTGTTCTAGACAATTCATTGCTTCTTACGTTGTGGCCGCAGTTCGGTGAAGGGCCATTTGTGTTCCAGCACGATAATGCGCCGTGCCATAAAGCCCATGTTGTTAGCGCCTGATTTCCGGAGAATAATGTTCAGGAACTTCAGTGGCCCGCCCAGACTCCGGACCTCAGCCCTATTGAACATCTGTGGGATGAATTGGAGCGCCGGATTCGTGCCCGTCCGATGCGACCGCAAACACGCATCAACTTGTGCAGGCTTGGAAGAAAGAGTGGGCGAAAATACCGGTTGCTTGCTATCAGAAACTGATGGAGAGCATGCCACGGCGTGTGGATGCTGTGCTTAGGGCAATAGGCCACAATACGCACAATTAGACACGCTGGAAATAAAGCGTCTGTTCCATACCACAGGTGTCCGCTTTCAATTGAGCAGTCAGTGTGGTTACTGGAAGTATCTTTACAGTGTTCATCAGAACCACTTGACTAGTAGACATTTCGAGTAGTTTTGAATGAAAAAGGAATAACCTTGCTGTATATTTCTTTGTATTCTATCAGTAAAAATGTCTTCCACGTAGCTCTCAATTGGGAAATGTAAACAAAATTTTAAAATTCGCTTACATTGGATACATCAAAATAAAATATAAAAATTCGCTATTAAATATAAAAAAAAAAAAAATGATTGGAATGTCATCTCATGTAAACTGACAAATTGTGAACTTTATCACAACATATTATAGCACTTGAATGAACAATGAAAATATGATCAATTATTTAATTGAATATGTCAGAAACATCAAATATCCCAGACTCTTAAAACTCGTATAAACCACATGGAAACTGAATATCAACATTTATTTATTTATTTATTTATTTATTTATTTATTTATTTATTTATTTATTTATTTTCTTTTATAGTTTACATTCAAGTCCTGTTAGGATTATTTTTCAATCCCAACAATAGTTGCTTTATTTAACTATATAAAAACATATTTTTTTTTTAGTTTTATAAATATTCTTTTCATTTTCTTCTTTTTCCGCGTGGGTTATTCGCAATGAAGATTTGAAATAAATTATTTACATAAATGAGTTAATCAATATTTATACATTATTGCGCATTTCATAATTTTTTTATAATTTATTATTACACAAATATTTTTTTGTTTGTTTATTACATTCTAATACTTATTAATTTTTTTAAATTTAATTTATTTATAAATAAACAATAAAAGTAAAAAAAAAAAACTAAAAAAAATAATATATATATATATATATGTATAGGCTTATACACAGGCAAATACATATATACTGTATACATACATCTACATACATCTACATACAACCATATGAAGATTTTTCCTTTTTTTTTCACCTTTTTCTTTTTTGTTTTTTGTTACATCACACAGTTATAAATAAAATTTACATACAACTTAATAAAAAAAAATGTTTAATTTTTTTTTTATTACACAAACAGTTATTGACAAAATTTTAAAGTTTCTTTGTTTAAAAAAGAAAAATTATATCCAACTATACTAAGATTCTTTTTCTTTCCTTTTTTTAATATTACAACAAAATAGTTATTAGCAAAATCTTAAAAGTGTTTTTTGTTTACATATATATACATAGAATAACATAGAACAACATAAGCTACTTTTGAGACTAACTTAGTTGTAACCTATAAAGCTTTGTTTTTCTATTCTCTTTTGCTCTAGTGGCTGTCAATAAAAGTTCAAAAGATTATTTCTGTGTTTATATTTTTATAGAATTTTGGCTGAACCGTCCTCTATTACCACAGTTTGTTCCTTTCAAAATGAATATCTATGGAAATGCACAATTTAGATTCGAACATTACGAGGCCTCGATACCTAAAGCAGTTCTGCAAACCCTAAGGAAATATTTCTCCAGAAATCTAGGTGAATGTTTGAATTATCTTTTGTTACTTTCTGAAAAAACAAAAACAAAAGTCGTTTAGTCACTGAACATGAGAGAACTCAACGATGTCCGTTTCACTTTTTTTCAAGGCTTATCAGTGAGGTTCATAAGAAGCTAAAAGGAAAACAAAAAGAACTGAAACTAAATTAATGAAAATTAAGTACAGTCGGACCTCTATTTAACGAACCTTTATTTTGCGAATTTCTCTATTTTGCGAACTTTTCTTTGGAACCAAGAACATTTTGCTAATTTCTTCGTAAAATAACCTCCAAATAGCGAAGAGCATTTTCTATTTAACGAACTTTTTCGTGGTATCTATTTTTTTTTCTCCTTGAAATGTTTTTATTATTAATATTCCCTTAGAGGAAATGAAAGAAATGTGGATACAGCTGAGGGAAAAGAAGAAAGTAACGATGATGTGCTGATTGATGATTATCTTTCACTTGATTTTGAAGTTGAGACCTCGGAATTACTAACTGAATCGGATATTTTGAACAGTGTGAAAATTAAAAACAATACAGCTTTGAATTGCGATGAAGATGAACATGATGATTATGGAAATGATCATGATGCAGAAATAAAAAAAAACCTTCATATGATGAAATGCTAAAATCATTTGAAACAATCCGATGCGGATAAGAATTTGAAGAAAATACTGAAGGGATTTTTGGTGCATTGCAAAGATGCGAGACATACTATGAGCAAAAACACTTTTTCAAAAAAAAAAAAAAATCTCAGACAAAATTAACAAGACTTTATTAGTAAAATTTAAGTACGCATGTGATAATGTATGCTTTATGTCATTAAAATTATTACTTTTTTAATAATATTGAATAATAAAAAGGGAAATTCTACTTAACGAATTTTCCATATAACGAACTTTTTTCGGGATTTAGCGACTTCGTTAAATAGAGGTCCGACTGTATTATTCAGTAATTACAGTTGAAATACAAGAGATAAACAACAGTTGAAACGGCTATTTACTGTTTGGTTTTGTTTAGGAGAACCTTCAGCACTTTTGCGCATGCATCAGGTCTCCTTCGATTTCATCAAAATAGGGGTGAGGAGAAATAAAAGAGGGATGTTTACTTTTTATCAGTTAGTTTACTAGTAGCTACGTTCTATTTAAGCTTTTCGGGAAAGAATTATGGAAAGAATAAATACTATTGCAAAGATGTTCCTCCGTTATTTTTTTCTTAAATGCGAAAATGTCCAAAAGAATTTTGGAAAATCAGCGTATGATCCCTCTGCGGAGTAGAATCGCCCGTGATTGCTGCGTCTGGATTTCGAAAACGAACAGTAGTTTTCTCCCTCACCTTCACCCTCAAAGGGTGATTCATTTGTTGCTTTGTTTCCTTTCTTTAGTAATCAAATTGCTCATCAGCAATCCGAAATGGAAGGACGAAGATTGAAATTGTAATTAATGTTTATTATTTATTTTTCTTTGTTTATATTCTGAGGAGCCACTTGCCTTTCCTATTTTTTTTTTTGCTTAATGTTTCTAAATGTTATAGCTTTAGAAACTACTATCAAGAGACGTTTCTCAAATTAAATCTATATTTTATCATTGGTTTTAACTTTAATAAATTGAACAACAGATGATATTGGATTTCTGAAAATATTTGGAAGTCTACCGAGTCTGCTATCTGACAAATTTAGATTGAAATTACTGGAGGAATTTGTGATTAAAAGTAAATTTAAACGTTTTAGTGGGAGGATTAAGGCGGAGCGGGCACTGGCCCCTCTTCTGAAAACTCGAATTTATAGAATAGACCCTATTTTTTGTTTGTTTTTGGTTGGATTACCAGTTGAGAGAACCTTGCCCCCCCCCCCCCCAATTTTGAAAACGACTTTTTTTGGCATCGAATAAATGTCTTTCGAGAGTTCTTAAGAAAAAAAAGAAGAAAAAAACTGAGACAAAAGTCAAAACAGAAAAGCGAGACACAAAAAAGTGATAAAAAATTGTTATATAAAAACATAAAAAGGGGAAATAAAAGAAAGCACAGTAGTTTGCTTTCACGCCTTGGACTATCATCGACGGGAATCTGGGACAGCTGTTTCGTCCTTGTTGAGCCCAGAAAAGCACGGAAGGCTGTGGACTGCTCTCCTGCTCCCGAAAATGGGACCCCACAAAAACAAACAACAATAATATAATATTGATTTCCCTTTTTTATGTTTCATTTCCTTCGCATTAAACTATGCTATTTAGTCCTTCTATTGTTTTGTTTGTTATAATTAAATGCTTTTTATGCCTAGCAGTTAGCAGGCTAAGGTTTTTCATTCTGTTATTGGTTATTGTAAGTTATTATTGTTGTTGTTTTTGTGAGGTCCCACTTCCGGGAGCAGAAGCAGAATTCAGAGGCTTTCACGGTTTTCTGGGCTTATCATCGAGGTTAAATCTGGCTGATGAGTCTTAGCAAGGACGAAACAGCTGTTCCAGATCACGTCGATGATTGCCTAAGACGTGACAGCAAACTAATGAGCATTCTTTTATTTCCCCTTTTTTATGTTACATTTCCTGCACGTCAAACTGCCCTGTTACATAAAAAGCAATTGACGTGTTATGCAGAGGTACAGAAAACCTTGAAAAATTCAGTTACATTTGTTACTTTTCGTATCACTGACCAGTTATTGTTTTAATGTTAACGTTTTAAAAATAAATTAAAATGCTAAGACTTTAATAAATGGAATTCTGATTTTCTGTACCATCAGAAAATCTCAATTTTTTTTTTGGCTGTTGAAGATCGCATTCTAATTATGGCCCACCCTGAAAAAGATCCTATCTAAACCCCAGTTAACAGTAATGTTTTATTAGGAAAGAATAAGGAAATGTCACAGAAATATAGGACGGACCGTTTCGTCCTGTTTAGGGACTCATCAGCCAAACCAGATGAAATGCTCAGATAGTGCCAAAAATGATAAGGGAATCCACACCCGCTTCCGGCTGTGGCCTCCCTCCGAAAGAAAACACATTTAAAAATGAAACAAAGCAGATGTAATTTCAAATCCTGGCCTGCAAAACAGGTCAGACACAAAGGAATTTGAATATAAAGAGAACCCAGGTGAACCCAACCTAGTTTAAGAAAAACAAAAGATTTAACTCCCCACAAATTAATCGTCCTAAAAAGGACGAAACGGTCCGTCCCAAACTCTCACCGATGAAAGCTCAGATATTTTTTATTTCTGTGGCATTTCCTTATTCTTTTCTATTAATTTGTGGCACGTTAAGTCTTTTTGTTTTTAGTAATTATTAATCCGTATATATTATTTCTCAAAGGTGTTTTTGTGTTGGTACGCCATATCTCTCTTAATACTTCATCAAAATCAATGATTGAGACATCATTTTGAAGATTACGTTCACCGCTAATGACGAAAAATAAACAAATTGTTGAAAATTAATGTTTTCGTTAAAAAACTTTATTTTAAAAACCTTTTTATAAAAATGTAGACACGCTTTAACTGAAGCGACTTGATCTTTCGAAAGTGAAACAGCATTTCAAATAATTCTATAGCGTCGTAGACTTCAAATCTACCCTTTTTTGAATAAAAATGCACTTTAAAATGATATTTCATCGTTTATTTAATAAGAACAGATAAAAAATTCATATAAAGATTTATATTTTAATACAAATAAACGATTTATTACAATAAAAAATATAAAAATTTGCCAACTTCTCATATATTATTTCTCAAAGGTGTTTTTTTTTTTTTTTAAATTTCCCTTAATACTTCACGAAAATCAATGATTGAGATATCATTTTGAAGATTCCGTTCACCGCTAATGACAAAAAATATTGACGGCAACTATTGACAATTTGTTTAACTAAC
Source organism: Thereuonema tuberculata (assembly GCA_023159025.1). Lineage (NCBI taxonomy): Eukaryota > Metazoa > Arthropoda > Chilopoda > Scutigeromorpha > Scutigeridae > Thereuonema > Thereuonema tuberculata. The sequence continues at coordinate 13,137,435 of JAFIDM010008419.1, read as the reverse complement.
ATGCACGACAGCTTTGGAGTTGTTTATTATTTCTCAAAGATGATTTTTTTGATGCGAATTAATCGCACGGGTCAACTAGTAAAACATTATTATGGTTGTTATTTAAACCATTAAATAACATGGTTGTTATTATTAAGCTTTTAATTAATGTATATATTATATTTATTTCTTGTTTACCCGAATATAGTCAGCTTAAACTTTGTCGATGGACCAGATATGCTGAACGGTTTGAAGGAAGCTGTACGAGAATTAGTGATATCCTGTGTTGAACTCAAAGAATTGAATGCTAATGTTTCTATCGAGTTCCTAGAAGAACTCTTCAATCTGCAGCGGCACAATGTAATAGGTGAGGCTTCTTT
>JAFIDM010008419.1:13082530-13102365 GCA_023159025.1 Thereuonema tuberculata | reverse complement strand
CATGCATTTTTCTTTGTATGTATGTGAACCTCCTATTTACAGCCCTTAGTCCGGATCCGGGGTTTCATTGTTCATGCATTTTTCTTTGTATGTATTTGAACCTCCGTGTCAAATGGGATAAAGATCCGCTGAGAAATGGCGACGTTGTTTGAAAACAAACAAACAAACAATCATCCAAACAAACAAACAAACAATCATCCAAACAACCAATAAACAAACTCTCGTTTTTTTTTATATAGTTTTTAAAAGTTTTATGAAATATTAACCATTCATTTATACATTACGTAGTTTCTCTCATTTTTTACAGCATTTTTTTTTTTAACGGCCACTTTTGATCGATGAAATCATGCACAATTAATTCTGAACATCAGTCTGATCTCACCACAGCCCCGATCTAGCGAAGTAAAATTAGTAGCTGTAAAATAGTTATCAAGTAAGAGTTTATTACTTTTTTATATAATATTACTAACTAATTAACAAACATATTTTTCTAATTTAATAATTTCTAATTGCTTATAATTGCTAATATAATTGCTCAATTGCTAATATCATCAAGAAACCACATTGAGGAATTAAAAAATATTATTAATTCAAACATTTATACGACAATAATATGAAGGAAAGGCCTTGTAATATTTATTTTTTAACACCACAAAAACAAAATTATCCTTCCATTCTGCAAAGCTGAAAATTAAATCCTGTTTCAAATCTGGCATACCTTAAGATTTGAGTAAAGAGAAACATTTACTCGTAAATAACAAAAGCATACCTGAGTTACCACGCAGTGAAACCGTCGCTGCATTTCGTAAAATCACACACCATGATTGTCTGGGAGATCACTTACATCGACTCAAAATATTAGCCTCACCAAACTGCATTTTGTGCAATGAAGATATCCAAATGGACTGGAACCATCTAAGAAAGTGTAAAGCACTTCAACTTTACTGGACGAGATCCGATGGAGAAATTTACTGGGAAGCCAGAAGACTAATGGCTTATGTTCGAAATGTCTGAGCATTAGATTAAATAAATATTTATTTTTTTACATCATTATTTTCGAGTAAGTCATCAATTGGATTCTAATGAATTCGAGAAATTAATTAAAAAGCAGAAACTATTCTAATGGTTTGCAATTTATTCTAACAATTTAAATAATGGGATTAAACCCTAGTTTTAAATATCCATTGTAAGTGTTGAAATAGTTTTTATTTCCTAAAAATGAAATGTTCAACGATTTCACATTTTTTGGTAGGTTTTCAAAAATATCAAACTTAAATTTCCATAAATGCTATCTATTATCCAAAGTTATCTATGGAGCAAATTCAATCGACAGAGTTCAATCAAATGTATCATATCAAAAACAAATCATAAATTCTTTCTGGCTCATTTTATTCATCCGAAAAAAATATTAATTTTACTGTGGTGAAAAAAATAATATTAAAACTTTTTAACTTAAAAAATTCCTTTCTGAATAGTTACATGAACAGGTGCGTTAAATCAATTATGTTTAATATAAACTAGGCCATCCCCCTGTCTCCCCCCAGGTAAGTATGAGATAATCCAAGAAGAATCGATTCAAGCGGTTATGGCTAACAGTGATATTTGATTCGTTTTTGAATGAACTCATTATTTGATAGCGCACGCCATTGTTGACGGAGAGAAGCTAAAAAAATGAATATTGAAATTTACATTTTAATCTAGTAGGCTAAAATTAATGAGTTATTTTCTTTTTTCTCTGGCTCTTCTCTCATTGAGCCACACACCCACACAAAGGGCGTGCTAAGAAACATTATTTTGAATATAGTCCCCGTGGCCTAATGGATAGGACGTCTGACATCGGATTGAAAGGTTGCAGGTTCGATTCCAGCACGAACGTTTCATTGTAGAAGTTCAACAATGCTCATTTTGAATCAGTCGACTTTCTCGCAACAATGAAACACCATTTTCCATTGTTGCACTAACATTATGATTATTGGAAATCACAACAATTGCGCCTTTTGCATTTATCGACTTCCTCCCACCAATGAAACAGGAACAACCGTTTTCCATTGTTACACTGAGCCGGACAGACAGACAGACAGAGAAATAAAAGATTTTATATAATACTAGCGGAAAGACCCGTTCTTCTCTCAGGTTACAAAAAACAAATGTCCAAATGTGGTTGATAAAGAAATTGCAATTGCGAGATCATTTCGAAACTTTCCCGGTTGCGAAAAACAAAACAAAAAACAGCAACAACTCAAAAGGTCTGATATCATTACAAATCTGTAGCTATCCCGAATCCCTCGTAGAAGTATCTTTCAACCATGTTTGCTCATCCACTCACCGTCCTCTCAGTGTACACTCCTAGTTCCATGTTATTTAAATTTTGTAACTCGACATTCATAGATACGAAAATAATATAGAGATCGGAAAATATAAGATATCCCACCCCTTTCTCTGTCCCTTTTATATCCCTAGTTCGAGATTATTCGAATTTTGTAACATCATAATCCTATCACGTCAGACCTTTTCTAGTTCGTAAAAACTCATCTGATCATTATGCACTATTATTCATTATGTCGCTATTAAGCACAACCATAGTTTAGGTCCAATTGTTGCACAACAATAGTTTCGTGCCAATTGTTGCACAACACTATGGGTATAGTTGTCATTGTCACCGATCTCCAATTGTTGCATAACAATATTATATATATTTGTGTGGAATTCACTCCTTTTCAACCCCTGGGGGTGGTGTTTCCAGGTTCTAAGGTAGCCTATCTTTTCCGCAGTGTCCTAAAGAGTAATTCTGCAAAGTTTGGTTCAGATAGGTCAAAGGGCCTAGGAGTGCATAAAGGACAAAGAAAGAAAGAAAGAAAGATACATTCCTTTTTATATATAGAAGTATCATTATTTGAAATGAATAAATTGATATAAATTCATGTAAATTGATTGGAAGAGAAATTCTTATTTTTTTTTTCTAATAAGTCTTTAAATAAATGAATAAAACCGATCATATTTTACACTAGCTGTACCCGGCATGCGTTGCAATGCCACTCAAAGAAAGAAAGGGCTCGTGAGAAGGGGCCGGAAATGTAAGGTCCCAGTGTCGATCGGGGCCATCCCCCCACCCAAGTGTGGTGTCCCTGTCTCTATAGGAGAGCGAATTTTTCACTTTACACAATATTTGTGTAGTTCTTATTTTCACCACCAGGTGGATATTGGGTTTTTCAGGGCTTTTACCCCTTTTCAACCCCTTTGGGGGGGTGGGTCCGGGTTCGAAGGTAGCCTATCTTTTCGGCAGTGTCCTAAAGAGTAATTCTGCAAAGTTTGGTCCAGATAGGTCAAAGGGCCTAGGAGTGTATAAAGGACAAAGAAAGAAACAAAGATACATTCTTTTTTATATATATAGATTACATGGCTTGTAAAAAAAAAATTGAAATCTAAAGTTCTATAATAACTTCTGGTATTATATAGTAAAGTTTATGATATTAGAATATCAAGCAGGTAGGCAACTAGTAATGTATAAATAGATTGAGAGTATTATTAATATTCATGTGGTGTAACTATCAGTTATGTTTAAATAATTGTTCAAACACATTCACAAATAAGAAAGTTTATAACTGGTTCTAGTTTCAAATACATAATGCTAAATGAAATTAATTATGTCTTTATGCTCAATGAAAAGTTCAGGATAAATGAGTTTTAATATAAATTAAAGTTCTTGTAGTTTAATAATAAACTATTCTGGTTTTTCACCGTATGTGAAACATAAAATCCTATTCTACCTGTGGCATAAACTAAAACAGGTGCACTGTTATACTGTTCCCTTTTTCACCCTATGTGAAACTTAAAGTCTTTTTCTACTTGTATGATATACTAATTCAGATGTACTCTTTACAAATGTTCTATCTGACTCTATATTAATTCATCACTTATCTTGAATTAAATATTCAGAAGACTTTATATCTTTAAGCATCTAAGTTCTGACGATTTCTATAAATCTTCATTATAGTTCTTGTAAGGAAGTTAATTCTATAACTCTTTTAAACCTTTTACGATTCTTTAAGAAATTCTTCTTAAAATAATTAAAGTTCTTTACTTTCTAAGGAACTTTGAATTCATTCACTGTATTCTGAAGTAGAAGAATAGTTCTTGCAAGTTTTCGTAATTAATCAGGTTTCAAAATTTATTCCTTAACAACGCTGTGTTTCATCCAAAATATTAAAGTTCGAATGTTCTCTGTTTCAGAGTAAATAAATTACACTTACTTGGATATTCTTCTTTAAATATCACTAGTGTTGATTCAAATTACATTCGTTGTTTACCTCAACGATGTCTTCAGATTTACACCGTAATATCTTCTATTTCCTTCCGTTCGATTGACGTCAGTACCAGCGATTCCCAACTATGCTTACCTATCGCTGAAGTAAACTCCATTATTCTATATGAATATGCTGTCGAAACGAAATTCAAGATATTAGTATGATTCATATTTACGAAATCTTAAAATATTTTCACAACGACTCGAACGATATATATCTCAAGTATAATCTTCATTTCTCGAAAGTACTTATCCCTTTTGAGAATATTCTGTTCTTCCTCCACTTCTGTTGAAACATATTTATTATAGACTCCTGTCTATTCAATAAAATGGTTTGTATTATCCCATTTCATTTGATAAAGATTCTTATCGAGAATCTTTTCCCAGAGAAGAACGGAATCCTTTCCTCTAACTTTGAAATCGCCATTAATCCTTTTTTTTTAACAATCTCGCTCTCCCACGAGACCTTTATATTAACAATAATAATAAGTCATTCTCAAATGAAGTTCATATTGCACAATATAAAAAATATTTCCTTCATGGCTTAATTATTTTGTAAAGAAAAAAAAAACTTTTAGAAAGAAAATTATAATGTTATAATCTGCAAGTATATTATATATTAAACAATAGATATATTAGGAATACAATTAATATCAAATCAGCATCAAGTATTGATAAATTGAAAAAAGAAAAAAAAAATACTTTTTAAAAGATAGAAATGAAAAGCTATAAAAATACAGTTGCATAATTATGTAATATTCGTTTTTTTTGTTTTGTTTTTTTAATGTTTATCAGTCTCATTAGGTGTACTTAATATCTGTATACCTGTGGTATGGGACTGAGAGTTTAATATATTAACTAAAAGTTAATTAAATAGCTAATAATAAAATTTAAGTCTATCACTTAGCATTATTTTATTAGTCATTCATTTGTCAATTATCTTAATTAATATTTAATTAATCCATCCACTACATCCGAGATCATTCTCTGTTTTATTTGCTTAAATGTCAAAGTATCTTTTTGATTAATGTTTATTTGACTAAAAATTTTGTATTTGACATAGTTAATTAACCTAAATCCATAATTATTTTTGATATTATCAATTTCAAAAATTTTGTACCAATTAAATCTAGTTTTTGATTCCTCCTCTAGTAAATTTCTCTTTTTACCTCAAAATAATTTTTAATTATTATTTTATAAATGAATTTTTCATTTATATTTAATATTCTATATTTTTTTCTTATTCTTAATTGTTCTTCTTTTGATTTATATTTAAAATTTTTTGTAGACATTATTAAATATTTTCATTGTTAATTTATTAATATTATCTATCTGTTGTTTATTAATATTAATCCAGACCTCTAGACCATAATTCAAAATTGAGTCTACTAGTGACTTATAGATTATAAGTTTTTGTTTGAATGGGAAGACGTTTTTAATATGATAAAAAAGATAAGAATATGAGCTCAGTTTCCCCATTACAAACTCGTATTGACTTTTCCAAGAGAATATGTTATCCATATATATATACCTAGATATTTATATTTTGAAATTATTTCAACTTTTTTACAATTACATGCGTTCATTAGAATATTACTTGTTTGATGTATATTTGAACATTCAATATCATGTAGATTTATTATTAAATTATTGCTTAGTCTTTTATTTCTGTTTTTAATTATTATTTTTGTTTTTTCCCCATTTATTTTCATTTTATTTATGTATGACCATTTGTTTATATTATTTAAGTCTGTTTGTAATTTATTATAAGCTTGAATTTGGTTTTCATCTGTAGCAATCAGTATTACATCATCCGCATATAGAAAATTTTTTTAATTGTGTATGTTATTACTTATTGAATTTATATATATATTGAACAAAAGTGGTCCTAAGTTTGAACCCTGTGGGATCCCTCTTCTTGAATTATACATTTGACTTATATTATTTCCAATTTTTATCTTAAACTTTCTCTTATGCAAGTAATTTTCAATAATTTTACTCACGTTATCTCTTATCCCCATATTATTAATTTTTTGAAGTAAGATTTTATGATCGACTGAGTCGAAAGCCTTACTAAAGTCAATAAAAGCTATGTAAATTATATTTCCTTTGTTTAATGATTTATTTATACATTCATTTACATTGCTCAATAGATTTAGAGTGCTTTTATTTTTTTGATATGCATATTGATTGCTGTTTAAAAGTTTCTTTTGGATTATGAAATTAGTAATTTTTTTTTATATATAACTTTCTATAATCTTTGAGATGTTCGAAATCAGCGAAATTGGTCTGTAATTATTTAAATCATTATGGTTGCCTCCCTTGTAAATTGGAACCGTGTATGAAATTTTTCAAGAATTCGGATAAATTCCTGTTTTATAAATTTTTTGAAACAGTACAACCAAAAAGATAGAAAGATTTTATTTTATTTTTATAATGTCATTCGTATTGATTAAATCAGGTCCAAAAGAATATTTTGTCTTTTGATTTTTTATTATTTCTAATATTTCATTTTTGTTGGGAATTGTTAACACCATAGAATTTAATTCAGATTCCTGTTTAATAAGAACAATCAAATAATAATAAAATGAATTTAGCCGTGCCGGCGTGGTCGTGCGGTCACAGGCGTCGGTCTGCCGTGCGGCCTGTGTGCCGGTACCCGGGTTCAAATACCGGTCGAGAGAATGGATGTATCATCTTTCCTCTTTTGTGTTTCTTCCGTTTCTCCCCTGGGACTTACTATCTCAGGATAATTCCTGGACTGGATGTGAATCTCGTCCCCCCCTCTAGAATTTCCTAGCCTCACCCTCACGTGGTCAGGTAGGGCTAGCCCCTGGTCCATAGTTGGCCAAAGTCGATGAAAGGAAGGAAAATGAATTTAGTATCCTTTTATTTTTCTTGTAATTCTTACATTGAAATAGATTTTTTTAATGAATGTAATTGCGAAAGTGAATGCTTTACAAAATAAGAAAACAATAACAAAGGATTCGATTCGTTTTCTTTCTTTCTTAATTGGATTTCAGTAAAATTAGAGATCTTTCTATTTAGAACTTTATAAAAGTCAATCAACATTCGGAAATTAATTTAAATAAATAATTAAGAAAGATTTAACGTGCCTGAATTAATCAAATAAAAGGGTAAAAAACGTAGGCACAAAGCTAAAAGAGAAAACAGTCTTTTCTTTCTCTTTTATGCGTTGTATCTTCGTTTTTACCCATTTCTTTAAATAAATAATTAAATTTAAATAAATTATAAATGCCTAAAAATAATTATCATTAAATTTTTCTGTTTCAGAATGACGAGAAAAGCCAGACATCAAATCCAGCAGAAATCTTTTAAGAACCTAATGTTTCAGACCAAGATAATGAGAGAAGAGTCATTTTTAACAGACTTTCAATTGATCTGTGAAGATAAAGAATTCTGGGTTCACAAAGTCATTCTCTCAGCTGCCAGTCCTTTTTTCAAAGAACATTTCAAGAGAAATTCACAGACAACATCATTACAAATGGATTTCATCAATTCCAAAACACTGGACACTGTTTTGATGTACATTTACCAAGGACGTATTGATCTAAGAAATCAAAGGCAACCATTCCTCAAAGACTTACTAGAGGCTTTTATAAGATTGCAAATTCCTTTGATGTACAATTACTGTTTAGAACAACTTCTGGGCACTCAACAGTTTCTTTCTCAATGGAACACAATAGAACAACTGAACAGCGATCTAATTCAACAAATATATTTAGAATATTTATATAAGAATATAAAGACTCTGAAAACAACAAAGAGTTTTCTTAATCTTAGATTTGAACAATTAAATGCTCTTTTGAACTGTCCTGTTTCTAATCCTGTAGATCAGGAAGAATTGATTTCTTCTATTCTGTTGTGGGTGAAACATGATGAGTCAACAAGACTTAATAGAGTCACTGATCTTTTAGGAACAATTGATTTTGAGAAACTTAGTAAATCGTCGTTATTGAATCTAGCAGAAGAACCTTTGCTACAAGGCAATTCTTTCTTTGATAAGCAATGTACAAAACTGTTTATCAGTGAATTAAAGAAAAACGGAGAAGATGAAGCTTTTAAATCAATTTTAAAACAAAGAAGGATGAAAAAGGAAACTAAATTGAATATTTCTGATAAAGAAGAAAAAATTTTAAGCAAGAAAAAATCATTTAGAGAAATAAATTCTGAAGAGAAGAGTAAAAGTGTTTGCCAAAAAATATCAAAAGAAAAGTTCGAAGATGCCAAGGTTCCTCCTACTGAGAATATTTCTAAGAATCAAAGAAGTTCTTTTGTTTCAAAACGCATCTTAGTTTATGATTTGTATAATGTAAAAGTATTGTTTGAATATAATCCAGAGATTGAAACTCTGACAGAAGTAAAAGACGAAATTCTATTGAATTTCTTTTCATCCAGACCCAATTGGTCTGCTGTTTGTAGTTCTGATAATTTTATCTATTATTTTGGTGGTTTGGTTAATGAGGAAAATTCAATCAATAAATGTTTTATGTTGTATTTATTGGAAAACCAATCCATGGAAATAAAGTCAATGAGTGAACCATATGTTTATCCGTTGACTGTGAAACTACACCAATTTATTTATGTTCTTAGATTATCGGATGAGTTGAATTCCTGTGAACGATATAATCTTCGTACACAGTCGTGGGAGCCAATGGCAGAAATATTACCTGGCAAATATTTTTACTGTTTTGATTCATTATTAGCCATTGAGGGTCGTTTGTGTTTAATTGGGAAGACACATTTACACTGGTATGATCCACAAACTGACCAATGGAGTAAAGGAGATCCTGTACCAGATAACTTCCAAAAGGAGAACTATGTGTCTGCAACTTATGCTTATGGAAAGATATACATAGTGGCTTGTAAGTTAGGTGATTTCCATTGTTTTGATCTGATAATGAAGATTTGGACTACATTCAGTTCACCTGATCATTCCCTGAAGTACTGTACCTCTATATATTGTATTAAGAAATCCGATTCAGTTGAGTTTTTAATTATGGGTGGGAACTTTTTCTTTATTTTTCGACCACCAAATATTTGGAAGCAAATCTCAAATGTTCCAATTTTAAATTTTCCGAGTATAATTTCATTTGGAGGAATTTCAATGAAATAAAATAAAATTTAATATCAGTCAATTCCTTATTTTCTCCTTCTTCTTCAATTCGTTTTAGAAAAAAAAGATAATTTAGAAAAATAATAAATTTGTAAACAATATTGGTTTAAAATACTGATTTCTTTCGTTTTGAAAATGTTATTTCTTTTTCTGTCTCTGCAATTCAAAGAACGGAGGCCATCTGATCATTTATTTATATTATATTTATATTATTTATAGATGCTTTTTTTTGATGGGGGAAATCCGTAATTTCGTAGAAGAGAAGATAGAACAACATTTCATTGAGTTAACAAAGAGAGTTCATTTTTTAAAACAAAATATTACACATTAAAAACTGCAGTAATCCTTAATTTTAATTATTCACTTATTTCCGAAGAGCTAATGGAATTATTATAAAATGGCAAAAACCTTAATTATGATACACTGTTTCTAACACTGTGTTTTATTAATATTAGATTTTATTATTAGAGTAGTAAGTATAAATTACTAGTTTTGCTATACCTAAGCCACTACATAAAACGGGACTTTAAAATTTAATAAAGCATTTTTATATATTGGCTGTTAGTCAATTTATAATGTGATTAAGCTTGTAGAGTCATTAATATTAACAATCGAAAATCGTCTTTCTGAAGTTAGGCTAATGTCATTTAGTTTGTTTTGAAATCATTAAAATAAAATTAAAGCATCGAAAAGATAGTTTAATTTTGACTTCTTCTTTAGGAAACTTTCAAAATTTATATTTAATGACTGAAATTCCTTAGAATAGCGACTTAAATTCCGTAGAATCACTTTTGAGAGATGGTCGGATTGGACTAAAACTCGAATGCTGACATTGGACCATCATTGTTTCAAATTTAAATGTAATCGATCCTAATCGTTTTAGCATAGGATTGAATTTCAATAATCAGCAAATTTTAATGACATTGAACACTTATAACGCTAAAAGGCTGCAGCCTTTTGAACTAAAGGAGCAAAGGAACAAGCAGACAAAAATGCTGTCATTAGACTTCGCATCTTCAGGTCACAAAGTTTGTTGTTTTTTACCCTCAGACTTCATTAAAAAACTTTATGTTAATGCAATTAAATAAAATTCTCAGCAGAGAAAGAACTTTTTTTTAAATGACTTCAATGGTTTTCTAAATAACTAAGTTCAGAATTAATTTTTATATAATGTCTATTTTTTTTAACGATATAATCTTATTACACAGTCATGGGAGCCAATGGCAAAGACCCCTTAGGAATACTTTTATGATCGTGATTCATTATTGGCTGTTGATGATCGTTTGTGTTTCATTGGAAAGTGTCATTTACTCTATGATTCACAAACTGAACAATGGAGTCAAGGAGAATGTTTACCCGATAACTTTCTAAAGAAAAAGTTTTCATATGCAATTTACATTACTGGAAAAATATTTGTACCGTTTTATACTTTCAAGTGTTGTCTAATGTGTTGATCTCTTGATGAAGAGTTGGAATTCATTCAGATGATCTAATCATTTATCAAATAGATTTACTTCTATTACTTGTCTTAAGGAATCCAATTCAGTGAAAATTTCGATTGTGGGAATTGAAGAATTCTTCATTTTTAGGCCACCAAATAATTGGAGGCATATTTCAAAAGCTCTAATAGATTACCACGTATAATTTCAATTGGAGAATAGATGAAATGGAATAAATTAAAGTATTCTGTTAATTCGTTATTTTTCTCTTCTGAATTAATCTAATTCTTTGTTTATTTAACTATAATTTTGAATTTTTAAACATTTATTCTCTGAAATTCTTCTTCAGCTGTATGTTTAAATTATTATTAGAATTAAAATTAAGGTAATTGAAATTTTAATGTATTTAAGAAAATGACCATATTTTGATATGTTGTTTTTTGATTTCTTCTATTTATAATTTTGATCTGTTGTTTTTTGATTTCTTCTATTTATAATTTTGATCTGTTGTTTTTTGATTTCTCCTATTTATAATTTTGATCTGTTGTTTTTTGATTTCTTCTATTTATAATTTTGATTGTTTTTTGATTTCTTCTATTTATAATTTTGATCTGTTGTTTTTTGATTTCTTCTATTTATAATTTTGATCTGTTGTTTTTTGATTTCTTCTATTTATAATTTTGATATGTTGTTTTTTGATTTCTTCCATTTATAATTTTGATATGTTGTTTTTTGATTTCTTCTATTTATAATTTTGATCTGTTGTTTTTTGATTTCTTCTATTTATAATGGCGTTTCTTTTCCTTCTCTGCCTTTCTAAAAACGATGCTAATGTATCACTTGATTTCTGAATTAATCAACTGTAAATATTAAAACACTTTAAATGTGTGATTGTATATTTATGTAGTATTCAATTTATTTATAAAATAAATCACATATAACATTAATTACAAAATTATCACTTATTTTTCGATTAAAATATAGAAACAAATAATTATAATATTAAAACATATACAAAGATAGGACAGTTTCGATGTGCCCAAATGCAACTTCATCATCAGTTGGATATAAGGTTAAAAGGGGACGTCGATATTGTAACGGTACCAGGGGTTGATTGGTATTTTGGGGTGTTGTTTGGTTAGTTGTTGGGCGCCAACCGAAAGTCCGTTCGGTAAAATCCTTCTCTACCCCCTCCAAGGCCTCTACATGCCGGGTTAACTAGCGTCAGTCCATTCGGGGCGTGGGGGAGCCACACTTCACGTTCCCGGGTAAGAGGCAAAACACACTCACAGCGCAGGTTTAGGCTAACTCAACAATTTTATTTGTCACTATAAAAATAATATATCACTTAATTTGGAGGTAACAATTATCGACGAAGCTATGGCTTATAACTTCCTGAGATTAAATCACCAACGCACTGAATAACTAAAAATTCGCACTGCTAAAACTAAAATCCCTTCACTTAAATGAACTCTCCTTCAACAGGTTGTGTTGCACTAAAGGAATTGCGAATCACTAATTAACTGCGTAGCACTGAATAAACTGCGTAGCACTGAATAAATTGAGTAGCATTAAATAAATTGCGTAGCATTAAGTAAATTGCGTAGCACTAAGTAAATTGCGTAGCACTAATAAATTGAGTAGCACTAATAAATTGAGTAGCACCGAATAAACTGAGTAGAACTAAGTAAATTTAACGGATACTTACTTTGTTAATAACACAGAATTTGCAAAGTTTGCTTTTGCAAATTAGTTGCGATAATTTCGTTCACAAATATTCAATAGGAATTTTAGGCTATCCACGGTTGCCTGTCTAAAATAACTTAGTTTTTAACACACCTATTCTGACAAACGTGTGAGTATGATTTCTGTTGGCAAGAACTAAAGGTGCGGCTGCAAGCTATCGCAATACGGAGATCGATGTGTAAAATGCATAGTATCCACAGGTTAACGAAGCATAGTATCCGCAGGTCGGCGTAGCAAGAGCATTTTATCCGCAGGTCGGCGAAGCAAGAGGCCGCTCTCCCTGGAACATGCGGTTAAATAGCTTCGTCCGTGCCGCCAGTGTGACGTCGGAACTTTCCCGTCCACTGAGATAACAGAACAGCTTATCTGCCCAAATAAGTGAGATTACATCATGCGAGGTGATAATGATAATTATCCAATAGAAAGAAAATGCATTCAACAATTCCAAATATGGAATGATGATCTCATGGAAATTCTGAGAACAGAAATTCCCCAAACTAATAACTAAATTCAGCTAATTTAAAAAGAGAGAAAATTAGATTTAAATTCCTTAACTAAATCTAACTTAAGCTAAGATTATTCAATTGCCTAAAATACTTAAATTCCTAACATTAAATCCTAATATTTTAAACTAAAGATTTTACTCCTAAAATCCTAAGCTGAGCTAAATTAAAAGTCTGAATAAAAAAATAAAATAACTGACAATAGCTAAAATTGACTAACGAAGTCTTTCGCCATTAGCCTTTACAAAACAATTATTTTGGAATTATTTCTCTTAACTTTTATCTTTACAATATTAATAATATTAATAATATTAAATTCTAATATTTTAAATTACAATAAATCGACATATGAGTATTGTCACATTACCCCCTCAAATATTTTTTTTTTTCCCCAGTAAAAAAAAAACAAATGTTTTATTTCAAAACAACCCTGTGACAAACTCACATTACAAAAATAAAACGAAGCTTAAAACTATTTACAAAGGCTCTCCTTGTTACTTCAAGAGGTCTTCTTCTGGTGATGGCTGTCTTCAGAGTAAGGAATCAAAATGTACGTATTAAACATAGTTCAAGGTTCACTGCTGCAGGTTACAGTTCACAGTTCACTGCGTCGTCGCACAATTTAGAGTTCACTATTTACACGGTTCACACCATTTTCAGTCCATTTTTTTTTTTTCACTTGAGTGAAATATTTACAGTTCACCTGCAATATGGAATCGTTTGGCTTATCACTAGATTCCATAATTAAGTAGGTTTAAAACTCCTATTTTAAAACGTTCCATTTCTTCTTCTTCACCGGGTTTAATTTGCACGGTTTGTCGTGGAAATTTAACTACCATGTTCCTCCAGGTCGATGATTACCTGGTGCTCCTTCAGGAAATCAATGCCGAATATGAGTGGGTACATCACTCTTTTTGACACAAGGCAATTAGCAGGATATTTCTTACCTTGTGCTTCTATTTCGGCTACGGCTTGACGATTAATGACGTCCACTTGTTTCCCCTTAACGCCGATCACGACAACCTTTTTCACTGGGTAGGTCGGGATTTCGTCACTAACTCCATTTGCTAGACTGAGTATCTCTTCAGACATCACGGTGGCCGTGCTACCTGTGTCCACCAACGCGTTGACATTTACTCCATTAACTTTTACACGTATCACCGGACATTGCCTTTTGACCGTTGTGTCATCACCTCCGCCGAAGTCCAGGAGTAAGTCGGGGTCTAAAGTTTTCACCGCCATGATGGGGATCACTTGAAGCCTCGGATCGTTTGGCTGGGGGTCCTTCTCGCCAAACGTCACTAGTTTTTTCGTACCGTTGAACAACTCGCCCCTCCGTCTAATGCAATTGCTGTGCGTAGATTTCTGCTCTCATCTAAGCCTCTTGAGGTCGGTTGGCTATTTCTCCCTTTACTCGGTTCGTGATTTGTCCAACGATTCCCGCCGGTTATGCTCTGGGCTATGCTCTCCCGCTTTCCGTTTGCTTGGCGGAGACTCCGTCCGATCGCTGTTTCTGCGGTAACCCGGTCCGTTACTCCTACTTGTAGGCGATGACACGCTGTTCACGTTTGCTTTCCTATCGGGCTGTGTGAAGCTTTCACTGGCGTGGTCGTAATTCCCTAGCATGAACTGAAATTTTTCGATGGTCATTGCGTCCACACTCATGAGCAGATTTCATATATGAACTGGAAAATGTCTCGTGAGTAAGCTTATAATGTCCTGCTCTGACATCGGCGGTTCACACTGCCTCAGCGCAGCTATCTTGTCCTCTGCGTAACCACGCATACTACCATCTCCTCTCCTCCAGTAGGAGTGCATGAGGTCGAATTTGAATTTGGCCTGTGCCTCCTTTCCCCAGAATCGAGCGAGAAATTTACTCTTAAACTCGTCCATGGTGGTGGGAAACGGGTCCAAAGTATCCATCAACGTTTTCGCCGCTCCTTTTAGCATTTGGTAGATTATTCGCGGCTTCAGTGCCTCCCTGACATTCGTCAATGCGAAATAATTTGTGACAGCCTTCGTAAATGCAATGGGATGTTCGCCAGATGTCCCATTAAAGGTCAATGTGGGTGGTATATTGGTCAATGCCGTTGCCAGCGTTACAGGTGCTGTTGGTAGGCGTTCCATTTTGTCATTCATGTCCTTAACTCGTTCTTCAATGAGCTGCCGAACTTCCTGTACTTGCCGGACAACCACTGTTTGTACATGAGTGCTTAGCTGGGCATGTTTGTCAACCGCGTCGCGGTGCACCTGTCCGACCTTCTCTGTTATTCCTATTATGCTCTGCTTGACTTCGCCAATTTGTGCATTGACTTGGCTGAGTTCATCGGCTACTTTGCCTTCTAAGGTGTCGCACTTTTGCTGCACTGCTGATTCGACTTGGGCTATGCGACCGTCGAAGGTCGTTTTGAATTCACTGATTGTAAGTTGGACGTCGTCCTTGATATTTCGAAGACCTCGTTCAAGCCTCTCGGACAGCTTTACTTCTTGAGCATCGATTTTTGCACTTTGTTCACTTATTTTTGCATCTAATTTCTGCAGCGTTTCTCCAGTCTGTGCGCCTAGTCTCTGAATTGACTCGTTAGTTTTGGCCATCTGTTCGTCCATTTTGGCACCTAATTGTGTGATTTGTTCGTCCATTTTGGTACCTAATTCTGTGATTTGTTCGTCCATTTTGGTACCTAATTGCTTGTTTTGTTCGTCCATTGCACCTAATTTCGTGTTTTGTTCGTCCATTTTGGCACCTAATTGTGCTATAGCTTCAAATAGTTCTGCTAATCCTGGTTGTCTTGTCGGACTACTTGGCACTTCTGCTAGTAACGTCTCAGGTGCGGGAGCCACAATGTGAACTGGTCTAGGCACTGCCACGCCAACGTGTGCGACCTGGTCCTCAAAACTTAGCTGCTGCATCATGCTAGAACTTAACGACTCGGGATTGCCCGCTTCCACACTACTGGCGTAGGTTTCAGCCTCCCTATACTGAGAAAACGAGTCTTTGGGCGTCTTTCCGTCTGAATCGCCGTTGTTGCTCATGACGACACTAAACTAATTTGCTATTCTAATTACTTAACTCCTCAAACTTGCAGGTACGTCCTCACAATATGTAATGGAACACACTTCTCCGTGGGCCGTGTCCACTTCGTGTATCGGGTCCTTCTTCTTGTCGTGGCCGGGTGTGTCGTGTATCGGGTCCTCCTTGTTGTCGGGCCCCACAAATTGGCAAGCCAAATATGTAACGGTACCAGGGGTCGATTGGTATTTTTGGGTGTTATATAATTCTTATATAAGAAAAAGATTATCATTGCGTATTACGTGAATAGAAAACTCAAAAAAGAAAAAGAAGGTTTTGGATACAGCCGATTGTAGAAAAAAGGGAGGAATTTGGTGCATTTCATACACTTGTCAAGAATCAACTGAGGGAAGACTTATTTTATATTTATTGATAGTCTTATCCAATATTACCGGCCTTTCATGAATCAATGTAATTAAAACTTCTTGATTTATCTCCATTATCAAAGAAAACCAACGTTCGTAAGCTGCGAAATTTATTGCCGCCATGAAAAATCCGGTGCGTATACACACTCCCATAGACTACAATGCAACACTGTTGCAAATCACGCCCGGCGCGCCGAGGGGAAGCCACGGCGCATCACGGCGGACGCGCCTTGCCGTAGTGCGCGTGTCTGTCTACACACTACACGCTTCCATAGTGATCCATACAACACTGACGACCATGCCTACATACGGCGAATTAACCGTCGTTTTTCACGGCAAAAAAAAAGAAAAAAGAAAAAAAAGAGACCTAGTTCCAGAAGCGTTTACCTTCTATGTTGTTGTTTTTTTCAATGTTGATAATAAGCTAAAACATTTTGAAATTCTATTTTGATCTTCAAAATTCAGTTCCTTTCTTTCATTGCTGCTTCTCAATTCACAATCGTTCAAATACATAATTTTCGAAGTTATTCTGTATTTTACAATATATTCCTAAAATCTATATTACTTCATATATTGTATCTTCATTTACAAAAAAAATTCAGAATTAAGTTATTTTCCTTTTTTTAGAATGACCAGAAAAACAAGACATCAGATCCAACAGAAGTTCTTTAAGAACTTAATGTTGGAGACCAACTTAATGAGAGAGGAGTCATTTTTAACAGACTTCCAACTGATCTGTGAAGATAAAGAATTCTGGGTTCACAAAGTGATTCTCTCAGCTGCCAGTCCTTATTTCAAAGAACATTTCAAGAGAAATTCACAGACAACATCATTACAAATGGATTTCATCAATTCCAAAACACTGGACACTGTTTTGATGTACATTTACCAAGGACGTATTGATCTAAGAAATCAAAGTGAACCATTCCTCAAAGATTTACTTGAGGCTTTTGTAAGATTGCAGATTCCTTTGATGTACAATTACTGTCTAGAACATCTTCTGGGCACTCAACAGTTTCTTTCTCAGTGGAACACAATAGAACAACTGAATAGTGAACTAATTAAACAAACATAACAAACAAATGTAAAGACCCTTAAAACAACAGAGAGTTTTCTTAATCTTAGATTCGAACAATTAAATACTCTTGAACTGTCCTGTTTCTAATCCTGTAAATCAGGAAGAATTAATTTCTTCTATTCTGTTGTGGGTGAAACATGATGAGTCAACAAGATTGAATAGAATCACTGATCTTTTAACAACAATTGACTTTAAAAAACTTAGTAAACCTTTCCTTAACGATACTAGAAAATGAACCTTTGCTACAAGATAACTTGTTCTTTCATAAGCAATTTACAAAGATGTTTTTAAAAGTGAGAGAGACAAATAAAAATTCTAAGGATTTAAATAAAGGAAATAATAACAATACAGAAACCAAATCCATTGATACTCTTAGAAAGAACAAGTCATCATTAGTGAAATTTATTCGCCAAAGAAATCCAAACCAACCAATGACAAAGGAAACGATTCCATTCATTCCATTTCAGATGTCGAGAATCAAAGATGTTCTCAGATTCCCAAACGCATTTTAGCTTATGATTCTTTTTATTGGAATAATCTGATGGAATATAAGACTGATACCAACAAGTGGATAGAAGTCAAAGATGAAATCCTTTTGAACTCATTCTCAAAATTTAAATATTCTGCAGTTTGTAGATTTGAAACTTCTATGTATTTTTTGGGAGGAAGACTTTATGAAAAAGAAGCAATAGATAAGTGTTATATATGGGATCTAATCGAAAATAAAGTTATTGAAATAAATCCAATGATTACATGTAGGTGTAGAGCAACAGCTGTAAAACTGGATCAGTTCATTTACGTCATTGGCGGTCAAGATTATCAGGGAATTCATTGGCATGCATTGGCGGGTTACAGATATTATCAAGCAACTTATGTAAATTCATGTGAAAGGTATGATCTCACTACACATTTTTGGGAACCGATAGCAAAAATTCCATTTGAGTATCATAGAGATCGTGCTTCAGTGGTTGCTGTGGATGAACGACTTTGTTTAATTGGGAAAAATAATCTAATTTGGTTTGATCCCAAACTCGGAGAATGGAGTGAAGGAGAAGTTTTACCAGAAGATGGTAAAAATAGCTCCTCAGCTTCGGCAACTGTTGCAGATAGAAAGATATATCTAGTATTTGGAACATTAAGAGATATCTTATATTTTGATCCAATGAATAAGTCCTGGGAAAGATATTCAAATAACGTTGTTTCTAATCTGAAAGGCATCTTAACCATCCAGAAACCAGACAGAACAGAATTTTTAATTTTTTCTTGTGGAAAAACGTTTATTTTCAGGCCACCAAACAAATGGCTGTACATTTCAACAGTTCCATCTAACTTTGCAGCTCTATTTTCAATTGATGGAAGCTGGTAAATTTCCAAATACTGTCTCAAAGCCTCATTCTTTTATATTTAAAATATAATAAGAAATATATCTCATTTTAAGAAAATATTTAAACTTTTTATTTTTAATTTGAAAAATCTTTGTTTCAAGAAAATACAAAATTAGAATTAGATTTAGTTTACATTGGTAAATCGAGAACAAACTTATTCAAAATTTTTGGATTATTTTTATCAAAACTTTAAAATAATAAAACAAAGGTTGCATATTTATAAGGGCTCCGTCCTTCTGCTTCAGTTGATGTAGTTTACCGTTGTAGTTTTACCGTCAGCGAATTATTCATATAATTACTATCAAGCTACAAAATCAAGATAACCCTTTCCGAATGGTATTGGAAAAAAATAATAAACAAGTTTTTTTTTTTTTTAAAGTCAAACAAAATTATAAATTATTATAGTTTCTAATGTTAGATTCCTATAACTTAATTTATTTTTAATGTATCTCAATCATATTATAACATTGTTTTGTGCATTTTAAAAAATATATATTTCACTTATTTATAATGAATATTTGTTTGTTTCTTTTATTCATTTATAAAAATGCAATCACATAAAAATAACAGGATATAATAATTACGACATTCTAATAGAAAATATAACATATTCATATTTATATTTGATGGATATAAAATCTAAACACTCCAGCTCCTTCGAATTTGCATTACAGAGAAAACAAGATAATTAATGCTATAACTGTTCCATACCTCCTTTGTAGATCTTTTCTCCTACAATATTTATTGTAAATAAAATAAAAGATAAAAGATCTTCAACATCTCTAAATTAAATGTAATAATTTACATTT
>JAFIDM010008419.1:13052007-13082130 GCA_023159025.1 Thereuonema tuberculata | reverse complement strand
GTAAAAATGAATCGGAAAAGGCAATCCTTTTTGTTTATTCTTGTGCTGGGCTTAACAGACATTTTTCAGTGAATTTGTCAGCACGTTAGTTAACCCTTCCTTTTGATTAACTGTTTTTGTTACTCTTATTCGTGATATTAAAGAACACAACTATCTTCTTCTGGGAATTGCTTGTAATTCCCAGGATCTGCCTTCGGAAACAAAATTGTTGTTTTGAATAAGTATAAAACAATAGTGGCAATGTTGTAAAACTCCCTAATAATTAGATGTGTATTGTGAATAAGTAGTGAAATTCTTCGTGATAAACTATTCTTACAGATGTATGTTGAGTCAATTGTGTTAAGAGCAATTGTTTACAAAAAAGAGGATTATTGTAACAAGAATGAAATAATAAAGCAATGGGATACCGATAACGTGAGTTTTTGGTTAGGTGAGAAGAAGAAGGAATAGATAGAAAAATGGAAGTAGAAAATGTATGAAGAGGCATCGTTTTCCTCGGGAATTTGGAATTTATGTAGGAGGACAATTCAAGTATGGACATTCAAGAGAACCGTTTGGATGAAAGGATATGATCCTACAACGGAACGAAGAGTACAAAGAATATTTGGATTGGATACGCCTCATGGAATAAAGTCCTATCGTTCACTGGTATGTTCGAATAAGAAGTGTACAGCATTTAAAGTAAGTGAATTTTTCTTATCTATTTGAGACAAAGACAGTATTAAATTCGTCGAGTCAGAAGGAAGAATCAACTTATAAATATTTTAGTATTAAAGTTACAAGAAAGAATCTACAACGCTAAATGGAGAGAGATACGCCAACCGGACAATAAATGTGCTTTCGCCCATTGAGCCAACATCAACGAGAATTCTGTACAATTGTTTCATCCTTATTGTGGAATCATCAGCAGAATCTACTCGTTGACGTTTGGCTCGCTGTGCGAAAGCTTACCTAAAAGCATTCATGGTCCCGGCAGTGGCCCGCCGGGATAAACAGCAATAAAATGAAAAATGATCCTGAAAGATCCAAAATATTAACCCCTTGTCCTCTCACTGGAAGGCACTAAGGAAGTTAATTACAAATAGGCGACATGAAAATATCAATAGAAAGCAAGTTTAACGTCCGTAATCATTCATAAATGGAGAGAGATACGCCAACCGGATCTCCATCAAAATCAATGATTGAGACATCATTTTGAAGATTATGTTCCCCGCTAATGACGAAAAATAAACCAATTGTTTAAAATTTATGTTTTCGTTAAAAAAACTTTATTTTAAAAACCTTTTTATAAAAATGTAGACACGCTTTAACAGAAGCGACTTATCTTTCGAAAGCGAAACAAAATTTCAAATAATGCTGTAGCGTCGTAACTTCAAATATATCCTTTTTTGAATAAAAATGCACTTAAAAAGATATTTCATCGTTTATTTAATAAAAACAGGTAAAAAAACAAACAAAGATTTATATTTTAATAACAATAAATGACTTATTACAATAAAAAAAATAAAAATTTATCAACTTCTCATATATTATTTCTCAAAGGTGTTTTTTTTTTTTTTTTTTTTTTTTTTTTACTATCACTTAATACTTTATCAAAATCAATGATTGAGATATTTTGAAAACGAAAAATAAACAAATTGTTTAAATTAAAGGTTTCGTTAAAAACTTTATTTTAAAAACCTTTTTATAAAAATGTAGAAGGCGCCATCTATTGACAATGGGTTTAACTAACATGCACGACAGCTGTTGGATTTTTTTATTATTTCTCAAAAGTAGTTTTTTTTTGTTGCGAATTATTCGCACGGGTCAGCTAGTAAGTATTAAATTGAAAGTTATTTTTCAATAGTTTATTTTGATTTTAAAAGAAAGTAATAGATAATATTTAAAATCAATTTGAAAAATATTTAAAATCAAATTTAAGAAATAAAGCAACTTGCATTATTTTTTTGTTGAAGAAAGATTTAAGTTATCAATTGAAAGCGTGCAAAGAAACAATTGTAAAAGATGCTGTAGTAATAACTATTGTCATAACAAAGATAACTGGTGAGAGGCGAAAGTATTATTAGTAAGAATGAAATGACTTCATGTTTAAACATAGGGATAGAATATAGTGTTTCGATAACTTGAAGGAATAGGTCGTTCATCCTTCATTCAAAAATATAGAATGAGATGTAGGGTTAAAAAGAAGTTAGCATTAATTTAATGTATCTTAATTTTAATAAGTTACTAAAGTAAATTTTTAATGAAAGTAGCTTGGAATCGTGGTATCGACGAAATGATGCCAAATCATTATTAAGCGGAGAAAGGCCCATACAGACATGATCCATGAGAGTGGAGGAAGTGGATCTACGTGGAACGACTAGGTATTACAGAGTATCCGAGGATAAAAGTAAGGTGATACAGCGAAGTTCTTCTAGACAGGGAATCCTTGAAGAACGTTCGTAGAAAAAGACGTTACTGTAAGTAAATATTTTACTTAACTTACTCAGCGTAAAATGCCGATGGAATGATGGATCGCTACAATGGAACGTGAGACATTTCACCAAGTAAAAGAAAGATTAATTCAAGTTAATTAAAGAGATATATTAAAGAAAGATCCATTAAAGATAAAGACTCAATTTAATAGGAACTTTAAATTGTGTTAGCGGTAAATAATCTTTTGTGAAGAAAAGGGATAAAAGAACAAGAGAGAACTTTGATATTAAAACTGTGTTAGTATTTTAGAACTTATAGTGAGATTTTTTGATTATTAATTCATAAGGAATTAAAATATTAATTACGAAGAAAGAAAATATTTTTGAACTTTAGTGAGAAGAACAGTGAATACATGTTAACGATTTGATTGATTAAACCAGAAGAATTTATATGAAGTTGCAGTTATAGAATATAAAAGAGAACTATAGAAAGATAGAAGAAACTAGAGATACTCTATATATTGAGGAAATTCAAAGACTGGTTGATATAATTAATCTAATGGAAGAAAAATAAATAAATATGTGTAATTTATTCATAGAAGTATTTGATATTACAATAGAGTATTCAACTGAATTTTACTTATGGAGGAATTAAATGAATTTAGAGAATCTAAGGGCTCTGCGTAATAACTGTATTTTAGTAAGATCAGACTTTATTAAATATATATTACATTGAAATAAAATTCTTCATTTCTAAAATATAAATCTTCTAGGAATGATATTAGTTTTCTCAATGACATCAATGATATTAGCTTTTGAGTTTATTAAAGATACAAAATACGAAAATCAATCATTTTATTAATTATTTTATTCCGCTTTTCTATTTCACATTAGGACTACTAT
Source organism: Thereuonema tuberculata (assembly GCA_023159025.1). NCBI lineage: Eukaryota > Metazoa > Arthropoda > Chilopoda > Scutigeromorpha > Scutigeridae > Thereuonema > Thereuonema tuberculata. The sequence continues at coordinate 13,078,813 of JAFIDM010008419.1, read as the reverse complement.
TTTATTTTAAAGCATTTCTAAGATATTCACAATAATTCCTTTATCTCATTTCAAATTAACATATAATATTTATATTCAAATAAATAGTAAACAACATGAGATGAACTGTGCTTTATTCCTAACAAAAAAGAACAATTGAAAAAATATACATCCTTCGACACCAGGGGGAAACAGTGTCTTTTAGTGACCTCAATGTGTATTTTCATTTGATGACGAACCCTGCTCTAAGGAGGATTGTTTTTTGAAGTAGGGAGGGGGGAACAACTTGAAAAAGAAATTTGAAAGATCGAGATTTCGAAACGTACGTAGTTTTATTCTTGGGTTTTTAATATTTTAATTTTTAATTGTAAATAAGTGTCTTAATGGTTGGCGTTTCTACTAATTATACACGACACGTTAAATTGAATTAATATATATGAAAAAATATACATTAGATCTTAGATACATTGTTGTGAGGCCTATAGAGGGATATGCAGAAGGCATCAATGACGTCATACGTGAATAGTCACTCATAAAAAAAGAGTAAGGAAGAGGAAAGTATCTGACAGTAAAAGATTGTGTAAAATAGCTCCAAATTAATATAACTTACACTAAACAATGCGTGTTAATTGCGAAATAATCTTTACGTTACTTTAAAGTTATTGCACTGTTTCTACTACAAACTGTTGTTTGAAGTCTATCCAATACCTTCTTAAGGTATAAATATTGGTTCCATAACTTTGATTTAAAGGGAGTTACCTAAACCCTGAACTTAACTTTATTCAAAGAGATGAAAAAAGATACAAATAATCTAGAAATCTTTCAGAACGATAACATATTTAATAAACAGTAAATATCTTGGTTACAATTCATCTTCTTCTTTAAGATGGCTGTATTCTAATGTCGTCTTTTGAACTACTAAAAGTCTTTCTTTAAATACAGTTCTCTCAAGTATTAAAGCATCTCTTTATTTTAACACTTAAATGTTCGTTATTTTGCTTTACTTTAAGGTTAAATGTCTTTGACCTTGCTTTAAACTTTAATAGTAGAATTCTTGTCTACGAGAACCTTAAATATAGAATAATTCCTTAATCGCGATTCTATATTAATCTTTAAACTTGTTGAATCTGGCTTTCTTTACACGTTCTTTACGTCTTGAGAATGAGCTGGAAAAATAAATATGGAAAAATGTGACTTACGATCTTTCCTAGATAATTCCCTTGCCATCTCCTGATAACTTAATCGTCTTGATAATAACTGAAGATAATCCTGAAAGATAATAATACTCGAACCGCTAATCTCAAGATGGATACCCGTTGCTTAGTGACGGAGGAATCCCTGAAAAACACATATGGATTAGTATTGGTTATTTACTTTAGAATCCTTCAATATCTCGAAATTCAAAGGCATTAAATGTTATGCAAATATCCTTTGTCCTTCTTTACATGAATACTTAACAAGCTCCTAAGTCCTTGAAATTTCTATTATCTTCATAAACGTAAAAGCCATTTTTTTTTTGCAATCAACGTCTTGTAGCGAACCGTCGAATTCGTCTTCTGGCACATAACACAATTAATCGTCGTGCCCCATGCGAATGTCATTGTTCGCCTAACAAACATAGCGAGAACAGCAACAGCTTTAGTGTTCACTAATCACTTGATTGTTTCTGTACAATCATTTCTTGGCAGTGGCGTACCTGGGGGGGGGCGGTGGGTGCGGTCCGCACCGGGCGCCACTTATTTTGGGGCGGCATTTTTTATAGTTAGTTTTAGTTCACTTCATAAGTTTACTATTAGATTTCTACGAATTATGAAATACCATATGATTTCGAATATTTTTCCTTACATTACGCTTATCCAATTGAAGAAATGTTTAAATAATTTAAATTCGTCTATTTTACTGAAAATTATTCAATTCAAAATTTAGACGCCGATTTCAGTGAAGGAGTAAAACGTCCTGGTAATACGATCAAAGCCAAAGGTGAAACAAAGTTTAATCGCGACTGTTTTTTTCAAATTTTGCCTAATGGTGAAAAGCTGTTAAGATCGTGGATGGTGTATTCACCATCCAAGAAAAGTATATAGGCCTATTGTTTTTGCTGGAAACTCTTTGATGATCTTTGTCGATCAAGTTTTAACACAGAAAATGATTTTAACAAATGGTGGAAACTTAATCCCAAAATAAGTCAACACGAGTTGAGCCCACTGCACATTCGATCATTTTCCCAATGGAAGGAATTAGAAATAAGACTTGGACATGGCGCAAATTTGGTAAATTACAACAACTTAATATTGACAAGGAAATCAAAAAATGGAAGGAAACTCTCACAAGAATAGTTGATATAATTAGATTCTTAGCAAAACAAAATTTGGCGTTTCGAGGTCATAGTGAAAGTGTTCATCAGGAAAATTCAATGGAAAATAGAGGAAATTTTCTAGAGCTTGTTGACTTGTCGGCTAAGTACGACCCAGTATTACGTGATCATGTAGTAAAAATTAAGATGGATAGGCCTAATAAATATAGAATATCCTATTTGTCGCCGAAGATTCAGAATGAATTCATAGCTATTAGGAGGCGCAGTGAGAAAAACAATTATGGATCAAATACAGCAAGCTAAATACTTTTGTATGATATTTGACAGCACTCCAGGTATTTCCCACAAAGATCAAACCAGTCAAATTATTAGATATGTAGTTATTGATGGCAGCGAAGTTAAAGTTGTAGAATCGTTTATTGACTTTGTAGAAACTAAAGGAAAAACTGCTGAGGAAATCACAAATATGATTTTAACGAAATTAGAAAATGACGGTTTAGATATAAAAAATTGCAGAGGACAGGCTTACGATAATGCTGCCATCATGGCAGGAAAGCACAGCGATGTTCAAACTCGCATTAAATTAATAAATCCAAATGCAGAATTTGTAGCATGTACAAATCATTCTTTAAATCTGACATGTTTATACGCAGCTTCTACTGCTATCGATTCCATAAAATTTTTTGGAACTATCTAGCAGTTGTTTCATTTTTTTTTTCTTCTTCCACTCGTCAATGGGATGCTTTACATTCTGTCACTGGTCAAGGTGTTAAACGCATCGTAGAAACTCGCTGGAGCGCTAGAGCAGAAGCAGTAACTATAGTAAAACACCATTTTTTTTACATTTTAAGCGCTTGGAAAAAATTGACATCTGAATAAGAGAATAGTAAAACGGGATCAGACGCTGGAATATTACTCAATTCAATGCAATCTTTTTCTTTTCTGTTATCTCAATTTATGGGAACCCATCCTTTTGGAAGTTAATGACGCGCAAAAATACCTGCAAATAAAAGGGTTAAATGTTCATCAATGCCGTATAAAACTAAATTCTTTGCAAACCCATTTCATGGAACAAAGAGATGCGCTAATACAAAATGCTGTTATAGCAGCCAAAACAATTTGTGAAGAGTTGGAGATATCGACTGAACGTCGAGTTAAAAGCAGAAAAAATATGAGTGGGGAAAATTCACGAGATGTGGGGCTATCTTTAGAACAAGAAGTACGAAGAGAAATGTTTTTATCTATGGATAGAATTACAGTAGACGCCGCTTAATGTGATCACATCGGGCCTATCCGATTTTGATAACTATAACCGATTGATAATAATATAAATTAAAAAAAGGGCAGCGTAAAATGTAGTAATGGTGAGAAGTGGACGAATTCAGCAGAAAACATTTACTTAACATAATGAAATTACCTGCATGAAATAAATAGGTTCTCATCGATGTCCATCCAAGCTTCGAATTCTTGAGCAGTCATGTCGGATGGAGCACTGATAATTTTCTCCAATTCTCCAAAATTTGATAACAATAAGCGATGTAGCGATCACATTAAGTGATCATTTTTACGTTAATTAGAATACATCTGTTCGGCACCGGAGGTTATTGATAATATTAAACGAATGAGAACATTAACTGTGATTACATTAACCGTTGTCTACTGTATAAGGAAATAAAAGAACGCTTTGATCAGTTGCACGTCCTTGCAAGAAAATATTCGCGTGTAATACCATGTAACCTATTAAATGAAGAATTTGAATGTCAAATAAACGACTTTATTGACATTGATAAAGAACAGTTCCATATTGAAAGAAAAAGGATCCAGGTTTTTATGGCTGTACCTGCACTACAAAAAGAGGCAAAAGGTTGGAAAAACGGGGGGGGGGGGAGGCCGGGGGGGAGGCCCTCTTGATCTACTAAAATTTATTCAACAGTATAGATTGTAAAATTATGTACCCAACATTGTAATTTTGCTAAGAATTTTTTTAACAATTGCTGTCAATGTCGCTAGTTGCGAAAGGAGCTTCTCCAAATTGAAGTTGATAAAAAATTATCTTCGTTCCACAATGAGTGATTTAATACTACAAATCTTGCAATATTGTCCATACAACAAGAAATTACAAATAATATAAATTTTGAGAGCATTATACACGATTTTTCTACTATGAAAATAGGAAGAGTAAGTATATAAATATGTTTACATACATATATGTGTACAATTTGTTTGTTTATCCAAAAGAAATGAAAATATTTATTTATAAATATAAAATAAAAAATATTTAATGGGAATTTTTTTTTGTAAATTAGGTATATGTTTTGTAATTTAAATATGGCATCCAATGGTAAAAAAGTTACCCACCTATAGTTTGTCTCAATTACAATTATTTATTAATGTTTATTAATTTATAAAAACCACCATTTCATTGACTTAGAAAGGGCGGCAAATTGGAGACCGCCCCGGGCGGCAAAAGTTCTAGGTACGCCACTGTTTCTTGGTAATACAGTTGTTCACAATAATAATTGCAATACTTCCATTTATTGAACAACACAAACCCAAACAATTCAATCTTTACTGAAGATCAAATGATTAACATATGTTTGTATTCGTATTTAAATTTCCAGTGAGGACAAAATAAATTTCATAACAGATATAGACGATCACATTTCTTTCGTCATAAAAAATAGTAACAAACGCATTAAAAAAGATGTTTTCATCCACTTGAAACGGATATCACGTGAAGGAAATGACCTTGAATGAATGATGAAAGAGAATTACTTGAAAGGATGTAACTAGTAAATAGGAATAACTATTTCTTTGGAATTAATGAAAGAATTTACGTTTTCTTATACCAGATAATAGTATTATATTACTTTTGTTTGTATTTTTCTGATTTACAACAAAACGAAAAAGCCCCCCCAAAAAATTAGTACACTTTTTGATTTTAGCTAATGATATTCGATTCTTTTTTTTTTTGAACATTTTGGAAAGTCCTGCTTACACCAGGAGTATGTTGTGCACTCTATGGTAATGTTTGCTCATTAGATGAATCTCTTTGAAATTTGACATGACTATTAATGGACAGGTGAGATAACAATTATATTTGTTTCTACGTTTTTCTATGAAGGTCGCGTATCGAGAAAGTTTCATCTACGGAGTTTTAGAAACGAAACAGTATTAATTATCTAACAATGGATTTTAATACGATTAGGAGTCATTAATTTGCGACCCTAATCAGATTAAAGCAATTTAAAATGAACTTAAAACTGGAAAATTTCTATTGTTTTAGTCGACATTAATACAAACGGAGAGATTTTGTTTATCTTATTTGTACGACTATAGAAAAAAATAAGAACTTAAAGAAAAAAAAACAGTTTAAGTTCTTTGAGGGATTTCTTTTTTTCATTCGAGGCATAAGAATTCACATGAGTTACAATAAGGTTTTTTTAGCCTTAAAATTTAAAAACTGAAATTCACTATAAAAGAAGATTATTATTTTCACAATTGCCTCACAATTGATCAAAATATCTTGTAAGTTTAAATTAGTCAGTATTTCCAAATACAACAAGTAAAATTTATTAAAACCATGATTGCAAAACACAATGGAGTTACTTAATTCCAGTACATTATAAGAAGACAGACTTACTAACTAAAGAGTCCACCAACAACCCAGTTAAATTCATATATACATTAGTGTTATTGAACTCTGTATGATATTTTATAATAAGATGAATTATTAATATTTCCTACTATTATTTCACATTATTATCATTACTTTTTCAGAAACAGGTAAACTAATTTTCTTGTCATTAATTAATATTATTTAGTATTAATTTATAAATTTTTTATTGTTAATTAACTTCTATTTACATAATAGAAAAGTAATAATTGAGCGGGCAATTAATTGTCTACATTACACCTTTTTGCAATTTTTAGATGTAAGAGACATTTTTTAAGATTTTTGTGGCTATAAAGTCGTAAATCTCTAAATAAATAGACATAAATTATATAAAAAAAACTGAATTCGAAATTACAACAATAAAAAGAAATAATTAAAGAATTGATATTTTTCGAGTAGGTTTCTTAAATTTAAAAGAGATAGATTACAATTACAAGATTTCTTTTTTATTTTTTTAAATTTAAGTTTTTCAAAGCACATCTTACTGTAAAATGAATCTGTAAATACAAAACTGATTCTCATTTAAAAAAAAGAAAAGATATACCAAAGAACGTTATTAACCAAATCTAGCTTTGTTTCTAATTGCCTTTGAATGCATGCATCAATGACGTCATATATGAATAGCCACAACAGAAGAGCAGTAAGACAATTCCCGCCAGTCTATTGAAGTGCTGATACTCCTGACATAAGTAAGTCCAAATTACCATTATTTACTGTAAATAATACTTTTAAACTAAGAAGTAATGCTAATACTTTTTAAAAGTAACAATCTATGTAAAGGGTTTCTATGGTTTCTTTATAGGAATCGATTTTTCTATTCAGTTCAAAAAAACCGAAACTATTCTGGCTTTCGTCAACGCCCTTGAAAAGCTCCTAATATTCCACGTATTTAAAATTTTAGATTTTATGATCTAATTTAAAATTGTAATGTTTTAATAATAAAAGATACAATCGAACAATTACTATAAAATACATTAAATGTAAAATTCTATTGAAATAAATACGTGAATACAAAAACCGAAACTATTCGAGATTTGATCAACGCCCTTGAAAACCTCCTTATGTTCATTCTATGTATAAATATTTGATTCTAAGCTATAACTTGTAACTGAAACGTTTTAAAACTGAACAATATTAAATACACAATCCAATTGAATTAGATACTTGAATATTTGATAGTCGATGAGTTCGTCGTTTTTTCTACATAAAATATAAAACAGCCTGTTTCTGACAGTTGCTTACTTTAAATAGAAATTAAAGAAAGTGACCTTGAATGAATCATTAAAGAGGATGATTTCAAACTAATAGAAATTATTTCAAAATAATAGAAATAAATGGATAAAATTTTCTTTCTCATTAAATTAATGATGACGTTAATTTATTATGGTATAATTATTTTAATTTCTTATTTCTGTATATTTTTGAACTATTCCAACAATCACATTTATTTCAAAATGAATTTTTGATATTTTAAATTCGAAATTAATAATTTGACAATTAGTAAATATATTTTTAAATAAACTATATACACAAATAAAGTTAAATACATTAAAGTATTCATTTCAAAGATAATAAATCTTTAAGCTAAACTTTTATTCAAATTTATCAAAATTAGGCAACTCTTCTAAAAATTCCTTTTTTAAAATGTTGTTTAATATTTTTCATTCTCTGATATTTGAATAGAATCATTAATGGAATGATAAAATTATTACTACTTGTTATTATTGTTCATTCTTATTATTGCAGTTAGCTTTAATATCATTATTAATTTAATTATAATTAATTAATATATTTTGTGTATTTCATTTCTAGCATATAAAGGATGAATAGATTAATTCTAATGATTAAATCCTAAGACAACTCATAATTAATAATATTTAAGCTACTGTTGTTTAATAAACAATAATTACAAAGAAGAAATTTATAAAATTCGTTTTCGAAAATTAGTTTTAATTGACTGAGAGATTTAATTAAAAAAAAAATTTTCTTTGGATTGAAATGTCTTTTTTGTATTAAAAATGAAGAAATCAGAATTTAAGAAGTAAATAAAATCTTTAATTGTATAGTTTTTTTTTTATTAGCTCAAAGATCCAAATAACGAGAATGTTCTAAATAAATAAATAAATAATTTAATAAAAAAAATACAAGCGAGTATAATTTTGTGCTAAAGCATACATTTAAGGACGATCCATAATAATGCAAAAATTTAAAAATAATAATAAAAAAAAAGGAAGTACATTAATGTAAGGAAAAATAAAATAAAAAGTTAGGAAAAAAAATAAAGAAAACATTAGGAAAATAAGAAAGAAAAGAAAAAAAACCCACGCGGAATATGAGAAAAAAAGATTAAGAGAAAAAATAAAAATAGACAGTAGATTTGCAGCTTCAAACCAACAACCATCAGTATACGAGTCCGAGACATTAAGCATTAAACTATAGATGATAACTGAAATAAAATAGTGCCTTTCAAACATTTGAGCTAATATCTGAAATTCAATGAAAACAACCAAATATCTCGAACATGGAGGGGCGTTGGCTCCTGAAAATACCCTAGAATTCTTATTTCAAAATGGTTTTCCTCGATATTTTCCTAGAAAAACTAACACTCATCTGGCTAACTGCGTTCTTGAGATAACAGTACAAGTCACCATGGCCGCCGGTCTTTGGGGGTATCATGTTCTCAAGTTTAGTTCGACTAGGGCGCCATCTATCGGAGAGTGGTTATATATATTCCTCCGCGGAGGAGTACTAAAACTGAATACTGAATATTGGCTACTCAACTTTAGCTATTTTTTTTTAATTTGTTTTTTACATAGAATTATTTATGTATTATTATTTCCCTATTTATTTCGAATTTTAAAAGTGATTTATTTAAATAACCTTGACTTCAGAAAGCGAATAAAATTTAATGACTCCCTTTAAAGAAAACAAATTAAGATCCAAGTTTCTCACTAATGGTCTATTGCAGTTCTTAAAATTCAATTCCATCGCGAACCGATACTTTTGTAAATGGCGTTCAATTTTATATATTCTCAATTTGTGTAATGGCTTCGACACCTTCAGCAAAAATAGTTAGTCTTTAAAATAGTTAGTGTTAACTGGCACCTTTCGCAAATCTCACTTTGATTCAATGATCTGCGAATTTACCATCTACATCTTTACATTTTAATCATATTCAATAAATGATGATTTTGTGATTGTTTTTCAGAAATTTTCACATAAAACGAAACCTATTCGTTATTAACTAAATGTAATATATTTCACATTCATCTTAACGACTTTATTTTGAAACTAATAAGATATATAATAAAAAAAGTTTTTTCTGTGTTTTAAAATAATTAGAAAAACGCCTAAAAAGTTTACTAGATGAGGACCATTGTTGTTTGTGATCTTTTTAGGCACTTTCTTAAACCGCATAGAAAATTCATTGAGACCGATGGTAAGGCAGCACGTGAATTACTTCCTCCATTTTCTTAATGTGTATTTATTGTCCTTTTTAATTTTGCAGGTTCCATATTATTTCCTACGATTGTTCCCATTGACCTCTGTCTGGAGACCTCGTTGTTTACTCATGATTACTCCCAAATTATGAGCGCCAATAAAGCGTGAAACATCTGTTCTGTGATGTCATCTAGTAAACACTATGTCTCACCGATTGTTTGTGAACTTTTTAAGTGCTTTTTATTATTTTAATCCACACAGAAAATTCACTGAGTCCGGCGGAATGCCAGCACATTCTTTCTTTATTTTTTATTGTGTATTTTAATTTTTCATTTTATAACTTTTTTAATTTTGAAGGTTCCATATTATTTTTGCTCTTATTAAACTCCTCTCTTTAGTTCTCTTTCAACAAAATTCGATGAAATTAATAATAAAAGCTTATAATAATTTTTAATTATTAATACTACTTTCTCTCTAATGAAATAAAGAAATGCTTATTTGCAATGGATTAAACTCAACTATGTAAATAATGCAATATTAATTTTGAGTTTAATTTGGTTTAAGTAAAATAGGTTTAGTTTTATGTGAAAATTTCTAGAAAACAATCACAAAAATCATCATTTACTGAATATGATTAAAATACAGTCAGCCCTCGATATAAGGTCATCCCGCATATAAGGTCACTTTTCCAAAGTCCCGGCTCATTGAATAGGAATTCTATGATGTGGATTATCGGTTGTATGGTCAGGTCTTAAATACCGTAATCGCATATAAGATCACTTTTTTCTGTGATTTCAGTGCCACACTGATTCAATTCCAAGAATTTTGTCCAAGAATCTGAAAATGAACTAAAGAAAGCTCCTTCTGAAAGACTTGATTTCAGCAATTGATGAGAAAAAAATTTTCACTTGTCTGTGTTAGATACAATTTCTTATATTCATAAAAGTTGGAGCTTGGTGTCAAACACATGCATTTCAAATTGCTTTCGACATGCCGGTTTTCAATTTTCTACAAATATTGTGGATGAAATAACAGATGAAGATGATGAAGACAATATTCCTGTAGCAGTGTTAATACAATCAGAAATCAGAAATCGCGGCTGTGCTATAGAAGGGAAAAGTGAATATGTGAGAATTGATGATGAAATTGCTATCACTTCTCAAGCTTCGATTTCCGAAATTGTTTCGCAAGTTTTAGATTCCAATGCAGTTGAAAGTGAGGATAACGGCAGTGATACTGAAAGTGAAGCGGTGACACAAGCAGAAGCCCTCAGAGCATTAAATATCGTAAGACATTTTTTTTACGAGCCATGACGGAGCTGAAGAACATTTTCAGAAACTACGAAACTTAGAAACATTGTACAAAAGATGAAACCAAAATCGCGACAGTATTAATAATCCTGTGTAATGGATTATTTTAAGTAAGGTCAGTACTTTGCTTAAGCATACTAGTACTATTTGTATACAACTTTATTTCGACTTAAAAATTTTTAAAAAATAATTTCTTTCTGATTCCATTAATTTTAATTGGTTCAACTATATTAAAAAATTATAATATAATAAACTGATATTTTTGTATGTATTAAATTTTACAAAAAATTATACTGTATTTATATAATGCTTATTTATTGACAAATGCATAAGAATCGGTTATAAGGTCATCCCGCTTATAAGGTCACTTTCATGAGGTCCCAAGGGGTGACCTTATATCGAGGCCCGACTGTATAAAGATGTAGATGGTAAATTCGTAGATCATTGAATCAAAGTGAGATTTGCGAAAGGTGCCAGTTCACTAACTATTTGTTTGCTGAAGGTGTCGAAGTCATTACAGAAATTGAGAATATATGAAATTGGACGCCATTTACAAAAGTACCGATGGAATTGAATTTCAAAAACTGCAATAGACCATTAGTGAGAAACTTGGATCTTGATTTGTTTTCTTTAATGTGAGTCATTAAATTTTATTCGCTTTCTGAAGTCAAGGTTAATAATTATTATTCAATAGATCACTTTTTAAATTCGAATTCGCTAATAGGGATATAATAATACATAAATAATTGTATGTATTTTACACATTAAAAAAGATGGCTAAAGTTGAGAATTCGATCAAAGCCATCTAGAGACAAAGCCTTTGGGCAGAAATGTGACATCACTACTCGTAGGCGATGCATTGGATGAAAGCTCTTACTTTGTCAGTTAAAACAAAAATCGGATAAACTGTATTTCGTTAATGCTTCAGTTTTATTTTTTGGTTTTTAAGTTAATCGTGTAGAAATTTAAACATATATTATTAAAAAATTTCATTCTTTTAAGAATTTTTTTTTTATATATATGTTGGCAAATAGCACAAAATACAACTGAATGAGTGATAAATTCATGAAAATTATAATAACGAAAAAAAAATAAATAAATAAAAAAAAGTACTGGTAATAATAAAGAATGCAGTCACTGTATAACAAATATTTTATTGATTACGCTTTAACTAAGCTGACCAGACGTCCCGATTTTTAACAATTTGTCCCGCGCCCCGCGGCGTTTTAAAAAAGTCTCGATTTTTTTTTTTTTTTGGTTATTGAATTCGGTTTTTTTTTTTTGATTGTCGAACTGGAAATTCCGGTTTTTTTTTTCTTTTTTTGGTTGTAGATTTTCCGAATATAAAGTGCCTAGAAGCCCTGGATGAATGGTGTCCCGCTTTGCCAATGTTAAAATCTGGTCACCTTACTTTAACATATATACTATTGCATATTAAAAAAAAAAAAACTTTCATTTCTTCATAGTAGTAATTATATACATACGAATAATTTATTACGACAGTGCAAATTAAGTAGTAATTTCTGAAAAGTTGGATATTAGTTTTTATTTTTTTCAACGAAGGTTGGGGGTGAATTTTGAAGTATAATCATAGCCATTACAAAAAAAAAAAAATGTAATTTTGCTTTGGAATTTATATCGCCACTATTATTTCACTGATATTTATTAATAGAAAGTATTTTATTTTTAATTATTGTTAAATAATTATTGAATATTTTAATTTTAATAATTTTTTTTTATAAAAGTAAAAATTTCTTTGTATTCCATCATTTTAATGGATGGCAATGAATGTATAGATTCCTACAGCTGATCATAAAGTAAATAATTTTTTTACTATATTACAGAAAGAAAGTAGGATCTTATTTATTAAAAGTAAAAATATATACATGCTTTAGATTTTTTTTTATATATATATGTGTAAGATGTTTTATCATATTTTATTTGAATAACTTTGTTAATTAATTTTATTTATATTAATAATTGAAACAGGAAATAAGTATTTGCCTTTAATTAAAATAAGTCTTAAATGAATGCTAAAACAGTAAAATATTTCATGATTATTTGCATTAATGTATATTCCAAAAAGTAAAGTTTCTAAATGCAGACATGTTTCAAATATAGAATGATATCTTTGTAAGTTAGCTCAAGGAATTTCAACTTTGTAAACATTGACAGGTATAAAACACTTCCATCAAGACAAATAGTCTCCCATAACACTCAAGTGGAATTTCCGATTTGCAGATCTTTGCCAGGGCCCATAAAACCAGTTCTGAAGCCCAGAACTCGGGCATCTACTTACCGTAATTCCTACAATATTAGCTATTCCATACGACACCCAAATCCCCGGCGAATGAACGTGGGGCAGAAGGTGTCAAGTAATGTTTTAAATTACTACTATTTGAGAAATTTGAATTTTGTTATAGGTCTTAATTGTTGTAATTGTAGTAATATGTACAGCATTACTGTCAATTTTCATGATCGTTATTGCAGTTTGAAATTGATGTCTGTTCCTTTTCTTTTCTTTTTTGTTTATAGGAGGGATAAAAACAGTTATGCGAGAGAATATTCCCAATTGTCGTCCTGGAATCCCTAAAGAGTTGGTAATGAGTCCTGACTTGCAGCGTCCGGCACGTTTGGATATATTACTCGACATGCCACCTGCAAGTGAAGAATGCCAGCTAAAGCATGCCTGGAGTCCAGATGATCGTAGTCTTAATATTTTTGTTAAAGAAGATGACCGCCTTACTTTTCATCGGCATCCTACAACCCAAAGTACAGACTGCATTCGGGGTAAAGTCGGCTATACCCGTGGTCTCCATGTATGGGAAATCCATTGGAGTACAAGACAGAGGGGTACACATGCAGTGGTAGGAGTGGCTACAAGTGATGCCCCTCTGCATTCGGTTGGTTATCAATCGTTAGTTGGAAGCAATGCAGAGTCTTGGGGATGGGACTTAGGACGAAACAAGTTATATCATAACGTTAAAAACAATCCCCCAGTGACATACCCCAGTTTGCTCAACTCTGATGAAAACTTTGTTGTGCCTGATATGTTTCTTGTGGTGTTAGATATGGATGAGGGCACACTTAGCTTTGTTGTAGACGGACAGTATCTAGGAGTGGGGTTTCGTAAATTGAAAGGTAAAAAATTATATCCAATTGTCAGTGCTGTGTGGGGTCATTGTGAGATTACCATGAAGTATATAGGAGGCCTTGATCGTAAGTACTTTTTCTTTATTAATTTACTATTTGTAATTGTGTAATTGCAGTTTTTTTTTTATTTTACTCATAAAAAAAAAAAAAAATTATAAGTCCTACAGAAACTATGTTGAAGTTTACCGAAATGCATTCACTTTCTCTCGTATTAAAAAAAATAAATTTAGTTGCAGTATTTTGCAACAGAGGGATTGTATTGTTATCAAATATTGCAAATTAAATGGTTTATGAAGGTGAGTTTTAGAAAAATCAAAAGAAAGAAGCAACAGCTCCTTCTGTTACGAAATATTGTGAATTAAAATGATTAGAGGAGAAAGTGAATGCTTATTTTAGCAATTTCTTTGTATTGATATTAATAATGACACATTTCTGGTAGGTTTAAAAGATTTGTTAATATGTTAAAAGTGCATAGTAAACATTCCATTAGCAATTCTGCAAGACCAAGGTCCTCATATTCTGTGATTTATATAGTTCTAGATTACTTAGCCTTTTCATTAGTCCTTACTTGTTAAATATGATCTCTACTTATCATCCAGAAGAAAAATTTTTAAAATGTTGAAAATGGCCAGAATTTTAGCTCTTAAAATTTAAAATTCTACTGATTTTTTTTTTTTTTTTTGCATAAAATTACATCACCCCAACATTGTTGCCATTCATGAAATTTACTTGTTGCAGTTGTATGCCTCATGATCTTTAATATAGCTAAATCAACGAAGTGTTTATATGAGATAGAAATTTAAAATAACTTGTAATTTCAGAAATATTACGATTTTTAAGCATTAATGTTCTATTCTGAGAAATTTTTATTTTATTTTAATTATTGAATCCTTTTTGCCTGCGAGACACAACTGGCACAAGAGATTGTAGAAAAACAAAAATGGACTAGCATCCTGCATTTATTAAACTTGAAACCTAATTTATTTATCTAATTGTTCTAATGTTCATGGTGTGTTCAACTGAAACCCTGTTTATTGGTTATATTGTGCAATAGCGAAATCCCCTTGGGCATTGAGGCAAGAGCCCTATAGTTTCACAAGTTGAACGGTACCTTGTACATAGACCTCTTTTAATGGCTATTACTGAAATCAATTCTTTATGCCGCGAGTCATCTCTGCATCCGACTGAAACCTCTGCACTTTGAGCTTTTGTTTTTTCAACGGTCCAAAAAAATGGAATTCACAAGGAAACTAAAAATAGGGAAGGTATATAGTATAGGGAAGATGGTTCAGCACTTGGCATTGCATTGTGTGAACAGGCATTGTCACTGCAGCAGGATAATGCCAGAGGTACTTTCCTGAATATTTGTTCTTATTCTGCAGGTTTTGCATTGTTGTAGAGTAGTAACTTTCATTGATAGTTTCATCCTGTAGCTTCAGATCCTTTAATAAGACATGGAACCCTTGTATCCATCCTCTGGAAGGCTTCAGACCCGAAAAGAAAGTGAAGGAAACACAGGAAAGGAAATAAAACATCCATGCCTGTGCCGGAATTGAACTAAGATTCCGATATATCATCCTTCACTCCAAGGGGCAAGGCCTTGGTGTACAAACCGGCTGTCTAATATTTTTATTATGCGTTATTTGATATCTGGATGAAAATTGATTGAAATAGATTTTTTTTTTTTACAATATGAATTGGCGAATCGATCTGGTCAAAACTTAAAGTTTTTAAAAAAATGAATAAAACCTACTAAGTTTTCAAATGAATGACTAGTAGTATTATATTTGAATTTGCAAATATAATAAGCTTTCTGAAAGAAAACTATAATATTGTAAATTATACATATTAACATAACATCATGTATTGATGAATTTATTTATATGGTTATTTCTAACAAAAAAAAAAAATAAAGAAAAAACTACCTCTTTTAAAACGTTTAAGACGTTCACACAGAAGTCAGCAATTTACAATAACAATTATCAATGGATATCAAAAAACTTTTTTTTTAAGTATACACTCAAACTTTTCACATTACAAATTGAAATAAATTGTATTTAATACTTTAGAGAATAATGTTAATTTGCAGCATTTTCTGTTTTAATATGAAAACAGATACATTTTTTTTTATCCTATAAGTGTTTCTAAAACGAATTTTTTCGGAGCTTATCTTTTCTGAGGAAGGTAAAAAGGAAAAACAATACCAATTTATTACATTAATTATTTCAGAAAAATCTATGCATTGGTATATATAATTAAATCACTCAGTATTTCACATACAATAAATATTCGTTGTAAAAATGATTGTAAAGACACCCTCCACTATTTTGCAATAACTGACTCTGAAAACAGTAAAAAAAAAAAAAAAAAACCCACTTTGAATTGAATGAAAACGAAATTTAAATTTTCTAAATTAAACACTAAGTTTTCGATCATGTATTTTCGAAACTCAGGTGTGAATGATCCTTAATTAATTGACAGAAATTTATAACTCACGATACAAAAAATACTTTCATACTTTCATTACAGTAAACTTTGGAATAACCTAATAACAGAATCTACAGAATTAATTTTAGTAATTCAGTCAAATATACAATATAAAAATAGTAATATTTATACAAAAATTAGCATTTTTTAAACGTAACTAAAAAATACGTAAAATTATTTTCTGTCAAAAAAATGTACAAAAGGTATAATATGCATTTAATTTTTACAATATATTAATGAAACCTTTTTTTTTTATTATTATTCCTACCAGTTTCAAAAGATAACAAATTGTTAACATTGAAGAATTTCAAATAAAAATAAACCTTACGATCGCCTAACTTCAGTGACGTCAGAGCATTTCCTGTTGTCAGGGCAAAGGCTTCGTCTGTAGGTGGCATTGATTCGATATCCCTCCGCGGAGGAATACATAACCGCTCTCCGATAGATGGCGTCGTAGTCGTGCTAAACTTGAGAACATGATACTCCCAAAGACCGGCGTTATGGTGACTTGTACTGTTATCTCAAGAACGCAGTCAGCCAGATGAATATTAGTTTTTCTAGGAAGAGATCTTGCAAACCATTACGAAATAAGCATTCTACTGTCCATTAGTTAATTGTTCGTTTCACATGATCCGCCGTCTTCAAAATAGTGCCATAGTCGCCGGCTACAGATCCAATAAAAAAAAAAAGGTCCGTCTCCGTTGGATCACCGTAAACTTAACTGTTATTAAAGAATGAAATATAAAAATTATTAAATTCCTGATTTGGCAAAATAAATCTGTTCGACAGGTTGTCTACCAACCGGGAAACTCGGGAAATCCAGGATTTGGACGGGAAATTTGGGTTGACATGAAATGTATGGAAAATGTCCTTAAAAATCAGACTATGTCCTTAAATTTTCAGCTTTTTTTCTGTTTTTCTGTTTTTTTTTTGTTTTTTTTTTTGTGAAATTTTTGTGAAAATGTCCTTAAATGTATGGGAATTGTCCTTAAATTTTTTGTTTGAGATTCAGTAGACACCCTGTTTGACGAATTATCCAATAAGTTTTAGTAGAAGATTGAGAATTTTTAGCGACCCATTTGGGAGCTATTGAGATAGCGACTAAAATCGGTAGCTATTGCATTTGTTCTGTCCGTCCATCCGTGTCTGTTTAACCCTTACAACTCCAGAACGGAAGGTCGGATCGAAAAACGGATTTCACCATCGCTTTCAGAGGCCCAAAAAATGTAGGAATGGGGTATTTTCAGGGGCCAATGCTCCTCCCCGCCATGTTCGAGATATTTGTCATTATTGTCATTGTACCCTACTGAAAACTCCCGAACGAAAGGTCGGATCGACTAATGGACTTCAGCAACATGTTCAGAGGGCCAAGCAATGTAGGAATACCGTGTTTTCAGGGTCCAATTCTTCTCCATGTTCGAGATATTTGGCATTGTTTTCATTGCCAAAATTAGCTTAAATGCTACATATGCAACCATCTCATTTCAATTATCCGCTATAGCTTGATGCTGAACGTCATATATCGAAGGTGGTTGGTTCGAATCCGGATATCTACTGTTTATTTTTTATTTTTTCTCGTAATTTTTTTCTCAATGTCCGCGTGTGGTTTTTTGTTTTCTTATTTTCCTAACATTTTCTTTATTTTTTTCCTAACTTTTTTTAAATTTTTCATTACGTTAATATACCTTCTTTTTTTATTATTTTAATTTTTTTTATTGTTATGGGTCGCCCTTAAATTTATTTTGTTACAAAATTACACTCATTAACAAAAAAACGACACACCTAGAAGGAGTTGTCCGATGGAGACAAAAATTGGTGGAGAGGAAGATTATGTACAGAATAGAAAATGATTAAAATTTCAGACAAATTGAATGATTTATTTCAGAGTTACAGAGTTACAGAGTTACAAAGTAAGGAGCTCAATAAGGTGCTGACCCACCTCTACCCTGAATGCAAGCTGCCACACGACGTGGCATAAAGTGATAAAGCTCCCTGATGGTCTCCTGCGGTATTTCTTGCCAAATTTGCTCCAATTGTAGGGCTCGGGTTATCCACATTCCCTGGTGGATGCAGTCGCCTTCCCATCATATCCCAGACATGCTCGATTGGAGAGAGATCTGGGGATCTGACTGGCCAAGGAAGTGTTTCACAAGCTGCAAGACAGGTCACAGCAACACGTGCCGTATGTGGTCTGGCATTATCTTGCTGAAAAATAAGGCCAGGGTACTGCAAAAGGAAGGGTAGCAAAACAGGTCTCAGAATGTCGTCGACGTACAGCTGGGCTGTAAGTGTGCCGCTAATGACGACCAAAACGGCTATCAAGGGAAATGGCACCCCAGACCATAACTCCTGGTTGAGCGCCTGTGTGGCGTGCAATAGTGAAAGCAGGATAGGCACGCTGCCCTGGGCGTCTCCAGACACGTCTGCGACGATCGTCAGGACACAGTTGGAAGCAGGATTCGTCGATAAACACTATACGTCCCCAGTCAGCATCATTCCAACCGGATCGAGCCAAGCACCACTGTAATCTGGCCCGACGGATGGCAAGTGGCGTAGCGGTCGGTACGAGCGTAGATGTCGCTCTCTCCACCGTCTGTGAATTGTCTTGGTGGACACTCGTGTGCGGGTCGCACGTCTGATGGTTGATAACGATGATTCAGGCGCTGTGACAGCTGATCTGACAATCACTCCATCCTCCCGCTCTGCTGGGGTCCTAGGGCGACCGCTATCTTCATGACGCTGAAATCTGCCATTGTCCACCCATTCCTGCCAGCATCTTCTAATCGCCGCATCACTTCGACCCATATGACGAGCGTTTCTCCGATTTGCCCAACCTGCCTCTTTCAATTCAATAATATTACCTCTTTGAAACTCTGACAGTTGCACGTAATGAATTCGAATCCTGCGGCGAGGCATTTTTTCAGTCGTTGAAAGGTATCCTAACTCGCAATGCAACAGAAAGTTTGACCATCAGATTGAAAATCGGTTCTTATATACATCTGCTGAGTGCGCAGTTCCGATGCGCTGTAGCTCTCGCTATTCATTCATTGGATATCAAAGTTTAATCATTTGCATGGGCGGTCCCAATGTCTTTGCATACGAAATTTCATTACAATCGGACAACTCCTTCTAGGTGCGTCGTTTTTTTTTGGTAATGAGTGTATATTCACTTGTAATTTTTTTCTTATTAAATTGTTTTTTTATTTATTGCGAACATTCTCGTTATTTGGTTCGTTTTGAACTAATAAAATAACTATACAATTTTCTATTTAAATTCTCATTTCTTATGATTTTTAATACAATAAAGATTTTCAATGAAACCCTTTAATCAATTAAAACTAATTTTCGGAAACGGATTTTATAAATTTCTTTTTTTGAATTATTGTTCATTAAACTACAGTAGTTTAAACATTATTAATTATGAGTTGTCTTAGGATTTAATCATTAGAATTAATCTATTCATCCTTTATATCCTAGAAATTAAATACACAAAACATATAAATCCATTATAATTAAATTAATAATTATATTAAAAATAACTGAAATAATAAGAATGAGCAATAATAACAAGTAGTAATAATTTTATCATTGCATTAATGATTCTGTAGAAATAGCAGAGAATGAAAAATATTAAATTGCAAAATTCTTCAATGCTTTTAATTAAAAAAAACCGTTTCCAATTTGAAAATGATTACACAATATATATTTTTGTGATAGTCGAACTTAGTTTCACTTTCTTCCTGCAGCCAGGCCTCTTGTATACACCACGGTTTTTTAACCTTACGGCGTATTAGCCGCGCCATAGAAAAAACGTGAGAGCTTCTATATGACACGGCAAACCACCGGACGAGACAGCTCAGTTGTGGTTTTTCTGTGCCAAGCTGCAGACGTGCGTCATGAATTCTTATAAGAAAAAGATTATCATTGCGTATTATGTGTATAGAAAACTCAAGAAATAAAAGAAAAAGAAGGTTTTGGATACATTCGATTGTAGAAAAAAGGGAGGAATTTGGTGCATTTCATACACTTATCAAGAATCAACTGAGGAAAGACTTATTTTATATTTATTGATAGTCTTATCCAATAAAACATGTCTTTCATGAATCAATGTAATTAAAACTTCTTGATTTATCTCCATTATCAAAGAAAATCAGCGTTCGTAAGGTGCGAAATTTATTGCCGCCATGAAAAATCCGGTGCGCGTTCACACTCCCATAAACTACAATGCATCACTGTTGCAAATGCGTTTTTACGGCGCGCCGAGGGGAAGCCACGCCGCATCACGGCGAACGCGCCTTGCCGTGGTGCGCGTGTCTGTCTAAACTCTACACGCTTCCACAGTGATTCATACAACACTGACGACCATGCCTAGACACGGCGAATCAATCGTCGTTTTTCACGGCAAAAAAAAACGTGTATTGTGCAAGAGGCCTAGTTCCAGAAGCGTTTACCTTCTATGCTGTTGTTTTTTTCAATGTTGATAATAAGCTAAAACATTTTGAAATTCTATTTTTATCTTCAAAAATCAGTTCCTTTCTTTCATTGCTGCTTCTCAATTCACAATCGTTCAAATAGATAATTTTCGAAGTTATTCTGTATTTTACAATATATTCCTAAAATCTATATTACTTTATATATTGTATCTTCATTTACAAAAAAAATTCAGAATTAAATGATTTTTGTTTTATTTAGAATGACCAGAAAAACAAGACATCAGATCCAACAGAAGTCCTTTAAGAACTTAATGTTGGAGACCAACTTAATGAGAGAGGAGTCATTTTTAACCGACTTCCAATTGATCTGTGAAGATAAAGAATTCTGGGTTCACAAAGTCATTCTCTCAGCTGCCAGTCCTTATTTCAAAGAACATTTCAAGAGAAATTCACAGACAACATCCTTACAAATGGATTTCATCAATTCCAAAACACTGGACACTGTTTTGATGTTCATTTACCAAGGACGTATTGATCTAAGAAATCAAAGTCAACCATTCCTCAAAGACTTACTAGAGGCTTTTATAAGATTGCAGTTTCCTTTGATGTACAATTACTGTCTAGAACATCTTCTGGGCACTCAACAGTTTCTTTCTCAATGGAAGACAATAGAACAACTGAACAGTGATCTAATTCAACAAACATATCTGGAATATTTACATAAGAATATAAAGACTCTGAAAACAAGAGATAGTTTTCTTAATCTTAGATTTGAACAATTAAATGCTCTTTTGAACTGTCGTGTTTCTAATTCTGTAAATCAGAAAGAATTAATTTCTTCTATTCTATTGTGGGTGAAACATGATGAGTCAACAAGATTGAATAGAATCACTGATCTCTTAACAACAATTGACTTTGAAAAACTTAGTAAACCTTCCTTAACGAAACTAGAAAATGAACCTTTGCTACAAGATAACTTGTTCTTTCATAAGCAATTTACAAAGGTACTTTTAAATCAGATAGAGAGAAATGAAAATTCTAAGGATTTAAATAAAGCTAATAATTACAATACAGAAACCAAATCCATTGATACTCTTACAAAAAGTCAGTCATTACTTGTGAAAAAGACACGAAATCGAAATGATTTTCCAATACATCAGAAGTTTATTCGTGAAAGAAATCCAAAGCAAACCAATGACCAAGGAAACGATTCCATTCATTCCATTTCAGATATCGAGAATCAAAGATGTTCTCAGATTCCCAAACGCATTTTAGCTTATGATTCTTTTAATTGGAATAATCTGATGGAATATAAGACTGATACTAACAAGTGGATAGAAGTCAAAGATGAAATCCTTTTGAACTCATTCTCAAACGTAAAATATTCTTCTGTTTGTAGTTTTGAAACTTCCATGTATTTTTTGGGAGGACATGATGGAAATAAAGCAATAGATAAGTGTTATATGTTGGATCTAATCGAAAATACTTTCCTTGAAATAAATCCAATGATAGTGTGTAGGTCTAAGTGCATCACTACATTTAGGTCATTGGAGGTCTTGATTATAATTCGAAGTTTCATGGATATTCTGGTACTTATATCTATGAGGAGATATTATTGGATTCTTGTGAAAGATATAATCTCATTACACATTTTTGGGAACCGATAGCTAGAATTCCATTTAAATATCATAAAAATCGTGTTCCAACTGTGACTATTGATGGATCTATTGTTTTAATTGGGAAAACTAATCTAATTTGGTATGATTCTCAAAATGATCAATGGAGTCAAGGAGAAGAGTTGCCACAAAGATGTAAAAATCAACGCTCAGCATCTGCAACTGTGGGGCTAGGAAAGATATTCATAGTATTTGAAGGTTTAAGAGATATCTTTTGTTTTGATTCAGTGAATAAATCCAGGGAAACATATCCTGCACCTGATAGTTTACCTGTCTCTATGCCATTTATCTTCAGCATCCAGAAATCAGAGACAAAGGAATTTTTAATGATTTCTGATGGAAAAACATTTATTCTCAATTTACCAAACAATTGGAAATATATTTCGAAATGTCCAGTTAGTAATCCAGCTATAATTTCAATTGAAGGAGGAAATGGAGACTGTTAAAATTATAAATAAGTTTATTAAAATTTTTTTTATCTAAAATATGAATTGTACTGTACCTTGTTTCAAGAGAATGTTTTTCATTTTTAAATGATTATTTCAGCTTGAAACCCCCTTGTTTCAGAAATGTACCAATTTTGAAAAGTTCGAATACATTGTTGATAAATCCATAACCAACCCATTACAGCATGATATTTAACTGTTTATTTTTTTTTTAATTTCATAATAACAAAGTAAAAGAATTTAAATTCCTGAATTTATACTTTTCAATGTATCTCAACCATTACTTCGCACTTTTGTAAATTATATACAAAACTACTAATGAATAAATTACTTGATTTATTTTAATCATTGAAGCAATCATTTGTAATTAACGGGACACAGTACTTAAGACATTTTGATAAGAAACAAGAGAGCTTCACTTTGATATCCCATGAATATAAAATATTTCTACTGTAGGATTTTATAGATTTTAGTCTAAGATTTGTAATGCCTTTTGATTATCATTAGAGCGATAAAAAGGGTTAGAATAAAACAAGTTTACATAAAAATCGATAAATGAGATCAAATGTTTATTTGTTGACACCCCAGAACATGGGTTTCACTTTTATTGGTGATCATCAGACAGAGGTCCTCAACAGTAAAAAGCGAACTCTCATTAATGACGTCAACTTCAACAATGCTAAGAATAAATGTAGAAATTCCAAGATATGAATACGAAAAACAAAAAAAAATCTTATGGGGAATTCATGTGCCAGCTATTAATGCCATTCACTAAATACAAAATGGTTTCATTTATTGGTCTTTATTATTAATAAATTATGCTTTCTATTGTTTAATGCTCTAAGAAATTCACAACAAGTAAATTTCCAACTTTAATTTAATTTGATGAAAAGATGTTTTAGAATATAAATCGAAATGCGTTTTTCCAATTAATAAAAGAAAAATTCTTCTTGATCTCTGTACAAATTCCATACATTAAGGGTTTGGGGATAAATGAAAACATACACATAAACACTGCTGTTACAACAAAATAATCATAATAACTTAGAAAGTTGAAGTTACTAAAAGTGAAAGTGCTCTTGATTTTGAAGTTGGACCTGTGCAAAGGAATAGTAGAGATATTTTTAAAAGATACGTTTAATAAGATAGAGTTAAATTTATTTTCCTCCTTCAACTAACTGAGTTAGAGTTATTTTTTTTTGGTATGCAAACCAAAACACAATCAATTAACCCATCGTAAGTTTTTATCTGAAAACTTCTAATTCTGGAAGGACTGAAATAAACTAAAATCATCCGTTTTTTAAAAAAAATCTTTTCAGAGTATACTTATCGACAGCAAACAACTTTTTAATATCATCAATTAATAATAATATAATAATTGTTAAATAATCCTTAGTAAAAAAAATTAAAAATACTTTTTTATTAAGTTTGATAGTAGGTCTATATTTAAATATAGTGGTTTAGCCGTTGCGGCGTGGTCTTGTGCGAAAGGCAGGTGAGTCGGAACTTTGGTTCAAATCCCCGAGTAGGCATGGATGTTTGAGTTCTTTCCTGTATTGTCTGTCTCTTCTTTTTGCCGTCTATGGCTTCTTTCACTTGTCATATGGGTTGGCGACAGGAAGGGCATCCTGTCTGTAAAACTGTAATGTGGAAACTGGGGATAAAACTCTGACCCTGCTGGGCCCGGAAAAGGATCAGAAAGAAATAAAGCAAAGCTAATAACAGACTAAATAAATACACAGAATCACACTTAAGCTAATAGTACTAAACCAATTTGATAGAATAATAATTACAAGGATATAAATAACAAGGGGAAAGAACTGGTCGGCTAGTCTCTTAATTAAAATAAAAAAACTTCCTTGCAGAATATTCTTTAGAACTTTAAAATCTTTTATAGTGGCTTGCAGTGGCTTAAATTATCTATTTAATTAGTTTCGCCAAAGGTTTGAAGTTTGTCCAGTACACCGGATACATAATTCAGAGGTTGCCGAAAACCAACATTCTTGTTAAAGTTTAAGGATTAAAAGTTCACACCAAATCACTAACGAAGTAATTCCCAGGACTATTCAGTTTTTATTTCGCCTACGGCTGACAAATGATATCTCTCTTCGTCCAGGCGCAGACTTTCACTTGATTACCCTCGGGATCTAAACTAAGAAAATGTAGAAGTCACTTACATTTGGTCTAGCATGCATGCATTGAAGCCTTAGCGTTGACTGTCCTTCCATGAATACATCAGTTTCTTCCACAGGATTGGATTACTATCTGTATAGACTGTCTGTTCAATGGAAGATAGTCCCACAGAACTTAGTTTGCAGCATTCTTCTTGTAAGGGTTATGTAGAATTAGTTCTTGGGCAGACAAATAATGGAAGAAAGGACGACGATCAATCAGACGATCTTCTATTACAGCCAAAGGTCCGTATTTAAAAGTTGACTGTATGGAAATATTTTCTTTTTTCTTTTCCTTCACCGAGAAAAGACACAGTTCGTTGCTATCAACCAACAACGCAACAACAACTGTGTCCCAACAATTACGCACATAGTAACCATAAAGAAAACTTTCCTGATATCTATGATCTCGGTCTAAAACAAAGCTGTATTGTTTTCACTATCACCGACTGCCTGCATGCTCAAAGATTGTTAAAATGATAGGGATATTTAAGATTAACTGAGAGAAACGCTAAAGTTAAATATTTTAAAATAGGGAAAAAAAAAACATGAAAGAAAAACTGCAATAAAAAAAAACAAAAACAAGAGAAGCCTGATCTGAAAAGAAAATGTCAAGAAAAAAAGACTGTGACAAAACCCTTGATAAACCAAATATTGAGCAAGCGAGACTTGTTCATCACCAACCCCACACGGAAAATGGGAAAAGCTATAGAAGAAGAAGATTTAAATATAGTAATTTTTGACGAGATAAAAAAGGCTAGACACACAAATACTTTAAAAAAAAAAAAAAAAAAAAACAAAAATAAAAAAATAAAAATAAAACTTTATGACACGACCAGGTTTCGAACTGGTCATTTACAAGTGTGAAATTCCAACAGGTACAAGCTGCTTATAGACAATTACAACCAATGGCAAGTTGAGATGCAAATAGGACGGTTTCCTTCAACGTCCTTTGGTGGCTGGAATCTAAGGTAGGAAGCTGGTGGGAGGAATCTTAGACCGGAAACTAAAGAACCCTTGAGATAAACTGGAACCCACTAACCTCAGGTAAACAGAAAACTGATGTATTTCAATGAGATCAGGGATGGGCCGGGAACTGCCATGTCCAAATTTACAAGCAAGGGATTATCGAGGTAAGCTTCATAACTACATACAAGAGAGAGACAAAAACAAAAATATCACATTTTATGAATTTTATTATAAAAGAGATAAACTTTAATTAACTAATGGTTAGATTTATAAAATTTCAGAGATTGAAATCACTTTATTTTATAATGAATTTAGGAATTAAAAAATCAATTCAAGTTTTTAAATACAAAAGAACTTTCTTTCAGTGTGAAAACAACGTTTTCTTAATATTTTTCAAAAAATTACCCCAAAAAAGTCTAATTACCTTAAAATGTTGTTTAAAAATATGTCTATTTTGTTTCTTCTTTTGTTTTTGTTAAAATTGAGAAAAAAAATAACCACCTACGTTTTTAACTAATATTTCCTGAAAACCAAAAGTTTCTGAAAAAAATTAATTAAATTCGCATTATTTATTTAAGTCTTCTAACTGGGATTAATTTTAATTCTATCAAACCATTTACAACTTAATGGATTAACTAAAAATACAGTAAAACCCCGTTATTACGCTCCCGCTTATAGCACTATCCCGTTCTTTACGCTCCTTTTATACGGTCCCTAGAATTTTCTATATATCTCTGTATACTTTTACCCT
>JAFIDM010008419.1:12996307-13023605 GCA_023159025.1 Thereuonema tuberculata | reverse complement strand
AAGAATGTTCTTTATAAAAACATCAAATAAGCCTGAAGAAGCAGATAGTGTCATCTGCGAAATATAGTTATGTTTTAAGAAAGAGAAAAGATGTTGTTGTTTTTATTTCTAACAAATTCCATATATTTAAGCGTTAAAACAACCAAACACATAAACACTGCTGTTATAACGAAATAATCGAAACAACTTAGAAAGTTGAAGTTACTAAAAGTGAAAGTCTCCCGATTTTGAAGTTGGACCTGTGAAAAGGAATGTCAGAGGTATTTTTAAAAGATACATTTAAAAAGTTCGTTATTTTTCTTCTAAAATTAATTGAGTTACACTTAGTTTTTTTGTATGCAAACCAAAAAAATAAAACACAATCAATTAATGCATCGTAAATTTTTATCTGAAAACTTCTAATTCTGGAATGATTGAAATAAACTAAAATCATCAGTTTTTAAAAAGAAATCTTTTCACAATATAGGCCTACTTATCAACAGCAAACAACTTTTAAATAGCATCGATTAATAATAATGTAGTAATTGTTAAATAAATGCTTAGTAATAAAGAATTAAAGCCGTTCCGTCATGGCCGAGCGGTCTGCCATGTGGCCGTTGTGTCGGAACATGGGTTCGAATCCCGGCCTTGGCATGGAGGTTTCTTTCTTCTTCTGTGTTTCGTCCGTTTCTCCCCTGGGACTTACTATCGCAGGGTTATTCTGGACGAGATGTGAATCTCGTCCCCCTACTTGAATTTCCTAGCCTCACCCTGATGTTGTCAGGTAGGGCTAGCACGTGGTCCATAAATGGCCAAAGTCGAAGAAAGAATTAAAAATACTTTGTTTTCTTAAATTTGATAATATATTGAATTTGTAATATATATATATATTATATATATTAAATATAATAATATATATTAAATTTGATAATATAGTTGTTTAGCCGTTCCGGCGTGGTCTTGTGCGCAAGGCGGCGGCATCTCCTGAGGCAGATGCGTCGGAACCTGGGTTCAAATCCCGGAGTGGGCATGGAGGTTTGCTTTCTTTCGAATATTAAGAGAAGAATAGAAAGACTAAAACATCGTGTGTTTTCTTAATCTTAGATTCGAACAACTAAATTCTCTTTTGAACTGTCCTGTTTCTATTTCTATCAAAAACAATACATTTCTTCTATTCTATTTGGGTGAAACAGGATCAGCACAATTTCATGAAATCACTCATCTTTTAATAGGAATTGACTTGTCTAGATCCTTCTAAAATTTAATTATAAGTTATAAAGATATATATATAAAAATTTATTCGCAACGTAAAAATATGTGTGACTTTAAATAATAAAGATGTATTACTTTTTTTCTGTGTTGCGGACCTCGTTAAATATTTTTCTACGAAATGGTTGAAGTAGATTCATTTAAAATGATAATCTTTCAGTCCCCAGTCATTATCTTTTTTTTTTCCCCATTTTAAACGAAGACATGTTATATTATAACATGTTGTAAGTTAAATAATAATAAGTTAAGAAACATTAAGTAATGTGTACAGAAATGATATGGGCCCCGCAATCGAATAGGAAGAGAGCTTGACGATGGATTGGAGGTGGAAGATTCCACTTCCGACCTCGGGAGAGGGTGGGGTTTTTCCAATCTATTCTCTTCCAAACAGGTCCTTGGGTCCAGCCTCTGTACGATGGGTACCGGGATTCTTTCCCGAGGGTGGTGGCGGGCGAGCGTTGGTCTTGCCATCTGTTCTCAGCTCAGTCCCGGGTCAATGAATCATTGGAGCCTTACCTCCAACGGGGCACACTGGAATACCTACATACCTACAGAAATGATTCTGTATACATGCATTTGTATAAGTTTCCAAAAATTACAAAACAGATAACAAGTGAAACAGAAATCAACATTCAACAAAGCCTTCAACAGGCTTTAAAATAAATATCCGAAATGAATACATTCTGCCTCAATAAGGTCTGCAAATGTCCCTATAGTGAAATCTAATCTATTGACAAATTTCCATTGTGTTCCGAATTATATAAAATCCTCTGTTCCAAATGTATAATCGAAGATATCTGATTGATAAATTTGTTTTTATTCAGTCATATGGAAAGGAACTGTTGAGAAACGCCTGTACATTCTGATGAAAATGAATGCATGAACCATAATTCCCATCTAGTTTCAAGATTAATGTCTTTCAACAAATCGGTTAGAATTCTTCGACGATAATTAGAGTAAAATTCGTCATTTAAGATAAAGATATCAACTAAAGTGAGAATCATCGAACACCCAAAATATCGGCCCAACATTTACAAAAAACTGCTATTGGTGTTTTCATTGCTCGAATCCATGTAGGTTTTCTTGTGAAAAATTCATATTTTTCCGAAAACCAAGGTTTATCAGTGAATAAAGTTCAAACGTTTCCACAGTGTGAGTAAAAATCAACTGCACCTTAAAGGAAAAATTAGTTGCCTGGCAACTAAACCTTGGAAGCTTCAAGATTATAGGGGGTACAGTAGCTTCTCATGAAATACCTTCCAAAACATTATATGTTAAACCCATTTCGTTCTCACTTTAGTCCTATTACCTGATACTTATTCCTCGATTAGCAGCTACTTATCAAGAATTCGATTTTCTCTTTCAGGTGTTTCAACACTTCTGTTTGCCGTGCTCAAGTGTCTATGACAGTAAATGTTGTATTGTGAGGTATGTACTCACCTGAGGAATCCTTTGTACAACCAGCGTGCTTCATGTCCATTTCCATGAGCAAAATCCATGTCTATAATCCACAAAAGTAATTTAAATTCATACAGTTGGCAGTTAGCTTAAGGCGTGAAAGCAAACAATGTGTATTCTTAATATTCTTTTTCTTTTTTTAGGCCTGCTTTATACGGATGGCAATTAGATTAGAATTGGATGGAAAGTGATAGGAACTGGTGACCACCGGAACTTACCAAATCTTTTTATGTGTATTTCCCTGCTATTAAGAATCCATCCATCCATTAGCCTCCCATCCGTAAAACACGTGTAGATCTCGTATGGACGAGATTCCAACATGGCGTATCGATGAAATCGCTTGAAGCTTTGTCTGTTAGGTGAAGCCTGTTTAGAGTACTTATTCAGAGGTTCTGAAAGCAGCGAAAATGAAAAGGAGAAAATTCTTCAATGCTTTATTAGACTATCTTTTTTTATTTATTTATTTTTTTTTTTATTTATTTATTTATTTATTTATTTATTTATTTATTTTTTTATTTTCGTCTAGTGTACAAGTAACGTCTAGTTAAGTATTCCTTAAGTTTCGTCCTTTTCTTAGACCCGATGTACGTCCAGAAAAAAGAATACGCATCAGTATCAGACATCATCCCCTCTATTCTGAAGAGATGCTAACGAACAGTTTAGGACTTCATATCCGACTGACTTTCGTCTTCATTTTACATCGCCCGGAACGGTTGACTGACAAAAACTATTTGTTTTTGCAACAGCATTGTTACTCCTACCTTTCTTCTATAACAATTAAAGAGAACGACGACAAAATCACTTTATTCTTTCTTTCCCGTCTCTCCATCGAACTCCGTACGTCTTCTATAAGTTCATAACGAAGTATATTCTGTTTTAGTCCTCCCTTTTTCCCTCGGAAAGGAAGATCAACGCACACAACTTTGAACGGCATCTTCTCCTTTCTTCTCTTTTTACTATGCGTCGCCCTTTTCCATTCTTTCCTCGTGATCAACAATTAAAGAATGCGATACACACATTAAATCTAATGATCTTTTTAAACGGATTACACTTAATCTTTGGAACGTATTTAATAATTATTTATAAGTTTTACTAATATTGCGTTGATAAAAACAAAGTTCGTTCGTTTTGAAGTAAACATAAAACACAC
Source organism: Thereuonema tuberculata (assembly GCA_023159025.1). Classification (NCBI taxonomy): domain Eukaryota; kingdom Metazoa; phylum Arthropoda; class Chilopoda; order Scutigeromorpha; family Scutigeridae; genus Thereuonema; species Thereuonema tuberculata. The sequence goes on along the minus strand of JAFIDM010008419.1, from coordinate 13,019,749 downwards.
ATTCTTCATTTTCACCAATAATTTATTGAACAACGTCTTCAACGGTTTGTTCCAAGGCCTTCTGCCATCTTTCAGTCAACTTTATACTTCCGTCTTATCAAACTTTTTATCTTTTTGAGCAAAGAACATTCCAGGTGCCTTTTGCAGATCTTCCAGGTATTGAATTTTTTCCATTAAGAGAATTTTGTAAAGACCGAAATCAATGGAAATCCGAAGGTGCAATGTCTGGTGAATACGGCGGATGAACCAGAACTTCCCAGCCAAGCTGTAAGAGTTCTTGCTTGTCATCAAAGAAACATGCGGTCTTGCGTGCTTATTTTTAACATCTTCAATGTTAAATTGTTCAATTTTAATGAGTTTTTGTTTTAAATGCACGCTGATATGACCGCTGTCACAATACAATCTAACAAAATGGTGTCGAATGACGTTAAAGACATCTCAACTCTAGTAGCCAACGTATTTCCGAACCGAATGAACATTTTGGACAACCCAATAAATAAATATTAAACTTTTCACAATTTAAAAGAACATTACAATATTAATTATTTAATATTTGAATAAAAAATACTAAATAGTCCTATAAACCCAAAATATTCTAAAACAAATAATGAACCATCTTGTTTTTGAAAAGAAAATGTACAGGAAGAAACAAAACGGTTCTAGGGCTAATTTCTCCTCAACAACAAGTTGACTTAAAAAAAAGAGATTTCACTTACTGTCAGCTGTTAGATCTTCCTTAGTTGTCAAGGATTTAACGACGATTCATCCAGTGACTCAATAGTTATTAGATGAGATTAACTGTTTTATTAAACCCCTTTTCTATTAAAAAATAAGCCATCAAAAGTAACTCTTAATTCAGCTTTCGTTTATAAGAGCATTCTATAGTTCTTTTCACCTTAAGAATTCCCAAATACCATTGAATTCTCTATTTTGGCCAACTTACGCCAATGAGTTGTAGTAATAGAAGGGATTAAAAAGTAGTCCAATGATAATATTTAATTTTTAATTATAATAATTAAATTTATTATTTATTATTTAAAAAAAGAGATATTAAATTCAACAAAAATATATTTCTTAAGTAAAAGTAAGCATATTGATCAGTTGTTTTAATTTTAGATCTTAAATCATAGCTAAACGATAGTCATTGTAATGACGTCATTCCACGACTATTTTTCAGTGACAACCAGTTGTTTCACAATAGCTACCAACGAAACGAGTATTTCCACCTCTTCGAAAGTTAATTTTCATTAAATAAATATTGTGAATGTGTAATAAAAGAGCTGAGAAGAAATCATTAATTCTGTTGAAAAGAAAACATCCACCTGTGTTTTGGAAATATCCCTTTCAAAATTAAAAGCTATGTGATATCAAATAAATGCCTTCGAACTGCTCCCTCCAAACACAGGGAAACTTCGATAGGAGAATGGGGATTATTGGATATCTTCTGTGAATCAGGGATTCGAAGAAAAAATCCATGGCTTTTATCGAAGAAATGAGATGTCAGCTTCGAAAAAAAAAACATTTTAACTGAAACCATTGGAAATGAAGAATTTTGTTTTATAATAAAATGGAATTTGCTTTTGAGAAAGAAGTAGAAAAAAAAAAATATGGTGAAAAATTCCCAAAATTTTGAATAAAAATACATTTAATAAAAGTTAAAAAGTGGAAAAACACTGAATACCATTCTTTACATCTCATGTTTCTTACTCTGAATCGACTAACTTTCACAAAAAATCTGCATGAATTGTTAACCATATTTTCATAAAAAAAAAAAAACGCTCAGAAGAGTAAGTTTAGAAATGATTTCGTATCATACTTCGCACTGTTCAATTGCAATTTTTAATGATTTTCCTGTAATCTTGGAAGTCAATTCAATAAAAAATTTTAATACTTATCTTTATACCACTGGATGAAATATTAATAGTAAATATTTGGTTCCAATCAGAATTGAATGTGAAATATATGTTTAAATAATGCGTTACTACAAGCAGTAACAATGATTACACTGAAATGTAAGGTTTTGTGCGTTGTGGTTGCCTAGCGACTATGTATAGAAAGCTATTAGCAAACAATGTGTGTTTCTCCGCAATGATGTTTTGAAGTGATTCAAACATTAGAGAAATGCAATTTCTCCTGGTGAATTGTGATTCTATTCTCCGTGAATATTACTAACAAACTCGACTATTTGTTCTCAATATGCTTTTGCCAATTCAGGACCAAATGTGTCACTGACAATATTTTAGAAGCTAGCTTTATTAATGTTCTCGACGAACCAGTAAACCTTCATTTTGTGCAAATTTCAATTAAATGATATCATACTGCTAATTGGCAATGAACATAACAATGTGCATTTCTGAAAATTTAAAGAATTCCAGATTGAAGACACCAGGTGACATTCTGAATAATAGAACGTATTCGAATGGTCTTGTTTTAATTATTCGGAATTATCTTGAAAAGTGGTAATGTAATTCGATGTAACCAGATCTAATTACTATAGTTAGAGAATATTTCCTGAGTTTTGCTTTGTAAGTATTTCATTGTTAAGTCTTCATTTTTAAGTACTGTCTTATTCTGTCAATTTCACTAGTGAGGATTTTCATGTCTCTAATGCAACACAAAGACACTAATTCCACTATTTAAGGAGCGAAGAAACAACAAGTCAAGTTTTGGAACTTAATTTATTAAATGAGAAACAATGGTTTTTATAATAATTACATAGTGTGATTTGATTGGAAGATTAATTAAAATAAGCAGAATGATTGGATAAAAACATAACGAACTTAAATTAATTAACTAATTAATCGGCTGTAACTGAAAAGAATTGAGAATAAACAGAACATCAGTAATTAGGAAATAGAAAACGAATGCTTTATTACTGACTAGCCGAGTTCCAGAGCGAAGCGACCTGTATTAGCAGAAAAAAAAAAAACTTTATTAATTTAGCAAAGTAATGTACGAGTTCCCAGCCCATCTCCGGAAAACTCAGATATATTGCGGGTTGGCGCTCCACACCTATAGTCTATATCGATAAGGCAACTTTAAAGCGAAAATGTAAATCCTCTTTATTCCGTATCCCATGGGAATTTCGAAAAATCAGGCCTTATCCCTTGTCTACATCATAAAAGGAACCTCTGTGCAACATTTCAGCTTTCTAGGTCCAAGGGTTTGAGCTGGGAGTTGATGAGTGAGTGAGTGAGTCAGGACTTTTCTTTTTATATAGGTAGATAACGGTAAAGATTAAAATGAATAAAGTACATATATATACAGAGAAATACAAATAAATGATTTCTAAAAATATTTACGTATAAACTGTTCCAATATTCTATTGTTTTATAAGTAATGTAAATTTTAACGTGTATTATATAAAATAAATCACAAAAGCAAAAAGTTAAAAATTACTATGCCATTATAAGATTTTTCTATGAAATTACAGTATAAAATTATCTACATTAACATTATCTAGACAATAGATATAATTAATATGACTATTTTTGGAATTGCAATAACTACATCTTTTTGATCATGATATAAAAAGTAAGATACTTCTTAAAGAAATCTGAAAGTAAAACCAAAACTCTTTCTATAAAATATTTTAATTTGAAATCTTTACTTGCAAGAAAATAAAAATAGTTTAAAAACCATTGAATGCTCATCAGAATTGTTTTTAAAAGTGAAACTGCTGTCTTTTTTTTCATAAATTTTTCCTATATTTACACCATAAAAATTAAAATACTAAAAAGTTAAAATCTGGCTTCGATTAATTTTACAGTATTTAATCACTATTCATAAAAAAAAATTAAAAATAAAAATAAAATTGTCTCATTTAAAATTTTCGTTTCAGGATATCAATAAATTAATGATATTTTGTAATTTTCAAACATAGTAAAAAAATCTTGAAAAATTAAATATGGGGGCGTTTCTACTTCTTTGTTTGTCTTGGAATATTGCTACTATCAAATTTATCAGTTATCCTTCGGAATTACATAAACAGGAATGTCGTATAGATATTAAAGTCTATTTACAGTAAGATAAACGTATTTTTTCTGATTTTATATAAATATAAGAAGGATCATCTTAATTAATGAGGAACTAGGGATTCGCGAAAATCAATGTGAACTAATTAGATTGCTGGATACAACTGAAGACAGAAAATCTCATCGTATGTATATTTGTAAATATCTGCCTGAGGATTGGTAAATATTTTCAAATAATACATATTGGAAGCCCACATAATTCTATAAATTTTCTTTATGGCCACTTCTCCAATCTTTTCTCACTTCGGAGAAACACACATTGTTTGCTAACAGCTTTCTACACATAGTCGCTAGGCAACCAAAGCACACAAAACCTTACATTACAGTATAATCATTGTTATAGTGACGCATTATTCAAACATATATTTCTCATTAAATTGTGATTGGAACCAAATATTTACTATTTCATCCACTGGTATAAAGATAAGTATTAGAATTTTCTATTGAATTGACTTCGAAGATTACAGGAATATCAATAAAAATTGCAATTGAATAGTGCGAAATTTTATACGAAATCTTTTCTAAACTTATTCTTCTGAGCGTTTGTTTTTTATGAAAATAAGGTTAACAATTCAGGCATATTTTTAGTGTATGTTAGTCGATTCAGAATAAGAAACATGAGATGTAAAGAATGATATTCAGTGTTCTTCCACGTAGCCAATTGGAATGGGATGTAGATAATGTGTGTTTCTTTGTTTTTCTGCAATTAATGTGTCCTCTATCAGCATATTTTTTACCTTGCATGATACTTGAGAAAAATTGTTAATTCGCTGATCATTGTGCAATGTTTTCCGCTTTTCCTAAGTCACATATATTTAAAATATGCTATTGTTTATCTTTCATCGAGTTAATCTGATTGACGATGAAGACTCATCACGTGTTATGACCAATCTTTTCCACTAAACTATATTTCGATGAAATTACTTCCGAAAAATTAAATTAGATCTACTTTTTCAAAGTTATTCATGAAGGCGTATATTTTCAATTCGAAAATTGAAATATTTTTTTCACTGTACTATCAAGCAATTGAATTTCGACGTCTATGTTTTGAAGGGAATCTACTTTCCATGTGCTGTTTGTTTCCATGTAGTGTGATGGCTGTTTTCGAAATTAAATAGCAAATATGAATATCCAGAACTATTTTTGTCGTGTAAATGTAGGAAAATTTACAGGAAAAAAACTGACAGCAGTTTCATTTTTAAAAAAAATAGAGATGCTAAAAATTCTGAAGAGCATTGAATGGTTTTTAGATCCTATGGAGTTCTGATCATCCTTTTTAATTTTAATACTTCTTTTATTTTATTGTAATCAGTTTTAATGAATATTATTTGTACGATATAAGCTACAAAATCTTACAGAGTCTAAATAACGTAGAATAAATGATTAATATTAACTAAACCTTTGATCACAGTTAAAACAAACTGAATTACTAAAGAAGAATAAAATTGAAAATGAAATTAAAAGAATGAAACTAAAAGTTAAGTGACCATGACGTCATCTAAGGATAGCCACTTGTGATCAATGAAATCGTGCACAGTTAATTCTGAATATCAGTTTGTATCTGACCACAGCCCCAGATCCAGCGAAGTAAAATTAGTAGCTGTAAAGAAGTTGTCAAGTAAGTCAAACGTTTCTTTTATTTGATGTGAATGTTACTAATTAATAAACTAAAGATTTTTCTAATGTTATATCATGAAATTTAACATCTAATTATCATCTAAAATAATCCGCAAGTTTAGCAACATTGTAAGTTTAGTAACAACACATAAATCACCTGAGGAATTAAAACAAAAGGATTAATTCAAACATTTATATGATAATGAAATGAAAGGAAAATCTATGGGTGTTAATTTTTTGATGTCATTATTTTTAATTACGTCGTAAAATAGATTCTGATGAAATGGAAGAAATTCACTAACAAGTGGAATCTATTCTAATGATTTCTCAGTTTATTCTAAGGATTTAAATAATCTTTCTAGTTCTAGTTTTAAAATATCCATTGGAAGTGTTAAAATAACTCTGTTTCCTTGAAATGAAATGTTTAATTAAGTCGCATTTTTATAAATATTTCGAAAATACCAAACACTGACTCCATAAATGTTTGTGTGAATTAAAGTTACCATGGCAACAAATTTAATCGATAAAGTACAAGGTTAGAATAAATTATAAATAAAAAAAAACAAACAATAAAATCAACAAAAACAAATCATTAAGTCTGTCTGTTTCATTTTTATTTAATCAAAAATAAATAATAATTTTACGATGGATTAAAAAATAATATTAGAGCATTTTTTAGTTAAAATTTTCTTATTGAATAATCACATCCAGAGATGTCTCAAACTTAAATCTATTATTTTTAATTTTTATCTTATTTTTTTATTTGCTGTCTCTTGTTTCAGTCCAAGGCTGGACTAAGGCTTCCCCAATAACTTAGGGGAAATCTAAGTAATAATCACACCCACCCACCCACTTTCTGGGATGATGTTTGGAATAGATACTGAACTGGTTTTCCAAGCCATCCTCTGGAAGGTTTAAGACCCGAAAAGAAAGTAAAGGAAACACAGGAAAGGAAATTAAACATCCATGCCAGTGCCGGAATTGAACTAAGATTCCGATACATCATCCTTCACCCCAAGGGGCTATGCCTTGGTGTGCAAACCGGCTGTCTAATATTGTTATTATACATTTTTTGATATCTGGGTGAAAATGGATAGAAATAGAATTTTGTTTTCTAGAATATATCATGAACTCGCGAATCGATGAAAAATTAAAGTTTTCAAAAAAATGAATAAAACCTACTAAGTTTTCAAATGAATGACTATAGTAGTATCATATTTGAATTTGCAAATATAATAAGCTTTCTGAAAGAAAACTATAATATTGTAAACTATACATATAGATTATTAAGTAGATCAATATTTACTATATAATTAACATATCATGTATTGATGATTTGATTCATAAGGTTATTTCTAACGAAAAGAAAAAAAAAAGAAAAAAGAATCTTTTAAAGCGTTTAAGACATTCACATAGAAGTCAGCAGTTTTTTCTTTTTTATTTTTATTATAAAAAAAGAAAATCTTTAAATGTATAGTTATTTTATTAGTTCAAAAAGATCCAAATAACGAGAATTTTCCAAATAAATAAACAATTTAATAAAAAAATTACAATTGAATATAATTTTGTGCTAAAGCATAAATTTAAGGGGGACCCAACTAATAAAAAATTGTATAAAAAATTGTACAAATAACACTGGCCTGCGAAGAATTTCCGGCAAAAGTAATTGTGTGTGATATATGTTACATTTAGTGTCCTTATGTAAAAAAAAATACCAGTTGTTTCGTATCACGTACAGATTTGTCATAAGTCCGTCTCATGTTTACGCTAATGGAGCTTCCTTGTTGTAAATGAGGATTTGGCTTGGTTGTATGGAAATCAGGTATGGACATGTCTGAGAGAAAATGTTGTATGTGCTGTGTTTTGGAGGGGAGTAGGTAATCATACAGGAACACCGGAACAGGAAATAGAACAGTCGCAGTTCGCGCATGCGCAGTGTCAGACAAGGTTAAAAACGCCAAGATCGCGTTCCTCCATAGTTTGAGAGAAGAGTCTGAGAACGTGTGTCATGACTTTGTCTACCTTTCAGTGAATAAGTGAGTTAGTTTGTGTTCTAATGGCGAGTGGCAGAGATGTTCCGAGGCGAAAATGTGTGGAACAATCCCAACTCTTTCTTTTACATATGTGGCCAGTATGCAATTAAAGCCCAGAAGCGAAATATTACGCCATTTGTGAAAAGCCTGTACTTGACATATTTTCACATGAAGTTAGGTGATCAGGACAAGAATTTCGCACCCACAAATTGTGTGTAAAACGTGTGTAGAAAACCTGCGGCAATGGTACAAAGGGTTGTCGCCATCAATGCCATTCGGAATCCCAATGGTTTGGCGGGAACAAACAAATCATTTTGACGACTGTTATTTTTGTGTTTGTAAAGTGTCTGGGTTCAATACGAAAAACAAAAAGCACATTGTGTATCCCTGCCTTCCATCTGCCATAACCCCCGTACCACATGGACCCGATATTCCTGTCCCAAAACCACCAATACAGTTACCAGAGAGTGTGTCTTCGTCATCTTCAAGTGCGGAGGATGGTGATGATGATACCTTTCTACCGGATGTTGAGGCTAAAACTCCACATCTATATAATCAGTGTGACTTAAATGATTTGGTGCGTGACCTAGGCCTCACAAAAGATGTGATCACAAAAGAAAAGAGTGAACTTTTAGGATCAAGATTTAAAGAGAGAAATCTTTTACTTCCTGGGACAAATTCATATTGTTACAGAAATCGGGAGGAAGAATTCCGGCAGTTTTTTGTTCACGAAGACGAATTTGTGTTTTGCTGTGATATCCCTGGCTTGATTCGTCGTCTTGGAACTATTTACCAAGCAAAGGACTGCCGTCTATTTATTGATGCCAGTAAAAGAAGTCTCAAAGGTATTCTTCTGCACAATGGAAATAAACTTGCTTCAGTGCCAGTTGCCCATTCAACATCTCTTCATGAAAACTATCACAATTTATCCATGGTGTTGCAGAAACTGAACTACAATGAACACAGATGGTTACTGTGCTGTGATTTAAAAGTGTGCGGTATCATATTAGGGCAGCAAGGAGGATATACAAAGTTCCCGTGTTTTCTGTGTGAGTGGGACTCTCGGGACAGGGATCGTCACTGGTTAGTGTCTGAGTGGCCCAAGAGGAAACAGTTCATGTCTGGAGAAAAAAACATTGTAAATCGTCCATTAATTGATCCTCAAAGTGTGTTATTGCCCCCTTTACATATTAAATTGGGAATTATGAAGCAGTACGTGAAGAGTTTTGATAGAAGTAGTCCCTGCTTTCGGTACCTCTGTCAGAAATTTCCAGGACTGTCGGATGCCAAAATTAAGGAAGGTGTTTTTGACGGCCCCCAAATTCGGAAGCTTATGAAGGATCCGACATTCAGTACGACGATGAACGAAACACAGCTTCAGGCATGGGAATCATTCAAAGATGTTTGTAGCAAATTCCTGGGTAATGTAAAGATGTCAATAACCAACAGATTGTGGAAACCATGCTGTACAACTTCTAGAAATTGGGTTGCCACATGAGTTTAAAATTACATTTACTGCACAGTCATCTGGATTAGTTTCCTACAAATTTAGGAGCATTCAGCGAGGAACATGGCGAGCGGTTCCATTAAGATTTAAAAGAAATCGAACGAAGATATCAGGGGCGATGGGACGTCTCCATGATGTCAGATTACTGTTGGTGTCTAGTGCGAGATAACACTACTGAGGAACACAAACGCAAATCAACACAGCGTTCATTCACATCAAAGTGCAGCAAACAATAGTGTTCTTGAAGTGAGATTCATACATTCTAGCAATGAACATGTTCTTTTTTTGTATATTCGTTGCAATTTGATAATGTCCCATTAAAATTACATATATTCTCTATTATGGTGTTTTCTATCGAAATTTTAATAATATGAAAAATTTGGATTTCAAATAGCAAAAAAACTGTGCGTGATAGGCAAAAACGGTTTACATATTTGAACTCAGCACACCTAAATTAGGGTAAATCACCTCTTCAACCTTTTGCCGGAGAAAAAAATTTTTTTTTCGCAGGCCGGTGTAATATAAAAAAAAGAAAGTACATTAATGTAAGAAAAAATAAAAAAAAAAGCTCGGGAAAAAAAAAAAAGGAAACGTTAGGAGAATAAGAAAAAAACAAACAAAAACCCATGCGGACATTGAGAAAAAAAAGATTAAGAGAAAAAATAAAAATAAACAGTTGATATGCGCATTCGAACCAAAAACCTTCAGTACATGAGTCCGAGACATTAAGCATTAAACTAAGCTGAGTTTACAGCATACCAATGGAGGCGGACCATTTTTTTTTTTATTGGAACTGTAGCCGACGACCGTAGCACTATTTTCAAGACGGCGGATCACGTGAAACGAAAAATTAACTAGTAAAAAGTAGAATGCTTATTTCAAAAATGGTTTTGCACGATCTTTTACTAGAAAAACTAACACTTATCTGGCTAACTGCGTTCTTGAGATAACAATACAAGTCACCATAGCGCCGGTCTTTGGGGATATCATGTTGTCAAGTTTAGCCCGACTACGACGCCATCTATCGGAGAGCGGTTATGTATATTATTCAGCGGAGGGATACTGACTTCTCAGTATTAGCTATTTTTTTTAATGTTTTATACATAGAATTATTTTCCTATTAGCGAATGCAAATTTTAATAATTATTATTCAATAGATCAGTTTTAATCTTGATTCAGAAAGCGAATAGAATTTAATGACTCCCTTTAAAGAAAACAAATTAAGATCCAAGTTTCTCGCTAGTGGTCTATTGCAATTCTTGAAATTCAATTCCATCGCGAACCGATACTTTAGTAAATGGCATTCAATTTCATATATTCTCAATTTCTTAATGGCTTCGACACCTTCAGCAAAAACAGTTAGTGAATTGGTGCCTTTCGCAAATCTCACTTTGATTCAATGATCTGCGAATTTAGCATCTACATCTTTACATTTTAAATCTATTCAATAAATAATGATTTTGTGATTGTTTTCCAGAAATTAACTAAATCTAATATATTTCACCTTCATCTTAATGACTTTATTTTTAGACTAATAAGATATATAATAAAATAAGTGTTTTTCTGTGTGTTTTAAATAATTTAAAAAGCGCCTAAAATATTATTGGATGAGATCCATTGTTATTTGTGATCTTTTTATTCGTCATAGAAAATTCATTGAGACCAGTGGAACGTCACCACATGAATTACTTCCTCCATTTTTTCAATGTGTATTTATTGTCCTTTTTAATTTTGCAGGTTCCATATTTTTTCTTACGATTGTTCCCATTGACCTCTGTCTTGAGACCTCGTTCTTTACACATGATTACTCCCAGATGATGAGCGCCAATAAAGAGTGAAACATCTGTTCTGGGATGTCATCTAGTAAACACTAGATCTCGCCTTTTGTAGTTTGTGAACTTTTTAGGTGCTTTTTATCATTTTAATCCACACAGAAAATTTGTAAATTTGCAGGAATACCAGCATATGATTTTCTTTCTTTATTTTTTTAATGTGTATTTTAATTTTTAATTTTGAAGGTTCCATATTATTCCTGCGCTTATAATACTATTCTCTTTAGTTCTCTTTTAACAAAATTCGATTAAATTCATAATAAAAGCTTATAATACTACTCTAATGAAATAGAGAAGTGTCTATTTGTAAAGGATTTTAACTCAGCTGTTTAAATAATGAAAAATTCTTCAATGCCTATAATTAAAAATTCTTAAACAATATATATTTTTGTGATTGTCGACCTAGTCTTCTTATTTTTCCTTTCTTCCGGCAGCCTCATAATTCCAGAACATTCTATGTTGTTGTTTTTTTTTATATGTTGATAATAATCTAAAACGTTTTGAAATTCTATTTTGATCTTCAAAATTCAATTTTTTTCTTCCATTGCTGCTTCAGAATTTAAAATCCTTAAAATATATAATTTTCGAAGTACAGTAAAACCTCGTTAAGTCGACACTCAAGGGACCAAACATTTTTGACGACTTAAGCGGAGTGACGACTTAAGCGAAGTGGGCATTTCTGAAAAAAAAAAAACACTGACATACAATATTTTTATGAATTGCTGTAGGATTCGGTGAGAAAAACAAATTTTTCAGAAATCAATACATGGAAATGAATAAGTGGAAAATAAAAAAAAAACAATAACACTTTTTATACTTATCACATTTTATTTTCTTTTACTGGCATTAAAATAATCTAACAGTGTTGATTGATGAAGGTGCTGATTACTGGAAATAACTTTCTTTTCTAATATACTTTAAATTCTTCGTCTGTTGTACCTTGAATGGATGTTAAGTAATGTTGAACTTTCTCCAGGGCTTCGATTGTTTCTGTCTTGTTGGGTGGGGTTTGATCTATATTCTCGACATCGCTATCCTCACTTGAACTGTTTTGATTTTCTTCCCAAAATTCAGATGTCAAAGCTTGTACTGTCGCATGTGCGCAGATTGCGATGTCGTTATCAATGTTGATAAACGCATTAGCGTCATTGACGCTGCACCCTTTTTTAATTTGCAATTTGCAGCAAAGTCTCTAATGGTTCTGGGTCGATGATGTCTTCGCTGAGGATTTCTTCTGATCCTGCGTTTGCTATGAACCCTGTATGTCGGAAACAATTCGAAACACTTTGTAATAAATGGAACTCCAATTTTTGTGCACATAGTTAATCGCATCTAAAACCGAAACTTCTAGCTTTTCGTTCCTATTCAATGCTTTTATCATGTCCTTTACAAGCATTTTTTTGTACTTTCGTTTAAAGTCAAGAATTATCCCTAGATCTAAAGGTTGAAGAAGTGCAGTTACATTTGCAAGAAGAAAAACAATTTCGGTCGTTTTTAAATTTTCGGGTTGATTCTGAGCGGTTCAGTTATCGATAATGATTGCAACTTTTCTTCTCTGACGCGAAAATTGAGAATCCAATAAAATACTGCCACCAATATAGCACACATTTATTAAAAATATTATTTACATTTAAAACCTAGACGTACGCATTCGGTCCCCCGCCTTTATTTAGGAATCTTTTTCAAGTCTCTGGATAAAAAAGGTGTAGAAATTCAGTACTGAGAATTTCTGAGTTGAAAATTTATAACCCTAAATTTTTGTGATGGCAAATTTAATTTGCTCTTGATGGCTGTAATTGAATAAGCGTGGAAGGTTGCCTTTTTTACATGTTTGGCAACGCTGAGAAGTAATTGTTAATGCTCACAGGAATAGAACATTCACGAGCTGAGTTAATTGTTTTCTCGTGGCATATGAGATAATCTCGAAGAGAGATGGTATTGTTAGAATGTGTCGGCTGCAGTCTGCTTCGTCCCTTCCACCAGATAAGACGTGAAGGAAAATCGCTGCTGTGTTTTTGGCAGTGAGGGAATTTGGTTCCACTCTTTCCGAATAGATGAAGAGGGAAATACCTGTTCAGCAAAGATTCTCACCAACTATATAGGAGCGAGAAAGTCTCATATTCTCACTAAAGAAGAGAATGCCCGGAAGAATTTAGACGATTCTAATATTCGCTAAGACGAGAGCGAGATAGCTGTAATAATTCCAATCGACGGGAAATTTTGGCGGATACCAAAATAGCGAGCCCGATAAATAAAGACGGTTTCTAGGACAGGCGTTCGATTGAGGAAATAGGATCGTGCATCATCTCAACGTAGCGAGAAGATATAAGTTTGTCAACGGACAAATTGAAGCCATACGGACGTAAATGGCTGGAGACGATTCCTGTTGCAGCCTAAACGAAATGCGAAAAGAACTAACCGTTCCGAAGCAGAAGCAAGAAACCGGATGCGATTGATTGGACAGAAGACGGAAGATTTATTCGCCCGTAAGACGCAGCTAAAGCCGGGAACTTCTTTGATGATAAAAGTATAGGATCCATACGGATGAAAAACCTAGATTAAACGAATGCTAAACAGAGAGTGAATAACCGCTGATTCAACGAAAAAGATCCTCGTGGAATTTATCTGACAACGAGAGAGAAACGACCGCCGGAAAAATAACCCTAATCACGAGACTAGGTCTTCGATATGACGGACTTAGAAGACACACCGGCAACGGATATACAGTAAAGACAAAAGAAAAGGAATTATTCGGAAGCGTTCATCTGGTAAATTCAACAATTTACTGTAAGTAAAGTTTCATTGAAATTTCTCTCAGCTGATAGAAGCCTTAGAAGCCAGATAGGGTAGATAAATTAGTTCAGACGAAAGTTAGGATCTTGAGGATTTAAAGAATTTAAATATAAGATAAAAATTAGCGGCGAGAAGTTATTTAAAAAGTATCTCTAGCATTAAATAAGTAGATGAAAAAAATATTCTACTTCAAGTAGTTAGATCATCATAGGAGAAGAGACAAGTAGATTTAGCTGACAGTGGCTGTAGTAATCGCGGCATAGAGAAGCCTTCATAAAACGAGCTTCGAGATAGATGTAGTAATAGCTGCATGAAGTAACTCTAGTAACGAGGAGTGATAAGAGACTTTAAGAAAGGGAATCTTAAGATAGGTTCTATAAGAGAACTGAGTAAATGCTTTAGTAAACGAGGCCCAGATTAAGCTTTAGTAATAGAAGCTTAAAGAGATAAGATTGCCCTAAGAATCAAGACCGCCAAAGAGAGAAGCAAGTTACCTGTTGTAAGAAGATTGTAAATTTTGAATTATTAAGGACTTTGCAGTTTAAAAGAATCCGAGTTTAGAAGACTGGATCAATATTAAGCTTAAAAAGCCATTTGTAAAATATGTTATTGTTTTAATTAATGTGTTTACCGATGTCTTGTTCTAGTATCATTTAGTTAAGTAATTTTGAGCACTAAATTTACTCTGCTAGCTAATAGACTTCGATAAATATAATTATAATCTTTACAAAAGGAAAAAAAAAAGTTTACCACCTGCAGGAGTCGTCAAAAAAATGATTCCCTTGGTGATATGGGTAATGTTGTTTGAGTCTCCCTCTGGTGTTGAGTGTTAGTCTTTAATCCATCGTCTGCTAATTATGAAATAAATGCGCTACGACTTTAGTTTTTTGGAATTTAACTTAAATGCCATATTCAAGTACATTGCTAGTGGATAATTCCTTGTTGTAACTTTTGCGTGTTTTTATCATTATGGATTCATAGAACTTTCTTAGATATTCATTTTCGTATTGTCCCAGGATGATTGGATTTTCGGTGTCAAGTGTATGTGAAAATTTATTAAAATGAACAGCCGTATGATACATTTTATTTTTCTTTACTAAGGCTTTTTTAACCAACTGAGAATCCAGTTTACGAATATGTCGTTCCCAAATCGTTTAGTCATCCATGCTTTTGAATTTGCTTCATATTCAACTGGCAGGGATCTAACGTTTTTAAAGCAGCGTGGCTTTTTGCTTTTGCCTATCACAAGTGGTTTAAGTTTCTCATTTCCACTCATATTAGCTCCAAGCAGAAGTGTCAGGCGTTGTTTGCTTGCTTTTCCAGAAGTGCACTTTTCACCCTTAAATGATAGAGTTTTATCAGGCAAAAGACGGTCAAATAAGCCTGTTTCATCCAGATTAAAAATATTTGATGCATCAAACCTAGATAAAATGTCCTTGAGAACATTGTTCTTCCAGTCTTCTATAGCATCACCATCAACAGCTGCTGCTTCTCCGCAAATCGTTTTAAAAGAAAGGCAATGTCCATCTTTGAAACGTTCCAGCCAACCATTGCTGCCGCCGAAATCTTCAATGTTCAACTCCTTAGCAATTTCCATGGCTTTTTCTTTGAGAATCACGGCTGAAATCGGCACATTTTGCGATTTGGAATATTTTAGCCATCGAACTAAAACCTCCTCGATCTCGTCAAACTTCGATTTCCTCATTCTCTTTCTTTTGTCTTTGCAGTCAGCTCTTTGCATGTTTCAATGAAAGAATATCGTTTAATGTAGTCCTGGGAATATGATGTTCTTTGGCAAAAGCTGTTTTCGAAACATTTCATATTTCAAAAAATGCAATTAAGTCTTTTTTTCCTTTAAAAGATAACGAGGTAAGCTTTCGTTTCCCTGACATGTTACAAATGTAATCAAACCACGAAATGCAAGATTTAAAAAATAGCCCTTATAGCGGAGCTTACTCGCTATGAAATGAAATCACACTCAGTAGCGGTCAAGAAAAACGTTTACACTTGACAAGAGTCGCAGCGAGAAGTGTGTAATTTCCCAAGTGAATTTCCCACGTGAAATTCCCAGTAAAGGCTAGGCTTTCTTAGAGTGAAGGGGTGGGGCTGAAAAGTTAGCAGGCAAAATTGAGAATAAAGATGCTTTTCGCCAGTTTTGAGGGTGAAGAGTTATCCGGAGTAGAATTAAATTTGGTGACGAGTAAAAGAGGGTTATTTTACATTATTGTCTATGAGACTTTGTCGGGACCAAAGGAAAACGACGACTTAAACGGAGTGACGACTTATCCGGGAGACGACTTAACGAGGTTTCACTGTAATTCTATCTTTATACAATGTATCGACATTTATAAAAACAATTCATTTAATTTTCTTTTTTTTAGAATGACGAGAAAAAGAAGACATCAGATCCAACAGAAGTCCTTTAAGAACTTAATGTTGGAGACCAACTTAATGAGAGAGGAGTCATTTTTAACAGACTTTCAATTGATCTGTGAAGATAAAGAATTCTGGGTTCACAAAGTCATTCTCTCAGCTGCCAGTCCTTATTTCAAAGAACATTTCAAGAGAAATTCACAGACAACATCATTACAAATGGATTTCATCAATTCCAAAACACTGGACACTGTTTTGATGTACATATACCAAGGACGTATTGATCTAAGAAATCAAAGTCAACCATTCCTCAAAGACTTACTAGAGGCTTTTATAAGATTGCAGATTCCTTTGATGTACAATTACTGTTTAGAACATCTTCTGGGCACTCAACAGTTTCATTCTCAATGGAACACAATAGAACAATTGAACAGTGATCTAATTCAACAAACAAATGTGGAATATTTACACAAAAATATAAAGACTCTGAAAACAACAGAGAGTTTTCTTAATCTTAAATTAGAACAAGTAAATGCTCTATTGAACTGTTCTGTTTCTAATGCTGTAGATCATGAAGAATTGATTTCTTCTATTCTGTTGTGGGTGAAACATGATGAGTCAACAAGAATTAATAGAATCACTGATCTTTTAACAACAATTGACTTTGAAATACTTAGTAAACCTTTCTTAATGACACTAGAAAATGAACCTTTGCTACAAGATAACTTGTTCTTTCATAAGCAATTGACAAAGGTACTTTTAAAAGAGAGAGAGAAAAATGAAAATTCTAAGGATTTAAATAAAGGAAATAATAACAATACAGAAACCAAATCCATTGAAACTCTTACAAAAAGTAAGTCATCACTTGTGAAAAAGACACGAAATGGAAATGATTTTCAAATACATCAGAAATTGATTCGTGAAAGAAATCCAAAGCAAACCAATGACAAAGGAAACGATTCCATTCATTCCATTTCAGATGTGGGGAATCAAAGATGTTCTCAGATTCCCAAACGCATTTTAGCTTATGATTCTTATAATTGGAATAATCTGATGGAATATAAGACTGATATTAACAAGTGGATAAAAGTCAAAGATGAAATCCTTTTGAACTCATTCTCAAAAGTAAAGTATTCTGCTGTTTGTAGTTTTGAAACTTCTATGTATTTTTTGGGAGGAAGACCTGATAATAAATACGCAACAGATAAGTGTTTTATGTTGGATCTAATCGCAAATACATTCCTTGAAATAAATCCAATGATAGTGAGTAGGTGTAATGCCACAGCTGTCAAACTGCATCACTACATTTATATTATTGGAGGTCTTGATTATCGCAACACAGAGAGATATGTTTTTAATTTGAAACGAATGATATTGTATTCTTGTGAAAGATATAATCTCATTACACATTTTTGGGAAGCGATAGCAACAATTCCATTTGCATATCATAAAAATCCTGTTCCAACTGTGAATATTGATGGATCTATTGTTTTAATTGGGGACACTAATCTAATTTGCTATGATTCTCAAAATGATCAATGGAGTGAAGGAGAAGAGTTGCCACGAAGATGTAAAAATAAATCCTCAGCCTCTGCAACTTTGTGTGAAGGAAAGATATTCATAGTATTTGGAGGTTTAAGAGATATCTTTTGTTTTGATTCAGTGAATAAAGCCTGGGAAACATATCCTGCACCTGATTATCCTATCTCAATTACCTTCAGCATCCAGAAACCAGAGACAAAGGAATTTTTAATAATTTCTGATGGAAAAACATTTATTTTCAATTTACCAAACAATTGGAAATATATTTCAAAATGTCCAGTTAGTTATCCAGCTATAATTTCAATATAAAAAGCAAATGGATACTGTTAAAATTCCAAATAAGTTTATAATTATTTTGTATCTAAAATATGAATTGTAGTGTAGCTTGTTTCAAGAGAATGTTTCATTTTAGTTTGAAAATCAGTTTATTTCTTTTTTAATTTCATAACAAAGTTTTAAGAATTTGAATTCCTGTAATTTGTATTTTTGTATAATATTTTTATTTTAATAATATAATATTTTTGTGTAAATGTATCTCAGTCATTATTTTGTTCTTTTGTAAAATATGCAAAACTAATAATGAATAATTTATTTGATTTGTTTTGTTCATTAAAGCAGTCATTTGTAACTAATTGGGACACAGTAGTTAAGACATTTTGATAAGAAACAAGAGAGCTTCACTTTCATAACCCATGAATATTAAATATTGCTAATATAGCATTTTTTAGATTTTAGTCTCAGATTTGTAATGCCCTTTAATTGTCATGAGAGCGATAAAAAGGGTTAGAATAAAACAAGTTTATATAAAAATCGATAAAGGAGATCAAATGTCTATTGGCTGATACCCCAGAACAAGTGTTTCACTTTCATTGGCGATCATCAGACAGAGGTCTCAACAGTAAACAGCGAACTCTCATTAATGACGTCAACTTCAACAAAGTAAATAATAAATGTAGAAACTCCAAGATACAATACGAAAAACTAAAAAAAATCTTATGGTGAATTCATGTGCCCGCGATTAATGCCATTCACTAAATACAAAATGGATTCATTTATTAAGCTTTATTAATAATAAATTGTTTTCTATTTTTTAATGCTCTAAGAAATTCAAAACAAGTGAATTTCCAATGTAAATTTATTTTCATGAAAAGATGTTGTAGAATACCAATCGAATTGCCTTCTTCCAATAAACAAAAGTACAAGTCTTCTTGATCTCTGTACAAATTCCATACATTAAGAGTTTCGGGATTAAAAAAAACACACACATAAACACTGATGTTAAAACGAAATAAATATAATAATTTAGAAAGTGAAAGCGATTTTGAAGGTGGACCAGTGGGATGGAATGGCAGAGGCATTTTTAAAAGATGTTTAAAAAGTTCGTTATTTTTCTTCTAAAATTACCTAAGTTACAGTTATTTTTTTTTTGTATGGAAACCAAAAAAAACCAATCACTTAACGCATCGTAAATTTTTATCTGAAAACTTCTAATTCTGGAAGGACTAAAATAAGCTAAAATCATCAGTTTCTAAAAACAAATCTTTCCATATTAAGCTTATCAATAGGAAAAAACTTTCGAATATCATCGATTAATAATAATATAATAATTGTTAAATAAATGCTTAGTAATAAAGAATTAAAAATACTTTATTTTCTTAAATTTGATAATATATTTAAATACTGTAATTTAACCGTTCCGGCGTGGTCTTGTGCGCAAGGCGGCGGCATATCATGAGGCAGATGCGTCAGAACCAGGATTCAAATCCCGGAGTGGGCATGGATGTTTGCTTTCTGTATTGTCTGTCTCTTCTTTCGCCCTGTCATAAGGGTTGGCGACAGAAAGGGCATCCGGTCGTAAAACCCTTGCCAAAACCGAATATTGAGCAAGCGAGACTTGGTCATCACCGACCCCACACGGACAGTGGGAAAAGCTATAGAAAAAGATTTAAATATTTTTATTTGTATATTTATTTTAGAATGACTGCTGAGTCCATTCAATGACAATTATCTTTTAGAGCATCTTCAAGGCAGTCAATAATTTTCTGTTTTTTTTTTTTTCATCATTGGAAAACAATAGAACAACTGCACAGCGATCTGTTTCAACAAATGTACCGGGAATATTTAGAGAAGATTAAAGACTAAAACATCAGAAAGTTTTCTTAACCCTAGATTTGAATACCTAAATTCTCTTTTGAACTGTCCTGTTTCTAATTCTATAAATCAAGAACAATTAATTTCTTCTATTCTATTGTGCGTAAAACAGAATCACCCAGCACAATTTCATGAAATCACTGATCTTTTAATACGAATTAACTTGGCTAAATCCTTCTAAAATTTAATTTGTAAGTTATAAAGATATATATAAAAATTTATTCTCCAAGTAAAAATATGTGTGACTATAAATAATAAAGATGTATTACTTTTTTTTTCTGTGTTGAAGATCTCGTTAAATATTTTTCTCATGATTTTGATATGAATTGGTTTAAGTAGATTCATTTAAAATGATAATCTTTCAGTCCCCAGTCATTGTCATTTTTCTTCCATTTTAAACGAAGACAGCTTATAACAAGTTTTATGTTAAATAACAATAAGTTAAGTAACATTAAGTAATCTGTACAGAAATGAAGTGGGCTCGGGAGCCGAGTAGTAAGAGAGCTGGACTGTGGGTTGGAGGTGAAGGGTTCGATTTCCGGCCTCGGGGGAGGACGGGGTTTTCCCACTCTCTATTCTACTCCAAACGGGTCCTAGGATCTATCCAGCCCGCTATAGAATTGGTACCGGGTTCTTTCCCGGGGATACTGGCGGGTGAGCGTTGGTCTGACCATCCGATCTCATCTCAGTCCCTGGTCACTTGGAGCCTTACCTCCAATGGTCCACAGTGGACCCCACTGGAAGACCTACCTATATACAGAAATGTACATGTTTTGTGTATAATTTTCCAAAAATTACAAAACAGATAACAACTGAAACAGAAATCAACATTCAACAAAACCTACACCAACAACAGGCTTTAAGTAAATATCCGAAAATGAACACATTCTGTCTCAATCAGGTCTGCAAATGTCCGGATAGTGAAATCTAATCTACAAATTCCCAGTGTGTTCCGAATTATATAACATCCTCTGTTCCAAATGTGGAATCGTAGATAGCTGATTGATAAACGTGATTTTATCCAGCCATACGGAAAGTGAAGTTGAGAAAAGACCGGTCATTCTGATGAAAGTGAGTGTAGGAGCCGTAATTCCCATTTAGTTTCAAGATTGATGTCTTTCAACAAATCTGTTATCCAAAATAGTTAGGGTAGAATTCGTCGTTTAAGTGAGAATGAAGGATATTGGTATCAATCATCGAACACCCAATATTCACAAAATATCGGCCCAATATTCACAAAAAACTGCTAAAGGTGTTTTCTTTGGACGTTTTCATGTGGGTTTCTTGTGCCCATAAATGTGCATTGTGAAAATTCCTATTTTTGCGAAAAACCAAGGTTTATCAGTGAATAAAATTCAAACGTTTTTCCACAGAGTGAGTAAAAATCAACTGAACCTTAAAGGAAAAATCAGTGGCAACTAAACCTTGGAAGCTTTCAAGATTGTAGGGGTACAGTAGCTTCTTTTGAAATACCTTCCAAAACATTATATGTTAAATCCATTTCGTTCTCACTTTAGTCCTACCACGTGATACTTATTCCTCGATTAGCAGCTACTGGTCAAGAATTCGATTAGCTCTTTCAGGTGTTTCAACACTTCTCTTTGCCTGTGCTCAAGTTTGCGCTTTCTCTGAGGAGTCTATGGCAGTACATGTTGTATTATGAGGTATGTACCCACCTGAGAAATTCTTTGTACAACCAATGTGCTTCAAGTCCATATCTATGAGCCAAATCCATGTCTACCAATCCACAAAACTAATATAAATCCATACAGCTGGCAGTTAGCTCAAGGCGTGAAGCAAACAATGTATATCCTTAATTCTGTTTGTTTTTTTAGGCCGGCTTTGAAGGATGGTAATTTGATGGGAATTGAATGGAAAGGAATAGGAATTTGTTGGCCATCGGTTTTTCACCGGAACCTATCAAATTATTTTGATATGTATTTCCCTGCCATCAAGAATCCATCCATCCATCAGCCTCCCATCCGTAAGACACGTGAAGGTCTCGTTGTTGACGATATTCTAACATGACGAATCGATGGAATCGCTTGAAGCTTGGTCTTTTTAGGTCAAGCCTGTTTAGAGTAGCCTACTTATTAGGAATTATTAGGAGTACTTATTAGGAACGAAGAGAAGCAAATTCTTCAATTTATTATTAGTTTTAGAAAAAACTATAAATAGTATAAATAACGATATAAAATTAGATCACACAAAAATTTCAATATTTAAAAAACAAATAAAAAAATGGTTAATAATAAACGCTTGAACAAACACAAATATGATTATGATCAAATTGAAACAAATATGCTTATGATCAAATTGAAACAAATATGCTTATGAATGTATATATGATTAGATGCAGTTGTGTGTATGTGTGTGAATATAGATATACGTATGTAAATGTGTATACTGTACCTTCATATTATTTCGAAACTGTGTTCCGACTACAACAAGGAGGAGTTGTTTTTGGGAAGCAGCCCAGCAATTTATAATTTCCTTATTAACGAAATTGTTATTGTATGTATATGTTTGTAAATGTGTAGGTATATATATGAACATATACAACAAAATAATAGAAATTAACTAACAAATATTAGTGAATATTACCATACACAATACATGTATTAATAATATATATATATAAAAAAAATCAATCATTCTAAAGACTCTATGTATTACTTCTGTGTATATATGTATATATGTATATATCCACTGTATATTGTTATATGTGTGAATGTATGTTAGTGTATTTATGTTTGTATATGTATGTGTTTGTGTGTATATAGATCTACATGTAAGAATAGGCTTTTTGTTTGTATGTTTATCTCTATAAATATATAAGTTAGAAAAAAAAATACCATGAAGTAACATGTATGTACGAGGGTTGGAGCATAAGTCATGGCAACTATTTTTTGTCTGCCAAACATGCGGCACCACTGCAATTCCAGAATACACGTTCGAAAGCTTGTTGGATGTGCTTCCGATTGGCACTGCTAACGTGGTCTGAGTCAGTGAAGGAACGTCGTGGGAGCAAGTATAAAACACATATTTGGAAATCATCGTTTTTCTTCCTTGGCTACACTGCATTGTTCGTACGGCAATGCAGTGTAGCCAAGGAAGAAAAAGGAACACAGGAATGCTCAATGTACATTGCTAACACCCTTCAAAATAATCTCCAAGGCTGGCAACGTATTGAGATGCTAACGAACAGATTAGGACTTCACATCTGACTGACTTTCGTCTTCATTTTACATCGCCCGGAACGGTTGACTGACAGGATGAACATTGAACTATCTGTTTTTGCAACGGCATTGTTAGATTAGATTAAATTAGATTAATTGAAAGTGGGTGGAGGGCATGACTGCCGAGCACGTCGACCTAAAAGATCTTCTGTACTATCCCACGGAAAGAAGGACAGACGGAGAACGACATTGTTACTCTTACCTTTCTTCTATAAGAATTAAAGAGAAGAACGACGACAAAATCACTTTATTCTTTCTTTCCCGTCTCTCCGGGGAACTCCGTACGTCTTCTATAAGTTCATAACGAAGTATATTCTGGTT
>JAFIDM010008419.1:12901771-12987791 GCA_023159025.1 Thereuonema tuberculata | reverse complement strand
TTTTACTGGATTTATTTGGTGATTCCTATAAACGTTTTACAAAGTCTTGGGAACCAATGCCAATGAACCCATATGACCGTTTTATGAATCTTCCTCCCTTTTTGGCTATTGATGGCTTTTTGTGTTTACTTGGAAAGACTAATTTACTATGGTACGATCCCCAAACTGAACAATGGAGTCTAGGAGACTTTGTGCCAATGACCTTTGCTAGTACACACCAAGGGCAAAGTCGCGGAACATTGTCCCGGGACAGTCGCGATACATTGTCCCTCGACAGTTGGTATACAATGTCGCGCGCGTCGACACCTAAACAGCCAGTTGCACTACAGATATCAGAACGCCATGTCCCAACAGATTGCTCTCTGTACGTTAAATTTGTGTTTAAATAACTTAATGCTGTTAAAAAGGAAAAATCGTAAACCTAAACGGTACTGAAGGCATCTATTTTCAGTATCTAAGACATACTGTTGCTATTAATCTTCTCGAAAAATTAAAACTGAAAGATAGCATGGGTTTCAGAAATTTTTGGGCCAGATGCTCCGTAGCATCCCTTCGTTTATTTCTGTTTTTGTAATCTAGACTTGTGATATCCCAAAGACATGGGAGGGCCTGAAAATCTTCGTTATTTTCAATGTTGTTTTCATAGCGGACAAGTAGAAACTGACTCAGAAGTCTCGAAACACGTACAGACCACGAAATGTCGCGCAACATTGTCTCGTGTTCCCCGTTTCGATGGGGAACATGAGACTTCCGACTTTTGTATCGCGACAGTCCCGGAACACGAGAAAACTGTATCGCAACAGTCGCGGAACAGCCTGCGACTTTGTCCCTTGGTGTGTACTAGGCATAAATCATGTCCACGATTGGGCAACTTATTGCAATGAGAAGATATTCTTCGTGCTTTTCAAGTCAAATGTTCTCTATTCTCATTATGTACGAAATAATTCTAAGAATACCAATTTCTTAGTTATCTTCTACATTTTTATTAAAAATTACAATTCGATAGATTTACGAAATCTTGTAATTATATACAAAAAAGACATGCTTTACTTCTTGGCCGCCAAACCATTGGAAATATATTCCAGTAGTTGCAATGGCTTCCATTAATGATTTCAAATGGGAATGAATAAACTATTTTTTATTTTAGTATTTAATAAATATTTTAAATACTTATGTGATATATGAAGGAGTTTATACTTGTCTAATATTTT
This sequence comes from Thereuonema tuberculata, assembly GCA_023159025.1. Classification (NCBI taxonomy): domain Eukaryota; kingdom Metazoa; phylum Arthropoda; class Chilopoda; order Scutigeromorpha; family Scutigeridae; genus Thereuonema; species Thereuonema tuberculata. The sequence goes on along the minus strand of JAFIDM010008419.1, from coordinate 12,986,580 downwards.
TAACTTATTTATATAAATTAAAATAATTAAATAAAAATTAAAATAAATAATTGAATATTTTAGGTTCATATGAAGTTTAGTTTCCTAAAGATTCATAAAATTAGACTCTGTTGTCAGTGATTGTATCTCCTCTAAGACATACTGAATCACAGAACAAATTGTCTTGATACTTGATATCCATATTTTTGGATTACGCAACTTTTGAATTTCACATTTTTTAAGCGAGTTAGGTCGCACACTGTCTCATATCAGCTTAGATCACATCAGAACGGCAGCTCAGATCAGGGAATTTCCCATACACTACATCCGCTCCGCTCAAAACAGAATGCCAGTCAAGCCCAAGTCACAATATTGACTTGATTAGAGTATTCTGATTTTGTGGGTTTTCTTAAATTACTGATTAAAAAATTTTAAAAACTTTTTCAGATATGAAGGCCTATTTTTTTCTGTTATTAAATAATATCATGAAATATTTTTTACTATTATTATTTATTAACTAATTAATCAGTAAGTGATATAGATCAGTTAAGGAAACAATATAATTTTACACCAATAACAACAGGAGTATAGATTAATTTACACTTAAAATAAATATAAGTAGGCCTATTTAAAGTTTTGATTAATACACAGTACTTTGGTTCATTATTGTATTATTTCTTTGATGTTTCTACATATTAGTTCTTGTAATTTTATCATTATCTAAAGTATTAGTTAACATAAACACTGGTAGGTCACATCTGAAGAACTGAAAATGCTGAAGATTTATGTTTAGAAGAAAACAACTAGATTTTAAAAACTATTTGATGAAGTCAAACATAATATACATTTAATTTTAATGATTTTATTTTGATCAATCACTTGTAAAATATTTAGTGATTCAATAAAAATGATTTTAATTACGACTTTTATTCAGATTTGTTGAAATTTCCTTCAAATTGTTTCCTTCAATGAAACATTCTAGTAATTTTTGTTACTAAGGTCATAGAGCACTGCATAGTGTTCAATGATAGCATAAGTCGTACATAAAGACAAGGAGACCAATACCTACAGAGCAGGTTTCTGGTGTCCGCACAAAACAACACAACACAAAAGACAAAGGACAAACAAGTAACAAAAAAAAAAAAAAGGGGGCAACTCTCAATTTCCACGAGGTTCAGCAGTTGGAGGATGCGCAAGGTAGAGTTGCATCCTTCCCACACTGGCCGTCAAAGACTCAAAAAATGTGTTTCAGGGCAGATCGCAACTCCCCTAGGCATTGCTCTCACAACTCGGCAGATCAGTTGGATCCAAGTAGATATAAAAAAGAAGTAGAAGCCCACATCTCCAAAGCCTCAATTTCCATATATTGCAATAGACACCATATGTCCCAAATTAAAAAAAGTTGAAGAGGTCTTCGCGCTCAGCGGCCACTACTGAGCGACTGAAGTAAGCATGATAATGTAGGCCTACCCCCCTAGTAAAAATGTTGTACTTGTAATGAAAAACCTAGTGAAAAAAAAAAAAAAAAAAAGGAGAAACGAACCAGCCAAACACAAAAAAAGGAAGAAAAATGGAAAACCCAACATATATTTATCAATAGGAACGTAATACCTCAATAATCGCAATTCTGTAACAATTAATCACCAATTATCAAATGGCTAAAATCGAACCTACGATCCCTCCCAAAAATGAAAAATGAAAAACAACAACAACAACAGGTTGAAATTAACCCCAAAACCAGACCCACTTAAAGACACATCTTTTGCGCAAAGTTACAATAGTAATTTAAAATCTTAAGGACACAATTGTCCGGGCAAGGGTACGGTATATGTCTTCGTGACAGAAAAATGCTGAAGTTATTGCGGAAAAGAAGACGCTGAGGATTCCGGCAACGCCACAGGACGTGGTCGGGATCCTCGTCTTCATTCAAATCACATAATTCACACTCGGGCTCATTCCTCAAGCCGAATCTAAAAAGATAACTTTTAAAAGACCCATGACCCGTTAAAAATTGATTTAAAACGAAGTTTGCTATAAGCAAACTTTCGCCAACTTTTTCGATGAACCTGAAAAGTGGCCGTCCTTTATTGGTGTGTTCCCAATGGTTTTGCCATGCAGCTATTTGATTCTTAAGTTTGAGATTTCTTGAGAAACTTCTGGGCAAGGGACAGAGATAAGTGATGCTTTCCAAGGTGGTGGCACGCTTGGCCTCTCGGTCGGCATCCTCGTTGCCTAAAATTCCCACATGTGCCTTGACCCAATATAAATAAATATTAACATTCTCACTCAATAAATTCTGAATATAAACAAAAGCATCCCTCGCCGATTTATTCGAGTAAGAGCACTTGCCAACTGCTCTCAGAGCAGCCTGAGAGTCAGAGATAATAGCAATATTGAAGTAAGGATAGCACCAAAGCTCAAGACACATGGAGAGGGCACATAAGATGGCACTGAGTTCGGCCTGAAAAACTGAAGCGTCATTAGGAAGACGTCTTTTCATCTAAAGACATATCGGAAAAAATTCACTTCAAAACGGACGAAAAGGAGTCACAACAGCTGAGAGGGACTCTCCTGCGCAGGCGCATCCCTTCAGAACGCTGCGGAATCAGAACAAAATTTCTCGACGAGCGAAAAATTCGAAGCGTTTTGAGTTAAGAGAGCGGATCCGATCCGAGCGGAAGCAGTGTGTGAAGTTACATTGAAATGCATGGCTTCCGAATTCTTCTGATCTGTTGTTCTGAGCTGATTTGAGACAGTGTGCGACCAGCCTTACTGGCAAGAAACTTGAACTTGAAAGTGACAAAAACTACCATAAAAAAATTTTGAATCTAAAAATGTAAATAATAAATTTCTAATAATGTATTCTAACAATGAATAATATTTCCGATTTTTAATTTTCTTGAACTTGGTTTGATATTATTCAAATTCGGTAAATAAAGACAAATAAATGTGGAGATTTATTATATCAGAAATTGGAAGATTATATTTTTTATTATATGATAGAATTTCAAAATAAAACGACAAAATTCATTTTTATATTTTCACCTTTAAAAACAAAACAAAGAGAAACAAAGCATCTTTTAAGAGAAAGTAAACTTAATATCGAATGGAAGAGAATATTATTAAAATTATTACTATAATTATTAATTATTATTAAAATCGTAGTTAAATTCAGTTGAAAACTTTGGATACATCCTAAAAGTTCCACGAGTTAGAAGTATTAATTGAGCATTGTTAATGTAGATAAAACATACTCTAGTTCATGAAAATAACTTGCAGCTTACTTTGTTTAAATTCGGATATGTTTCTTTTAGTTTTTTAATTATCATATCTGTTACCTAAAAAAAAAACTTATTTAAATCCTGGAATTGTTACTTAAATTGCATGCAACCAATTAATTTTAATAATATTGCTGGCACTGACAATATTAAGGCGATTACTATCCTTGTTCCGTTCAAATGCTTTTAACTGTAAAACTGTGTCCCCTTCTCGTGTTACTTTTTTTTTTTCAAGAACCCAACTGAAAAGAAAAAAGTCCTTAATTGCATTTAAACGAGATATCATCCAGGAGTTCAGAAATTATTAGAGGTTCTACACTTACACAGACAGACTGATGATTTGATAAGAGACACTTTGGTAGGTTTAAAACGGATATAAGTTAATAAAATGTTGGCAGTCTATTTTCTTAAGAGTAACGATTCGGTTTCCTTCTGAAAACAATGTTTTTTTAGTTGTAAAACATCTTATCAATCTTTTAAAATAATCAACAAATATTTTTGGTACTTCTTGGAATTCATCGTTTGTCATTGTGTCTACTGAATAAGCCGTTCCTAACAGTTTTTATGGGGAGGTACCGGTAGTCCAGTGGTTCCAATGGAGGAGCCCGGTTTCAATTCTAGGCGATGGTCGGGGATTTTCCACGTTATTTTGTCCTCCAGACGGACTAGAGTTCACCCAGCCCTCTGTCAAATGGTACCGGGTTTCTTATTCGGGGAATAACTGCGGGCGGGTGTCGGGTTGACAATCTGACCCCAATTATTCCGAATGGTCGAGAATAGATGCGAGCCTAAACCTCAGATGCACCCCAGGACCTGCATGGCCTGTTGTGGTACAGTTTAATTTTTATAAGAAATACACTATTTTTATATCGTTGTTTGTTGAGTTTTAATACTAACAGGAATAAAATAGAAAAGAAAAGCTACATTTTTTATAAAAATCTATTTCTTGATTTCTATCCATTTCCAAGTAAACTGGATTATCTTAAGTTCTTTAAAGGAAAAACGATGACATTATTGTTATTCAAAACTTTTAATATATTTGAATGACTGATACTGAATATATAAGCGAATAATGGTAACAGGTTGAAATTTCAGTCAAAAGGTCATTTTTCTAAATCAATTATTTTCGTAGTATTTTCAACTGTTCGTTGGTGATTAAATTATTTAAATTCAAGCTCATGTGAAAGTGAAGAGAAGATTTTCCCTTTCAAATTTTACATCTTATTGTATGTATAAACGGAGATTCAATAGGATTTAACAAATAAATTTAATTAAAATAGAAAGTGAATCAATTGGACTTCATACGAACAACACAGAGGTTTGCGAAATAATATACCCCGTCTTTCAGTAAAACTGATTTCGTCACTGACTTAAAAAAAAGATTAAATATGTAACTTGTAAAGCATTACGTAATAAACGTAAAGCACATAAATCTACCAATTCTTCTTTCTTCAACGATATTTCGTCTTTTACAGAATACTTCATCAGGTTAGTAATGCCAGGACAAGAAAATTCCTTTCCCTTTTCCTCTACAAAATTCGTTATTATTTAAGTAATAATTTTTCAATGTGACAATACATTGAACCCTAATCATAACATCTGTGTTCAAATAATAATTCAATCTATTTACATTCAATAATATTCAATAATTAACATCCGTATCAGTATAAATAAACAACATCCATATCAGTGCAACTTAAATAATGTATCTTAATAATTCAATCTATTTACTTTATCTATTAATAAGGTATATTAATACACTGATGTCCTTAAATTAAGAATTCTTGCAGAATGAACTATTCTGGTTTGCGATCAGGACCAAACTTGGTAGGCGGGTGCAGAAGGTGTTCCCAAAACCATCCCCACACTAAAAATAAAAATGGTAGAATCTGTTAATCTTCAAATTTCCATATGCAAATAAAAATAATGTAAAAAACAATACATTTATTAAGTAAGCAAATTTTCGAAGAGATAAAAGTTCTCTTCTTTTTGAAGCATACAAATAATAACAAACATTACGAATAAATGGAGGATGATATTCATATTAACGTTAGGGTGGGCCGAAACAAGGAGAACTTGAGAAGATTTATGGTATGTATACATGATAGAATCTGTTCTGTCTGAATAAACAAAGTTCAGAAATGCCACCTGTGTAGTGGCAGTGCGGATCACGATACAGAACGAATAGTAAGACAGTTTTGTTCACAGATTGTACAGTATTGTACATCAATTGTCAGTCATTGCCCATCGTGTCCATTTCGACCTGCAAACGAGAGGCAGAGTGATAGGACGTCTTGATATGTTTTTGAATCTATTTTTTTTGAATGCCCTTACAAGTTCCAATGTCCTTTCTTTTAATCAATGTCCTTTCTTCCTGTATTTCCCTAATAAATTTGTCCACAGTCTCTACCTTTCAATTGATATATTATTACACCCATAGTGTTCATTTTTGAAACTTCTCCATCCCTTCTTTCCTTCACCCCTTTATAGGTTTATACACAGAATATCATTGAATAAAGAAGAATTATAGTAGACGCGACGAGTTTTGACACTCCCAGAATGCAACGCAGATTACAGATTGTCCTTTCCTGGCCGTTCGCTAACATTCAAATAGAAGAGGTCGCTTCTCTTCTATTTGAATGTTAGCGAACGGCCAGAAAAGGAAAATCTACAACCTGCGTTGCATTCTGGGAGTTTCAAAGCTCGTCGCGTCTACTATAGTAGATTATGAAATATACAAGTTTTTAAGGCATTATATAATAATTTTAACTTTTGTATTGTAAAACATTTTGTCACATCAGTCAATGCACATATGTTTTTATTTTTACTCCTTTTAATCTTAAATATTCGATTTAATTCAATAAGCAATTAAATTCCTGTATTCAATGAAGCTGTTCTAGAATTAATATTACACGAATATCAAATGAAATAAAAAGGGAAGAAATATTTAGAGATATCAAATCAATCTATATGAGATTTAAGTGAAAACTATCTCCAAAACTTAATTATCATAAGATAAAAAAAATGATTTCATTAAAGAAAACTTTGTCTTGAAGATATTAATGAAATGAATAGGGGAAAAAAAAACAATTAGCCGAACTAAAATTACTCTGATTACAATATAGTAGTGCCAATTGAAATTATAATTTTAAATTTATCCATTTCCTCATCTATTCAGCAGCCTAAGTATGGAATTTGTACTTTGTAATTACAATGTACTTTACATTTAAATTTATAGCTAAATATTCCACATAATCCTCTAAATTTTCGTTGAAAAGTATTGAAATTCTGATATTAAAAATGTAGCATTGTTTGAAAAAATATGAAAGATTTATTTTAATGATGACCTAATTTATTCTTGGAAATATTCTTAAGTTTGTGCAAATATATTCTATTCGAAAATTTAAGAAATCAATGAAATATGAAAAGAAAAATTAAAAAGGTTACATAATTGACAATATTTATAATAAAAAGCCATTAATTTGCAATTACTACAAATTTTATGAAAAGGTTATAATTTTTACTAATATCATATTAAAAAGTTATCTTAATAAAAATAATAGACAGAGATTATTCATTTGTAATTGACGACCGTCATTCCTGTACATTTCTGTTGTGATCATATCCTTGATTTCTATGTATTCTTATTCAAATTACATTTTCAAAAATATTTTACCATTTCAGAATGACGAAAAAAGCAAAACAGCAAATCCAGCAAAAATCCTTTAAGATGTTAATGGCTGAGATCAACTTAATGAAGGAGGAATCATTTTTAACCGATGTCAAATTGATCTGTGATGATAAAGAATTCTGGGTTCACAAAGTCGTTCTCTCAGCTGCCAGTCCTTTTTTCAAAGAACATTTCAAGAGAAATTCACAGACAACATCATTACAAATGGATTTCATCAATTCCAAAACACTCGACACTGTTTTGATGTTCATTTACCAAGGACGTATTGATTTGGGAAGGCAAAGTCAACAACTCCTGAAAGACTTACTAGAGGCTTTTATAAGATTGCAGATTCCTTTGATGTACAATTACTGTTTAGAACATCTTCTGGGCACTCAGCAGTTTCTTTCTGAGTGGGACACAATAGAACAATTGAATAGTGATCTAATTAGGGAAACATGTCTACAGGATTTCCATAAGAATTTAGGGACTCTGAAAACAACAGATAGTTTTCTTAAACTTACATTTGACCAAATAAATGATCTTTTGAACAGCCCTGTTTCTACTCCCGTAAATCAAGAAGAATTGATTTCTTCTATTCTGTTGTGGGTGAAACACGATCAATCAACAAGATTTAATAGAATCACTGATCTTTTAGCAATATTTGATTTTGGAAATCTTAGTAAATCATTGTTATTGAAACTTAAAGATGAACCTTTACTAAAAGATAACTCATTTTTTAAAAAACAATGTAAAAAAGTATTTTCCAATGAATCAAAGATAAAAAGAGAAACCGAGAAAGAAATTAAAAGGGAAACCATTGACAAAGAAGGAAAGAAATTGGGGAAAGAAAAATCCTTTATAGAAACAAAGGTTGAAGTGGAACATAAAGGTGTTCGCAGAACATCAAAACAGGAATCAGAAGAAGAGATTCCTGTTTTGATTGATTCCATTTCTAAATCTAGAAATGAAGATTCTGTTGCTACGAAACGTATCTTAGTTTATGATCGTGATAATAACAGTGGACTGTTTGAATTTAAAGCTGATACTGAAACTTGGACAGAAGTGAAAGATGAAATTTTATTGAATTCATTTTCATCAAGAGCCAAAAATTCTACTGTTTGTAGCTTTGATAATTACATTTATTTTTTTGATGATTATAGTATTGGAGGGATAAGAGGTAGATGTTACAAGTTGGATTTATTAGAAAACAAATTCTTTGAAATAAACCCACCTACAGAGCCTTTTATCTGTATAGTAGCGGTAAAACTGCATTTATTTATCTATATTATTGGATATGTTTATGGATGTTATTCCTATAAACGATACAGTCTAATAACAGAGTCTTGGGAACCAATGCCAATGAACCCATATGACCGTTTTATGAATCTTCCTCCCTTTTTGGGTATTGATGGCCGTTTGTGTTTACTTGGGAAGACTAACTTAATATGGTACGATCCCCAAACTGAACAATGGAGTCTAGGAGACTTTGTGCCAATGACCTTTAGAAATCATGTCCATGTTTCGGCAACTCATTGCAATGAGAAGATATTCTTCATGCTTTTTAAGTCAAATGTTTTCTATTCTTATGATCTATTGAATAAATCCTGGCATGAATACACTGCACCTGACCAATCAATAAATCTAATAACATCTATATCTTTTATTCAAAATTACAATTCGACAGATTTTGTAATTATGTGTAAAAAAAATAAATGCTTTGTTTTTAGGCCACCAAACCATTGGAAATGTATTCCAGGAGTTGCAATGGGTACTCCATTAATGGTTTCAATTGGGGAATGAATAAAATATATTTAGCTTATTGATATTAATAAATTAATAAATTAAGTAAATAAAGTTAAAAGTCAAATAATTTAATAGTTTTGGTTCATAATTAGTTTGGTTTCCAAATAACTCATAAAATCAGACACTGTCCTCCAAGTTTATATCTTCACTAAGAAATGTTGACTCTGTGAATAGATAGTCTTGAAACTTGATAAGCATGTTTCTAATCGCGTAATTTTTGTATTTCATATATATTAAGCGAGTCACTGTCATGAAATTTGAGCTTCAAACTGATAAATTTGACCACAAAAAATTTGAAACGGAATTAAGAATTTCTCATAACGTCTAACAATGGCTAATATTTGCGGCTTTTAATCTTATTTGGTGTTCTTTAATATTAAATTTAGCTAGAAGAAATGAAACAAATTTAATATTAATATTAAAAGTTAATTATTTCAGGGAATCTAAAGGTTATATTTTTTATTATGCATATGATTCAATTTCAATGTAAAATGATACCATTCATTTTTGTAATAAAATCATTATTGCTACCTGATAATAGAAAAGATATTTTGAATGGAAAAGTGTTTCAAATTGAAATGAAGATAATGCTTTGTCCATAAATATATTTGTAAAGTTCAAGAAGATTTTGTTTATTAGTTTAACAGATTAACATGTCTATGTATAAAAAGATTTCAGAAGCATGTTCTTACTTTTGAAATGAATGTACTTTAATATTTAACATGTAATATTTCATATAAGCTTAATAAAAAAATAAAAAAATCTTCTATTCTAATCATTTCTTAACTAAATCTTAATTTCACTCATTAAATTTTAAAATGATTTACGTTTTAAGCAATTGTTTTTGTAAGGGATCTAATTAAGTATTTTTCCCCTTCCGAGGCAAATAAAGAGAAATCTGTTTCCAATTCTGTGGTGATTTGCCAAAAGGAGTTAAGTCCTGAAACAACATTTCTGGGAAAATGAAAAAGAAAGTTCAGAGCTGTGTAATATACAGTGCAGAATGCAAGGTTTTATTTATGTACAGAAGCTGAACTATGTACAGTGGACTTAGATCGGTTTGACATATCATGGATGCATCTAAAATGGACTGAATGAACATGTTATCTCAAAATAGCCAATTGTGGACTTACCCCCTTTTGGCAAATTACCACAGAAGTATTGTAAAATAAATAAACACATAAATGAATCTTTTTACTTTTCTAAACCACAGAAAGTATTGCATCAGTCACATCCTCTAGACATGCTACAGTTTAATTGAGATTCTCTTAATTTATCTTTTAATTTGTTAGTAAGATTATATTTTCTTATATTTTTGAATTTAAAAAAATCTTCGTTTAAAATTATTTTTTAGATTTGTTTGGATGATTTTTTTCCTCAGTATTTGCTCTGAGTATTCCTTGGATTCTTTGTCTAAATTAAATAAAATGTCCATTGTAATGAAATACATGAGTTATAAAAATCATATTTCGATTCAATGTCATTCTTTTAAACAAAAGTCTCATGGCCTCATCTCAATTTTAATGACTTAAAAACGCAACTTACTGAAGCTTTCTCATCTTTTCTAGAAAACGAAAGAGTAAAAACAAGCCTGTTACAGATAGATAGATACATAGATAGATAGATAGATAGATAGATAGATAGATAGATAGATAGATGGGCCGTGCAGTTGGCGTTGTCGCTAAGACACTGGCCTGTCACATCTGAGTTCCGAGGTTCGGTTCTCATGTGGGTTTCGTGATGGTGGATGATCCGCGCTGGGCAGGTTTTCTCGGGATTTTCCCGTTTCCCCTGCGAGTCCCCCACCATACTTTCTCAGTCTTTCTCTCCGTCTGTCCTCCTTGCGATGGGCTGGCAAAATAGATCTTTCCGGTCGCAGTTATTGGCTTTCCTGCCATCCACATTCACCCCAAGTAATAATAATTATTAATAATAATAGATAGATAGATAGATAGGTAGATAGATAGATAGAATAATTCAAAGTGTCTGTCTCGATTGTTGGTATGCATATGTGTGTGTGTACATTGAAAAAAACATATTTTATTTAGGGTCCCACAACGGGAGGGGGGAGGCGTCAGTTGGTCCCTCAGCACCGGGGCCTGGCTGTCAAAGGGACCCGGACTAAAGTCTTAATCGAAAAAGAAATGAGTTAAATTAGCCTATCACTATTGTTGTGGATGTTTGTATTGCTCTGCTTGTATTCTGTAGAATTCCAGTAATCGTTTCAGAAGCAGAAAAAGTTTGTAGTAAGTTAGGAAATCAACTGAAAACTTGACAAGAAGCTTCCACTGTCCAGGAACGCTACAACTCTCTTGATCGTTAGGGTGTTTGAACAAAAAATGGTTTCAAACATTGACTTTAGTAATATAGTAAATGATTTTTCTTTAAGGAAAGCCAGAAAAATAAAGTTAAGACAGAGGTGCCGACCCCTTCTAGATCTTATGGCTCATCCCCCCTGAAAGATCTGACGGAGAAAGGGGGGGGGGGGGGGGGCTTGGCCCACATTTGCATTAGGGCAAAAAAAAAAAAATCACTTTTACAATCTTTAATATTTTTGAACCCTCCCTCCACAAAATCTCAATGACAACTAAAAAAAAAAACGACTTTTACACTTTAATATTTTTGAACCCTCGCCAAAATCTAAATGACTTTTAGACTCTTTTTAATTTTTTATTAACCCCCCCCCCCCCCAAAATTTTAATGGCGCAGTCTGCACCCGCGACTCCCCCCGTGGGCATCCGTGGTTAAGAGACGAAAATGAGTGTTTTAAAGTTCATTGGCTATAAAAATAGTATTTCATTTTAAGATTTATCATTTAATACCTTAGGTTTTTATTATGTCAATATGTAAAGAATGGACAGTACAATGGAAAGGAGTGGCCTTCAAAACAAACGGTAAAGACTTGGGTGAGTGCAATATGCAACATGTTTTTCTATATTTTTGTATAGAGCTGGAAAAAAAGTAGTTATTGGTGTTAAATTAATTTACAATAAAAATGCTACTAATAATTGTGTATGATATGTTTAAAACGAAGAAATTTCAAAATCATGCGGTGTTTTCGCGATATTTTTGGCTAAAAAATCTATGATTTTAACCATAATGTGTGAGGAGGCCCGTTACTGCATTTGGTATCTAGGCCCAGAATTTGAAGTGGAGAGGCTGATTTTGTTAGTTAAATAAATAGATAGATAGACAGTTAGATATACATAGTTCCTAAGTTCTCTTAAGCAGCATGAAATTTCACTGAATTTGAATTATGAAATTAATTAAGTAAAGCAGGCAAATGGAAGGAACTTGCAAACGAGATTAAGACATTGTTATCACTGCGAATAACGTAACGATTAGATTTTAAAATGAATGCCTTTAAAACCTTGTTACAACATTGTTAGCTTAAGTCATTTTACTTTCTTATGCTGTTTGTATGAAATATATGATAAAAATCAGGGGCGTATAAAAAGGGGGGGGCGAGGGGGCCCGGGCCCCTCCCAAAATAATGAAGATATGTCCTGCCAACGTTTTTTTTTTTTTGGTTGAATAGATAGGTTTCCATCGTTTTTTTTTTGGTTGAACAGATAGGTTTCCATGGGGTGTCTACTTAATTATATTAATCTTGGCCCCCCCCCCCGAAAATATATTCTATATACGCCACTGATAAAAATAATAAATTCGGAAAAAAATATCTTAAATTTAAATATATATAAATATACTTCATACGTAATATTACACTCCTAGAAATCTTTAATATAAACAACTCCTTTAATTTGCATGATATTTCATCTTTCTTTTCTAGAAACGTAATCAGGTGATAATAGAAGACAAAAAACTATTCTTCTACCTCTACATTTCTTCAGGTGTACAAATAAGAATGAAAATAAAACATTTTCGTATTCAAGTTAACGAATGAACATTATCGTATACAATAGAATTGTTATAAATAATAATAACAATTATCACATTAACGAGTAGTGCATCATTTGGATATATTAAAGAATTTATGAAAAAATAAATTTTTAAATATTAATGATGTTAATTAGCAATGTGAGAAATGTTAGTATTGTTATTTACGAAGCATCATTATTAATAATGTGATAATTGTTATCATTATTAATAATAATGTTATTGAATACGATAATGTTCATTTGTTAATTTGAATACGAAAATGTTTTATTTTAGTTCTTATTTGTAATCCTAATGAAATGAAGAGGAAGAAGAATAGTTTCTTGTCCTCTGTTACCATCTGATGAGGTCCCTCACAAAGAAGGATGAAATATCATGGAAATTAAAGGAGTTGTTTATATTCAGGATTTCTAAGAGTAAATTATTGACAGGGTATATTAAAGAAGCTTATATCAAGAATACTTCATAGGTATTTTGAAAACAAAACTGACCTAAAAAATCCAATTTTAATTTGAGATAATCGAAATTATATAACTTTTCAAAAACAAGTGAGTATAATTTTGTGCTAAAACATAAATTTATGGCGACCCATAATAACAAAAAAAAATAAAAATAATAATAAAAAAAAGTACATTAATGTAAGGAAAAATGAATAAAAATTAGGAAAAAATAAAAACGCTAGAATAAATTAGAAAACCAAAAAAAAACAAAAACCAATCGGGCATCCAGAAAAAAGATTAAGAGAAAGAAAAGTAGATAGCCTATAGGGATTCAAACTGACAGCATTCAGAATATGGGTCAGAGATCTTAAGCATCACAACTGAAGCCAAATGGTTGCATTTCTAACATTTAAGCTAACAGCGGAAATCAAATGAAAACAATCCAAATATCTCAAACATGCGGGTGGCGTTGACCCCTGAAAATACCCCATTCCTATGGTGTTTGGGCCTCTGAACACGATGTTGAAATCTGTTTGTCGATCCCACCTTCCGTTCGGGAGTTGTTTGGGGTGGACAGACACGGACGGACAGAACAAACGCATTTTGCTACCGAATTTGGACGCTATCACAATAGCTTTCAAAGGGGTCGCTAAAAATGATAATATTAGTTACTTATTAATTAACTTACCACAACTGACCGTCAAATGACATAATTGTATCACGATGATCTTCCACGTGCATATTGATATTAAGAAATCAAGAATCATATAACGATGGTCTCTCACCATATTTCAAAAATGTGATATTTGTTTTACTTCCGTGAATATTTCACCGGTTGCTACTAGTATACTTTAATATCTACTCAATCTGAATGAAATCAAATAAACTTATATTATTGATCATCAAGGGAGTTTGATGAGCAATTGTTAAAGCCAATTGGATTTAACACTTTTATAATGATTCTTAAACAAGAAGATACTGAAGCAGTTTAATGCCAATTTTCTTTAAATGGTTATTCTTTCATTTTTCTTGATGAAAATAACACAAATGAAAATCTTGTAATTATTTAAAAAATATTTAGTATAACATCTACTAAATACAAACAATGGACATTTTTCATTTGTGGTAAAAAAAAATAATTAAATTCGCATTAATTACTTAATTTGTTTAAACAGGATTAATTTTAAGTACCATAGAATGCGCAAATTATTGGCTTAACTAAAAGGATTAATACTCATTCATTGTTTACAAGATTAGAAGAAATTCATTTTTTAGATTTCAATGTTTTTCTCGCTCTAATTTCGCATAGAAGACCCGCCTTAAAAAGGTTTTTAATGTAGAAGATCGTCTATAGTCCATAATTATGCATACCAGGTTACAATAAGATCCATCATCCAACAGTTCAAATGTGTTTTAGTGGGGGGGGGGGGGAGAGACATACTGTGGGTGGAATTCCCAATGTCCCATTAGTTGCCCGATGCTTTCCCGCATGCAACAAGCTCTCCGCTCTTACACTGGTTTAAGGAAAGCAATGCAGGCAAGCACTATTTCGCCATGTGAGATTGGGAAAGATACCTACAGAACATACACACAGAAAGACTAAGTGATCTAATGTAGTTTCTTAGGAAAATAAAAACAAAGGCTAAAAATTATGAAAGGAGAATAAATGTAATTTTTAATCCATATTTCTTCTTCAGATCTCCTCTTCTTCTTAACATAATATTAAATAAAACTTCTTCTACCCTTCGTAATATAAAAATAAATATAAAATATTACAAAATATATTTTATACTAAACGAATTTTCGGAAGAATGTTACTTACTTCCTTAATGATTTAATGATTGTAGATATTAATGGTGTAATAGGGTTGTTGATAACTATGTCTAAGATGTGAAAAGATATCATCTGGAAACATATTGTTAGTTAAACAAAAAGGAAGTAAGTAACATTCTTCCGAAAATTCGTTTAGTATTAAATATATTTTATAATATATTATTAAGTGTAGAAGAAGTTTTATTTAATTAAATGTAATTTTTATTTCCCAAGATTGGTATTATTAAATCTTCAGATACAGATAATTGATCAATTGTTTTAAGTTGTTCAGTCTTTTCCAAATGTTCTGATTTTGACGTATTCTTGCCATCTCATTAGATTAATTTCAGGTTTCTTAATCGAAACTTTAAAGAAAAAATTGCTTTTTTTATTATTTTCTTTATTTTTATTTAATTTTTAGTTTTTGCACTAGAGCTGTGCGATGCACAATTTGAAAAACATTGCATTAGAGTCAAACAATATGGTAAAAATATATAAAGCATAAAGAAAAAAAAATACTGAAATACACTAATCCCGGGAAAACAATAGGAAATTCATTGAGATCTTATTAAATACCTTGTTTTATTTAATATTGCTAGTAAATAATTTAGCCGAGTCTCCATTCTTAGATGTAGATTTCATTCATTGTACTTAAAATTGGAAATTAATAAAATCAACTCATTTCGTACTGTGAAACTTTGTAATTTAAATAAGCATGAACTTAATGTTTGTAAACTATAAACCAATAACTTGTTGTTGTCATGTTCCCGAATCCATTATCGGATCACTGGTCATAGACGCACACTATGGTGGGGAATTTTTGTTGTTTTACTGTCGTTAGATATTATTATCCAGGAGGCACCCTAAGGTGACAGTCAGACTTCTGCCTCCTATGAAGAACAAAGGAATACTGATTAAGAAAGAAATATCCAATCCCCCGCCCGGGATTCGAACCCAGATTCCGATACATCTCTCTCATGCCAGGCCACTCGGCCATGTCAGAATGGCAAAAAACCAATAAGTTACAAATATATATTTTTCTATCTAACTAAAGTTACAGGGGAACTACCCCACTTTTTGTTACAAATGAAAGATAGAATGAAAAGTACTTTTTAAAAAATATACCTTTATAAATGAAGGTCACGAAGGTATGTCTTGATGTGAATATACAGATATACAAATATATCACATATTGTTCTACAAAAATGTCTTGTTCTATCTATTTTATTTCTTGATTTTTTTTAATATAGAATATTTAAAGATTCAGAAGGTGATATTAAAACTACAATTACGAAGCATCCTATTTTTTTTAGTGAACCATTTGGGAGCTATTGTGATAGCGACGAAAATCGGTAGCTACTGCGTTTGTCCTGTCCGTCCATGTCCACCCCTAACAACTCCCGAACGAAAGCTCGGATCGACAAACGGACTTCACCATTGCGTTTAGAGGCCCAAACAACGTCGGAACAGGATATTATCAGGGGCCAATGCCTTCCCATGTTGGAGAAATTTGACATTATTTAAGTAGATTTCCGCTAACAGCTTAAATATTAGAAATGTAACTATCTCATATCATTTGGTAGCTGGATGGTATTGTTTCGGACTCATGCTGAAGGTTGTCAGTTCGAATATTTCTTTTTTTTTTTTTTTTTTTCTGTTTGTCTTTTTTTCTGAATGTCCGCGAGGGTTCTTATTTTTTTTCATAATTTTTTGATATTTTTCCTTACTTTATTGTACTTTCTTTTTTTATTACTATTTTTTTAATTTTTTTTATTATTATGGGTCGCTCTTAAATTTATGTTTTAGCACAAAATTATTAATCATTTGTTTCATAAAAAGATTACATAAAATACAATTAATGTTTGCTTAACTTTTTTAGCAAAACAATAAATTAATACAGCAGTTTCAAAAAAAGGGTTATTTTCAAAAGTATCACAGTTTTGTTTAGTTAAAAATGGAATGAAAATTATAAAGTTGATGAATGACGTCATGCAATGATTCCCCAGATCCGATGAATGAAGTCATGCGCAGTAGATTCTCAATATCAGTCCCTGTCTGACCACGATCTAACGCAGCTGTCAAGTTAGCAGTCAAGTAAGTATATATATTTCCATTTGAAAACAAAATAAACTTACTGATTAAGCAAGATTATTCTAATTTGATATTCACACCTAATTCTTAAATGAAAAAGAGATTTTATGTGTCTGATGATTCAATGAAAAGAGAATCCTTTCCTCTCTTGTTATTTGCGTTGTGCCTTCGTTTTTTGCTCTTTACACCAAATTCATAAAAAGCGAATTTTCACCTGTCCTTAAAGAAAATCTACAAATCAATCATGGAATTAAAAATAAGATTAATTTATAGGATTAGTTTAAATGATAACTATATACAAATGGATTATTATCAGTTATTATTATTTTCCATTTTATCGTTCAATGGATTCTAATAACTTGAGAGTTATTGACTAAAAATGAATTTCTTCTATTCTAATAGTTTCTCAGTTTATTCTAAGAATTTAAATAAATCTTCATATTCTAATCATAAAATATCCATTGTAGATATTAAATTAAAGTTATTTCCTTGAAATGAAATATTTAATTATATAACTTTTTATATATATCTTTTAAAACTACCGAATATGAATCGATAAATATTTTGTATGTATAGGAGCTACCAAGGAAACAAACTAAATCAATAGAGTTCAAGGTTAGAATAAACTTCGTTATATCATAAATAAATCAATAAGTATTTTTGGTTAATTTTTATATATCGGAACGGACAAAACTCAAAGCAAAATCCTTCGAGTTTCGCAATGAAAGATTTCAATCAATTATTTCCAATTTAGAAAATTTAGAAAAGTATTGAATACTATTAAAAATAAGCTTAACGTGCTGTGAAATAAGTTATAAAGAAAAAGAAAAACAGCACCTGAATAAGAAATTAAGAAGAGATTGCCTTTCTGATTTTAGATTATGGAGAGGAGTTCTGAACGGCCGTTTCGTCCTTCAACGAACTCATCAGCCCAACCCAGCCTCAACCCTAACCAAATCAGAAAGGCAAACTCTTCTTGGTGAAAACCACTGTCAGCCTGGCAGAGGTCCCACTCACAATAAAGAACAAGAAAACAAATTGCTGCATCGTCCGACGCCAGCAACACCTTTTCCTACAAACTGAGTAGGCAAAAAGGATTTAATAATAGAATAGAAGATTCAAAACATAAAGAATAGAAGATGATGAGTTGAAGGACGAAACGGCCGTTCCCAACTCCTCCCCATAATCTAAAATCAGAAAGGCAATCTCTTCTTAATTTCTTATTCAGGTGCTGTTTTTCTTTTTCTTTATTGAATACAATAAAATAAAAAGCATACTCGCACATGAAGTGCCACACATAAGTTACGAAGGGCCAGTTTTTTAGTTCATCTTTGCTTTTTTATGTTTCTTGGAATCGCTGACTGCCAGATACTGGGCGAATCCATCTGATGAAGAGTAGGAACTCTTAAACAGCTGTTCTGGATTCCCAGTATCAAAAATACCAAAAACAGATCAGTGATTCCTTTTTCATTATTTATGTGCGAGTATGCTTTTAATTTTATTGTATTATCCATTTGTCCGCACGTTAAAATTGTTGTTAAAAAGTATTGAATATGAGAATAAATTTAACTTATATTGTTACCTGGTGATTTTCCCCTCATTTGTTTTCCTCCCCATAAGTGGACTCTTCCTTGCCCAGTGCTCGGTTTCCCCGTCCCCTCTGAGGTGAGTTGACCGTTCCGGAGCTGATAGCGAGGCCGAACTCCGGGATATAACGGGGAGTTCCACCTGTGTTAGTCAGTTCGTTTCCGCGGCACGAAGCCGCAAGGTCGTCTCCAGTCTGGAGAAAGGTAGCAGTTAGTGTGGCGGCAAGCCAGCCGCAGGGAGAAGCTCTCCGAGTTAGTTCAGAGGCCGAGAGCCTCACGACAGTCTCCAGTTAGGAGAACCTAGTTGGTGTTCGGCCCCGAGTGGCCAAGGGGAAAAGTTACCTTCCCAGTGAAAAGGACGTTTAGAGTGTGTGTCTGGGCTGAGACCCAAAGTAGTTACCGTAGTACGAAGAAGGCGTTTGTGCGAGAACGCAGGAAGACGAGGCCATCTCCAACGCGGACTGCAAAACCGCCCTTCCCCGCCTGGAAGCCTGAAAACCCGCCGAGCGAAGGACACGCCGCCGGTAAGAGAAGGAAGTCACAGCGAAGCTAAGTTTAGCGGTGAAAGCCAATTCGCTTTCCCCGCTAAATCATCACCCGAAGCCGGCCAACGGAAGGATCGTGACCGGCAAAACAAGACCGAAGTCCGAAGACCGAGACAGGCCTTCCCCGAGGTGAAGACGACTTGCCAAGTCGGCAAGTCAAACCCTTCCCGTCGCCAAGTGTTCTGAAGTACGTCAGACGCATGCCGTGAAGTCAACATCGACCCTCACCAGACCCCCACCCACCCCGTTGCTGACGATTTTGGCCAGCGGTGAAAATCGACAGGCAGCAATATTACAAAACATATAAAGCCGGACAGTGATGTGGAATTTGAAAAATGCCAATACAAAGACCATATCACTGTTTCTGTGAAGATACGGCGAATTTTGTCCTCAAGTCATCAGCGGCACAAGTGACATAAGTGGAAATTAAAATTTAGAAAAATTTATAAAAACAAAAACGCAATATTCTAAAACTTTTCTGTTTTTTTCCCTTTTTAGTGGCCCCTATCTTACAGCTTGCCTGTACAAAATTAGGGTACCGCTATTCGTATGGTTTTGCTGCTGGATATCACATTCTGTAGTGGCCAAACGGTCAGAGATATTAGAATGAAACCTTCACCATTGTGTTCAGCATCGAAAAGTAGGTGACGTACAAAAATATAGACGTCTTGGACCACTCCCTGACCCCCCCAAGGCGTTTTCTTTATTTTAAAGGCGTATTTTAAAAAAAAGAAAACGCCTTAGGTGTCAGGGAGTGGTCCTAGACAAATGATTTTTTTTTGTACATGGTCATCTACTTTTTGATGCTGAACTCAATGGTGAAGGTTTCATTCTAATCGTTGGGCCACTACAGAGCAATAGCGGTCCCCAATGTTAACGGCCCCTAGGTTACAGCTTGCCTGTAAAACATAGGGGACCGAAACCTTCACCATTGTGTTCAGCATCAAAAAGTAGGTGATCACGTCCAAAAAATCGGACCTCTAGGACCACTTCCTGACCGGAAGTTGGGGATCAAAACTGGTCGCTTCCGATGGGGCCGCTTTGTTTTTGACTGTCTAAAATCATTAATTATCTTGTTTTATTAATTTTATTATTTTATTATTTTTTTATTATTTTTTATTTTTAGTAATAATAATGTTTAGTATTGAAATTTTACAACTAAATAATCTAAAATAATAAATAAGTATTAAAGGCAAAGTCATTTATCACCTATTAATTATTTATCACTTATTAACAAATTAAAAATAGAAATTAAAAATTAAAAACAGCGAAATCTACAATATTGCATTAAAGTATAAAAAGTAAAAGTCTTACAATATTGCGTTTTGGTTTTTATAAATTTTTCTTAATTTTAATTTCCACTTACGTCACTTGTACCGCTGATGACGTGAGAACAAATTGGCTGTATCTTCACAACAGTGATATGTCTTTGTATTGGCATTTTTCAAATTCCACATCACTGTCCTGATATATATCCATTCAATTTTTTAAATTTTAAGTCGAAACTTAAATCTCATATTTTTTTAATGTAAAGCATTTGATATTTATACAAAAATTGATTCGAAGTGAAATTCTTTTTTTTTTAATTTTTGTTCCTAGAATATCTCACGAACAAGACAATCGATCAAAATATAATCTTAAACATATAAAGTAAAATGAACAAATTTGGTGAAGTTTTACGTTCTGTGGATTAATGTTTTGCTTATCTTAAATATGGAAACAAGGCCTTCCGGCATAGCCTAGGGGTCTAGGCAAAGGCCTTCCACAAAGTAGATGTTTTGGAACCTGTGTTTGAATCGTCATGGATGTAACTTTCTTCTTTGTTTAGTTGTTTCTGCTGATTGTTTCTCCTATTGTGTACCCTGGGCAACGATTCATTGACTAAATAGGTCACGGTTTATCGCCCCTTGTCAAGATCAATAGGCGAAAGTGCTAAGAGGCTTTGATTAATAAAAATGAAACTGTAAAAATTACAGACAAACACACATACATATGTATTTATATCTATAATCTATATGTAGATCTGATGTGCTGGAAAACATTTTTTAATTTTAAATTAAAATTTTTCTTTTAAACTTTTACATTAGTCACTTCCTGGTCTGTTTATTTTAGATAGATTACGTTGGTCTACATGGAAATTTTTTTTTTCTGCTGACTAAGATGTTTTAACTGATTTTATATAATTTGAGGTCGCTGATTACGAATATGCAGTCAGAAATTGTCCATCACGTCACAATTTTTCACAAAATACAATTACTGAAATTTATAATGTTTATGAGTTGCAGCAGCCTATTTGTTGCTGTTATTACCACTAATGTTATTTCTTTTGAAAGAACGTTAAATTGTGAATAAGTTTCTTGGGACTGGTTCATTATAATAATTAAAAATAATTATTAATTTTAAAAATACACACAAAGTATATTAATTATGAAAGAACTTTCGCTTCTTTGATTTTCTGGCGTAGCTGGAATCTGGGATGTCACGCTGCAACAGTAGTCTGCTATCATGTTTGTGTTCCACCTGCCTTGATATCTTTGTTCCATGGTCTTTATATCTTGGTGGAAGCGCTCTCCTTGCTCTTCACTTAGAGCACCAAGATTTGAGGGAAAGACATTTAAGTGACTGTGCAGAAAATGCACCTTTACACTCATATTTACTCCTATCTTCTGATATGCTGTTAACAAAGTTTCAACTAGAAGTTCGTAGTTGTCTGCCTTTACGTTGCCAAGAAAGTTTCTTACAACATTACAAAAAGCACACCATGCTTCTTTCTCCAAAGTGTTCATGGTTTCCAAAAATTCCTTATCTTTCATTAGAAGCCGTATTTGAGGGCCATCAAAAATACCGGATTTCAACTTTTCATGTGTCAGTGATGGAAATTTCGAGCAGACATAATTGAAGCAAGTACCATCTTTATCCAGAGCCTTTACATACTGCTTCATTAACCCTAACTTGATGTGCAGTGGGGGTAATAGTATTTTATTGGGATGAAGAAGAGGCTCATGCTTAATGTTCTTGTCACCTACTTGAAATGAATCCCTGGCAGGCCATTCTTTTCTTATCCAGTGTTCTTCTTTTGCACGACTGTCCCATAGACATATGTAACATGGATATTTCGTATACCCTCCTTGTTGACCCAGAAGTATAGATATTACCTTTAGATCACCACAAACAGTCCAGCAGTGATCATTATATTTAATCTTATGGAGAAGTATTCTCATTGTTTCATAAGTTTCTTTCATTGTCACTGAGTGACCAATAGGAATGGATGCTAATTTGTTGCCATTATTTAACAACACACATTTTAAACATTCTCTTCGAGAATGAACAGCCTCCATTCCTCTGCAAGATACTCACATCCCATAGTTTCAATGAGTCCTTTGATGTCGGTGCAGTACACAAGATGTTCATCCATTTCAAAATATTTTTCTAAGCTCTTCTCACTTTGTCGATATATAATGGTTGTTCCGGGGGCTAACATATTCCTCTCCTTTAGTCTGGAACCCATTAATTCTGCTGATGCTTTAGATAGATCAAGATCACGCACAAGGTCATTTAATTCACCTTGAGTGAACGGCTTACACAGAATGCGATCAGACATTACGAAGTCGCTGGTTTTATTGGGATGCTACATTCGTCACTAGATTCGTCACTGGAAACTTGAAGTGTTTTGAAAGTTGGGATAGGAACATCATCATTGTGTGGTGTGGGTCTTATAGCTGACCTCACGAAGTTGGGATACTGAATGGAATGTTTTGACTTTTTGTTGAAACCTGATACATCAACCATACAAAAGTAGCAATCTTCCACATGATCTTGCTGTTCCCGCCACACCATTGGAACTCCAAAACTGAGGCTTCTTCGCTGTCCTTTAGTCCACTGTCTGAGATTTTCGACACATGTTCTGCACACTTTATGCGGTGCCCAGCATTTGTCTTGGTCACCGAGTTTAACTCCAAAATAAGCATAATAAGCTTTGGATACAAAGTCTGATATATTTGTCCTTTGTTTAGGTGTTGTAAAACAGCCACAAATGTAGCAGAATATGTTTGGGTCATTTTTACACTTTCGACGAATAGCAGCCATTATTCACAGGAATCTGAGGGAGAAAAAAACACATTAAGTTTCTATATTTAAAATACATGCAACAATACATCAAATTGTAGTATTATAGCTGGTTTCATGAAACAAACCTGATATGGTAATGTAGAATGGTGCTTAATGATCGGTTCAGTAACCACTACTTTAATACAGGAATCTGTCTTCATTTTTTAAAAAAATCTGACGTGATTGTGCAAAATGGATATGATTTTTGGATTCAGCACCCTCAAGTTAATAATAATCAGTTATTATCCTAGTCAGCAAAATTGATGTAGACCAGTGTTATTGATAATTCTTAGATGTCAAGGTCTGTCGTTGTCTGTGTTGAATAATGGTCGTTCGATCGCCCTCCATAATAACTTTTATATGAACGTTTATTTTTCTTGTTGACTTTTGTTACTATAAGAATAGCAATAAAATATAAAAGTAAACCTACATTATTTATAAAAATATTTTTCATGGATTTTTATTAATTCCAAATAAAATAGATTAAAAATAAATTCTCTAAATAGAAAAACAAATGACATGTTTTGTCTAAAACATTAATATATTTTAATAATAATTTAAATGATTGATACTTGATATATAAAGATATAATGATGAAAAGCTATAATTTAATTTATAAAGACAATCTTTCTAAGTCATTTTTTTCAATAATTTTCATAATATTGTTCATTTTTCGTTGGTGATTAAATTATAGAAATCAAAACTCATTTGAAAGTGAATATTTTTTCCCTTTTAAATTCTACATGTTATTACATTATTTTAACATTTACAATTAACTAAAATAGAAACTAAATTCATACAACAACAAAGAGGTTTCAATAATAATAAGTCTTCAATATAACTGATTTCCTCAATAGTTTTAAAAAACATTAAAGACTTGTAAGCATTATAAAATAATGTAAATTTTTTAATTTTTTAATTTTAATACATTTTGTAATTTTAAATTAAAAATAATCAGTCAGACATTTGTATAGCTGTACAGCTGTGTTTTTTTTATCTTCTGAGTATTTAATTTTATTCTATAAAGAGTTTTCTTTCAAATATTAATTTTTCTATTTCAGTTAGTCAATTAGTGCTAGACAATTAATATTACCGGAAAATGAAAAGAAATGAGATTTTTTTATTCTATAGTAGCTGTCATATTTTTATTTATTTTACTGGATCTGTTTGTGGATTCCTATGAACGTTTTAGAGGGTCTTGGGAGCAATGAACCCATATGTCCGATGTATGAATCTTCCTCCCATTTTGGCTTTTGATGGCCTTTTGTGTTAACTTGGGAAAACTAACAGGCTATGATATGATCCCCAAACTGAACAATGGAGTTTAGGAGACTTTGTGCCAATGACCTTTATAAATCATGTCCATGTTTCGGCAACTCATTGCAATGAGAAGATATTCTTCGTGCTTTTTAAGTCAAATGTTTTCTATTCTTATTATGAAAGAAATAACTCCTAGCATGAATACACCGCATCAGTTTCTTAGTTATCTTCTACAAAAAAAAATTACAATTCGATAAAATTACGAAATTTTGTAAATTTTGTAATTGTGTTAAAAAGAAATGCTTTACTTTTTGGTCGCCAAACTATTCGGCTGTCCTAAGGTAAAAGGAAGTAACTACAAATTTTCTGATTTTGCGTTTTCTGCATTTTCTACGTAAGGAAGTATCTACATATCTTCCTAAGCAATTTGGTAATGATCTGCTGTTAAGTATGTCCCCTATTTCGATGATCAAAGGTAGCAACTGACTCACAATATGCTTATATATACGGTCAAAGGCAGCAAATAATCAGTTTCCAAATTGCTAGTTGCTTCCTTTTACCTAAGGACGGCCGCATTGGAAATGTATTCCAGTTGTTGCAATGGCTTCTAATAATGATTTCAATTGGAAATGAATAAACTATTTTTAACTTATTTATATAAATTTAATAAAGAAAACAATTAAATAAAAAATAAAATAACTTAAATCATTGGGTAATTTAGGTTCATATGAAGGTTAATTTCCTAAAGATTCATAAAATTAGACTCTGTTATCAGTGTTTGTATCTCCTCTAAGACATACTGAATCAGTGAACAAATTGTCTTGATTCTTGAATCAAGGTTTCACTTTTTAAAATGATTATTTTAAGTTTGTATTATTTTAAACATATATTTAACATTTTACTATATTTATTAAACATTTATGTAAGACTTTTAAATGCAGTACACTTTCTTGAATGATACTTCATCAGAAAACATAAGAAAAATTACGCACCAACCTCATTTGGTTAAAGACAGCTTTTGTGAGATGGAAATTCGCATTTTCAATCTTTTACCAATTTTGCAGACATTTAATGAAATCTTTGATTTGTCTGTAGAAATATACATCACAATGGTTGACAGATAGTTGCGCATTCCAGTGAAATCACTTTGAAAGTTTATTTTATTTTATTTTATTTTTACATCTTTATTTTTCTTATTTATTTCAGTGGATTTTTTTTTTTGCTTTTTCCTAAGTTTCAAAATCTAAATCATGAGAAAGGAAAATTAATACTATTACAGGGTGGATGAGTTGTAAGTTTATTCGTTTTACTCACAACTTTCACCCACAGGTAACACTGTTAAATTTAGCTATCATTGCTTTTCTGTTCTTGAAAATCTGAATAATTTGTACCAGGTCCCTCTCCTTCGTGTTTTGTCTCAACCTTTCCCCCCCCCCCCCTTTCAAGCTCACATATCAAAGAATGAAAATAACATACAAGTTTTTTTTTTTATTATTTTTATTATTATTATTATTTTTTTTCCAGACTTACTATTGTTTTCAAAACCCGTATGTAGGTTTGCATAATAAATTTGTTATAATATAAACCTTAGCTCCAGCAGAGAATTACTTGTAACTACACGCTATAAAACCTTCGTGTGAAAACTAAGTTGTGAGAAAAACGACTAAGACAGATTTTTAAACAACTGAGTATATATTCTCTTAAAAAGTCTGTTACAAATATTTTGTTATCCTAGTTCACTCATATGAAATTACTGCTTGTAAATCATATTCTTCTTAACTATTCAGTAATACGCTTGGATAACCTCGCTTCAAGATTAGATTACAAAAGTCTCTTTGTGAAATCTTTAAGTATAATTACTTTGAACTCTTGACTCTTTAACTTTATACTCGTTACTTGTCTTAGCTAAGCTGTTGTACTTGAATGAAAGTCGATGGTCAATGTATTCATGTCTTTGGACCGTCCGTGTTAAGGAGAATCAAAGACATACTTACAAAACTTGCTGTTGAATCATCTTCGAACTAACCTCTTGAATATCCGATTACTTGAGTGGATAATTCGGTTCCTCTTCGTTGGATTCTTCGGCTTTCGAACCCTTTAGAACGTTGTATAGTGAACGGGATTATTTCCTAAATCCTTCTCACCAAAGTAAACTTTAATTCTGCAGTTTAATACATGTCAATCTTATTTATGCATTTCCTATTGCAGGGACTAGGAACATTGGCTCAAGATAATTCCTATTATCTTCGATGAAACAACGTTGGAATACATATTTGTTTTACACCTCGGAAAACAACTCCATCTTTTTCTTCCAACCTCAGAATTCATTCTTCGCAACAATACGTCTCGAGTTCACTGGTCAAAACAATCGTTACTACTTGGCATCATGTGTATCTCTTCTTTATTTGAACGTGATTGTTGCGTTGTTCTTTTGTTTTTTATTTCCCTCAGATTATTCATGATATTTTTGACTTCTCTTGGAATTGTCTCAGGTTTGAAATACGTTAGAAAATTGTTCAGGTAAGCTTTTTCTCAATTCAAACCTACAATACTCCCTTTCAATTCAAAGGGTCAGTCAATCAATAAAATGAATAACTCAACATTTAGCACCGATGTCAATTACTTTCAAACATCTAACTAAATCCTTTAATCTTGCTTGACTTACAACCTTAGTTAACAAGTCTGCTCCATTTTTTTCGCTGCACACATATTTAAGGTCTATCTCCCTTCTATCCACATAATCTTGGATGATGTAATACTTAAGTTTAATATGTTTGCTGCGTGTGGTCTGGAACTTGTTTTCAATCAACTTTAGCGTGGGTTGATTGTCACAATACAATGTTACACTTTCCTTCGAAAACTTTGTAAAATGCAACTCGGATAGCGTCGTTTTAATACTTATTATTTCTCTTGCGTATTCGCTAGAAGAAATCAGCTCGCAACTTTAACTAATAACAGATGTCAGCTACACTTTCTGATCCTCTTTATTGCTTCTTGATCTATAACTTTCCTTCCTGTGAAGCAAACCACAGAATACGACCTCCTATTCTCATGTATGTATTATTTAATTTGATGGGAGGTTTCTCGCTCTGTAGCCCCTCGACTCTCTCTTAATAATATGCAGTATATATATATTTTTTTCATATTCTGTAACGACCCGAAGCGTTTGCTACATCTACCTTCACTTAGCACCCTTTGGTCTGTAAGCTTTTGTATGAATATCTTCAAATATGGTTTTTCAGATCTTATTCGTGTTTGTTAACATATGCTTTATTTAATGTTTAACCCTTATTTAACATCTGTTAGATTGGCTAATTGTATCTGTATTTTGAATGGATTCCCGGGACCATGAACGCCTACATTTTTTTTCTACTGCTGTGTATTTCGACACTTTTAAGATTAAACTATCCCTTACATCTTTACTTGATATTTGGAGTTAGTTTCTCTTTATAAAATCTACAAAGGCATTCACTGTGAGCGTAAGGTAGCTTGCAATCAGTGTGCATCTCGTGCTATGATAAGATGTGGATGGTACAAAACTTAATATTGTTTTGATTATTATTGGAATTTTCATTATTGTAATAACTACATTGAATAAGTTTTCACTTGTCAATAATAATTTAATTTGATTTTAATTCTAAAAAATAAAATAACCATAAAAATCAATGTAGAAATCTGTATAAATAGAAAGAAATTTATATTACTATTTTCTAAAATGTTAAATGTTAAAAATATATGTTTAATTAAATTTATAACAAGTTCAGACTAAATGCATTAAAATTTAAAGTACATGCAGCACCTAATACAGGTTTTGAATACACAGTAAGTCAAAGAAAAAATTAAAAATAATAATAATAATAATAATAATAATAATATCATCTGACATCACACTTGTTGATAAGGTCAACAAACAGACCTACCTCATTGATATTGCAGTGCCTATCAGCAAGAACATGCAGAAAACTCACGCAGACAAGATCAGTAAATACACCGATCTAGCACAAGAGCTCCAGAAGCAGTGGAGGCAGGATCGAATACATGTTGTACCCATCGTCCTGTCCGCCACTGGTCTGGTAGCTCACACAATGCACCACTGTCTCAGCATACTAGGACTTCACAAAAACACTTATGCACATCCCCAGAAGGCTGTGATGCTCAACACAACACGCATAGTTAGGAAATTAATGAACCCAACCACACATCCCTAACCATTCTTGCACACATCTTTACACTTGGCAATATGTGCTTTGGTCCTTAACCGGCCATGTTGTTTTTGCTGGGAAAACCCAAGGTTAGAATCTTTTACATAATAATAATAATAAAAGCAAGTCTGGGAAAAAAAGAAAAGATCTAAATCCATACTTGCTCTTTAAATCACATCGTAACATATTGAAAAAAACTTCATCTACACTTCATTTTATTATCGAATTTTCGGAAGAATTTTCTATCTTCCTTCTTCAAGTATACAATGTATAGTCAGGTGATATCAAATTTAAAAAGATTTCTTAGCATAGTTGTTAACAAAACTTAGCATTTTATCCTTAAAATGCTACTAACATATTATTATATTTACAATTGTTTCAAATTCAACAATTCTTAATTTTAATACAATTGTTTTATTTTACTAACAATCATTATAAAAAATTATTATAGAAAATTCTTCCGAAAATTCGATAATAAAATGAAGTGTAGATGAAGTTTTTTCAAAAAAGAAAAGAGTAGAAACGTTGTAGAAATTGTAGAAAAGGAGTTATTTTATTTGAAATTAATTTATTCAGAGTATTGAGTTAAATGAGATAATAGTATATATATATATATATAAGCAAAACAAAAAATGATTAAACATAAATAGCATATGCGCTCGTATTTAAACTATAAATAAATCCATATTTATTGGACAATGTATGACTTTCACTTGTGTGAACGGCTTTCACTTGTGTGAAACAAACAAATTGAATAAAGTTCTTGTCTACCTAAATGGATGAACACTAACGTGTTCGAAACACTTTGATATCAACACTGTCTTTTAAGTTTTTCGTTAATCACATAGTTAAAGTATATTTATTCTACATATATATCGCTTATAGAATCTTGATCAATTCCTCGAACTAAAGTTCCCTCAATCTATTTAAAACTGTTACTTTTATCAGTTCTGTGTCTTGAGTGTTCGTGGTGTTTAATTATGTCCTTGTAAAATAATGGAAAGAATGAATCCACTTACTTTAGGTCTGGATAACGTACACGAATAAAACAGGGATAGTTCGGTTGGTTCCTTTATAGGTACAATTCGATTTATGTACATCCAAGCATCATTCAAAAAAATGGCGGCGTCGATCCAATACACAGGTCCTATAACTCTTAGTCCTAAAGGTGATCTCGTTCTGGAAAAATATTAAATAGCTCATTAATATTTTTACTATAACTCGATGAATAATCTTTTCGATTCATCCTTCTTTAGTAGAGTTTGCTTTACTTAACTTTTAAGTAGTAATCATGGATCTTTTATCAATCTCTGATCCATATTCTATCAGGAATGTATATTGGCGTGTCTTTTCGCCATCTTCGCTTCTTGTTCTATTTCTATCACCAAGACGACGCATCATCCTGTCTTTGTTGCCCGCGCCGTGGTTGAACGTAAAATTAATTGTTGTAATCTTGGCAATTACAAATGCTATTAACGTCTTGGGTATTTCACTTTAATTTTTATCTGAATAATATTTTCCACAAATTGTAATTTGCCATTTTCAAAAAGAAATAAACTATTAAATATAAACTTTGAAAATCTACAGAAATGTTAAATTAAATTTATATCATGTTTATACTAATATTATTAATCTAAATTTCAAATAAGTGCTGCACCTACATACGGGTTTTGAAAACAATAGTAAGTCTGGAAAAAAAATCATAATAATAATAAAAATAATAATAAAAAAAATTGTGTGTTATTTTCATTTTTTGATATGTGATCTTTGGGGGGGGGGCGTTAAAGGTAATGAGACAAAACACGAAGGAGAGGGATCTGATACAAATTGTTCAGATTTTCAAAAAAAGAAAAGCATGATACCTAAAATTTAACAGTGTTACCTCTGGGTGAAAGTTGTGAGCGAAACCGAATAAACTCATAATTCATCCACCCTGAAATAGTATTTAATTTTCCCTTCTCATGATTTATATTTTGAAACTTAGGAAAAAGGAAAAAAAAAATCCACTGAAATAAATAAGAAAAATAAAGATGTAAAAGTGAAATAAAATAATATAAACTTTCAAAGTGATTTCACTGGAATGCGCAACTATCTGTTAACCATTGTGGTGTATATTTCTACAGACAAATCAAAGATTTCATTAAATTTCTGCAAAATTACACTTTGATAATAGAATGAAAACCCGAATTTCCATCTCACAAAAGCTGTTTTTAACCAAATGAGGTTGGTGCGAAATTTGTCTTATGTTTTCTGATGAAGTATCATTCAAGAAAGTGTACTGTATTTAAAAGTCTTACATGAATGTTTAATAAATGTATTAAAATGTTAAATATATGTTTAAAATAATCCAAACTTAAAATGACCATTTCAAAAGAGAAATCGAAACTTTTCCTCTGTTCACCGCAACGTGCGCTAGTGTTGTAACTGTCACTTCCTGTTTTCGGAGATTTTTAAAAGCTTATAACTTTTGACCTAGAGGTCAATCGATTAAAATTTTGGTGTCATTGTTTTTATTTTTTTAAGCTAAACATTTTTATTAATAATGTATGCTAATCTGTTTTTTAAATCAAAACGTGTCTCCAAGGTAGA
Organism: Thereuonema tuberculata; assembly: GCA_023159025.1. Taxonomy (NCBI): domain Eukaryota; kingdom Metazoa; phylum Arthropoda; class Chilopoda; order Scutigeromorpha; family Scutigeridae; genus Thereuonema; species Thereuonema tuberculata. The sequence goes on along the minus strand of JAFIDM010008419.1, from coordinate 12,955,318 downwards.
TTTCATTTCTATATTTTGTTATTAATTAAATTGTATTTACATTTAAAAAAGTAGTAATTGAGTGGGCAATTGATTATCTACATTACACCTTCTTGCAATTTTTAAATATAAACATGAGTGTCTTTTTTAAGATTTTGCTTCCTATAAAGTCATTAAACTCTAAATAAATAGACATAAATTACACTGTTCTACATCAATTTTGCTGACTTCAAGATAATAACTGATTGTTATTAATTTGATGGTGCTGAATCCACAAATCATATTCATTTTGCACAATCACATCAGAATTTTTCACGAATGAAGACTTAAATATTTTCCTTTTCGCAGATTCCTGTATTAAAGTAGTGTGTACTGAACTACAAACTTCTAGTTGAAACTTTGTTAACAGCATATCAGAAGATAGGAGTAAATATGAGCGTAAAGATGCATTTTCTGCACAGTCACTTAAATGTCTTTCTCTGAAATCTTGGTGCTCTAAGTGAAGAGCAAGGAGAGCGCTTCCACCAAGATATAAAGACCATGGAACAAAGATATCAAGGCAGGTGGAACACAAACATGATAGCAGACTACTGTTGGTGCTTGCAGCGTGACAACCCAGATTCCAGCTACGCCAGAAAATCAAAGAAGCGAAAGTTCTTTCATAAGTAATATACTTCACTTTGTGTGTGTTTTTAAAATTAATAATTAACCAGTCCCAAGAAACTTATTCACAATTTAACGTTCTTTCAAAAGAAACAACTTTAGTAGTAATAACAGTAACAAATATGCTGCTGCAACTCATAAACATTATAAATATCAGTAATTGTATTTTGTGAAAAATTGTGACGTGATGGACAATTTATGACTGCATATTCGTAATCAGCGAACTCAAATTACTCGTATATAAAATCAGTTAAAACATCGTAGTCAGCAGAAAAAAAAATTCCTATGTAGACCAGTGTTATTCGAAAAAGATAACTGAATTGGAAATTACAACAGCATAAAGAAATAATAAAACAATTGATATTTTTCGAGTATGTTTATTAAAGTTATAAGAGATAGAAAAGATTACAATTAAAAGATTATTTTTTTTTCATTTTTGTAATTAAAAGAAAATTGAAGTTTTTCAAAGCATATCTTACTGCAAAATGAATATGTAAATACAAAACTGATTCTCATTTAAAAAAAAAGAGATAAACCAGAGAATCTTATTAATCACATCTAGCTTTGTTTCTAATTGCCTTTGAATGAATACATCAATGACGTCATATATGAATAGCCACTAAAGCGAAGGAAGACAATTCCCGCCAGTCTATTGAAGTGTCTGATACTCCTGACATAAGTAAATCCAAATTAGCATTATTTACTCGAAATAATACTTTTAAACTAAGAAGTAATGCTAATACTTTTTATAGTAACAATATATGTAAAGGGTTTCTTTATAGGAATCGATTTTTCTTTTCAGTTGAAAAACCGAAACTATTCTGGCTTTCGTCAACGCCCTTGAAAAGCTCCTAACTTTCAATGTATTTAAAAATTTTAGATTTTATGATCTAATTTAAAATTGTAATGTTTTAATAATAAAAGATACAATCGAACAATTATCTATAAAATGCAATAAATCCTATTGAAACAAATACGTGAATACAAAAACCGAAACTATTCGAGATTTGGTCAACACGCTTGAAAACCTCCTAATGTTCACTCTATATATAAATATGTGATTCTAAGCTATAACTTGTAACTGAAACGTTTTAAAACTAAACAATATTCTAGGAAATATATTAAATACACAGTCCAATTGAGTTAGATACTTGAATATATTTTGTATATTTTTTGAACTATTGTTATAACCTTATTTTTTTCAAAATAAAGTTTTGGTATTTTAAATTCGAAATTAATAATTTGATAAATTAGTAAATACATTTATAAATAAACTAAGCACTCAAATACGTTAAAGTATTCATTTCAAAGATAACAAATCTTTAAGCTAAACTTTTACTGAAATTTATCAAAATTAAGCAACTTTCCTAAAAATTTCTTTTTTAAATATTGTTTAATATTTTTCATTCTCTAATATTTGAACAGAATAATTAATGGAATGATAAAAATTATTACTACTTGTTATTATTGTTCATTCTTATTAATGCAGTTACTTTTAATATCATTATTAATTTAATTATAATGAATTTATATATTTTGTGTATTTCATTTCTAGCATATAAAGGATGAATAGATTAATTCTAATGATTAAATCCTAAGACAACTCATAATTAATAATATTTAAGCTACTGTTGTTTAATGAACAACAATTAAAAAGAAGACATTTATAAAATTCGTTTTCGAAAATTAGTTTTAATTGATTACGAGATTTGATTAAAAATCTTTTTTTTTTGTTTGGATTGAAATGTCTTTTTTGTATTAAAAATCATTAGAAATCAGAATTTAAGTAGAAAATAAAATCTTTAATTGTATAGTTATTTTATTAGTTCAAAAAGATCCAAATAACGAGAATTTTCGAAGTAAATAAATAAATAATTTAATAAAAAAACAAAAAAAAACATTACAAGTGAATATAATTTTGAGTAAAGTATAAATTTAAGAGCGAAACATAATAATAATAATAATAAAAAATCAAAAATAATAATTAAAAAAAAGAAGTACATTAACGTAAGGAAAAAAAAAAGTTAGGATATTAGCAAAATAAGAAAAACAAAAAAAACCCCGTGGATATTGATAAAAAAAGATTAAAGAGAAAAAAATAAAAATAAACAGTACAAATGCGAATTCGAACCAACAACCTTCAGTATATGATCCGAGACGTTAAACATCAAGCTGTAGCTGATAACTAAACCAAGATAGTTGCATTTCTAATATTTAAGTTAATATCGGAAATCCAATGAAAACAATGCCAAATATCAGGAACATGGAGGGGCAGTGGCCTTTGTAAATACTCTATTCCAACGTTATTTGGGTTTGAGAACACGCTGGTGAAGTCCACTTGTTGATCCGGTCTTTCGTTCGGGAGTTTTTAGAAGGGTACAATGACACCAATGATAACAACGACAAATATCTCGATAATGAGGGGGGGGGGGGCAATTGTCCCTGAAAATATCCCATTTCTACAACGTTTGTAGGATCTGAAAACTGTAGTGAAATCCGTTTTCGATCCGACTTTCCGTTCGGGAGTTGTTAGGGGTAAACAGACACGGACGGACGGACAGGACAAACACAATATCTACCGATTTTGGTCGCTATCACAATAGCTCCCATGTGGGTCGCTAAAAATTCTCAATCTTCTAATGAAACTAATTGGATAATTCATCAAACAGATTTATTTTGCCAAATCAGGAGTTTAATAATTTTTATACGTCAATCTTTTGGTAAAAGTTAAGTTTACGTTGTCCCAACGGAGAAGGACCTTTTTTTTTTTTTATTGGAACTGTAGCCGACGACCATGGCACTATTTTGAAGATGGCCGATCATGTGAATTAACTAGTAAAAAATAGAATGCTTATTTCAAAATGGTTTTGCACAATCTTTTACTAGAAAAACTAACTGCGTTCTTGAGATAACAGTACAAGTCACCACGGCGCCGGTCTTTGGGGATATCATGATGTCAAGTTTCGCCCGACTACGACGCCATCTATCGGAGAGCGGTTATGTATATTCCTCAGCGGAGGGATACTGAATTCTCAATATTAGCTATTTTTTTTTAATGTTTTATACATAGAATTATTTATATATTATTATTTCCCTATTAGCGAATTCAAATTTTAAAAGTAATCTTTTAAATTATAATTATTAACGTTGACTTCCAAACTCGAATAAAATTTAATGACTCCCTTTAAAGAAAACAAATTAAGATCCAAGTTTCTCACTAATGGTCTATTGCAGTTCTTGAAATTCAATTCCATTGGTACTTTTGTAAATGGCGTCCAATTTCATATATTCTCAATTTCTGAAATGGCTTCGACACCTTCAGCAAACAAATAGTTAGTGAACTGGCACCTTCGCACATCTCACTTTGATGCAATGATCTGCGGAAAATATGATGATTTTGTGATTGTTTTCTAGAAATTTTCACATAAAACATAACCTATTCGTTATTCACTAAATGTAATATATTTCACATTCATCTTAACGACTTTATTTTTAAACTAATAAGATATATAATAAAATAAGTTTTTTCTGTGTTTTAAAATAATTAGAAAAGCGCCTAAAAAGTTTACTAGATGAGACCCATTGTTGTTTGTGATCTTTTTAGGCTCTTTTTTAAACCGCATAGAAAATTCATTGTGACCTGTGGAACGTCAGCACGTGAATTACTTCCTCCATTTTTTTAATGTATATTTAATGTCCTTTTTAATTTCGCAGGTTCCATATTATTTCCTACGATTCTTTTTATTGACCTCTGTCGTGAGACCTCGTTGTTTACTTATGATTAATCCCAGCTGATGATCGCTAATAAAGCGTGAAACATCTGTTCTGATAAGTCATCTAGTCACCATTAGGTCCAACCCCATTATTGTTTGTGAACTTTTTAATCCCTTTTTATTATTTTAATCCACACAGAAAGTTCATTGTGGCCTGCGGAATACCAGCACATGAATTTCTTTCTTTATTTTTTATGTATATTTTAATTTTTCATTTTGTAACTTTTTTAATTTTGAAGGTTATGTATTATTTCTGCTTTTATTAAACTCCTCTCTTTAGTTCTCTTTCAACAAAATTCGATGAATTTAACAATAAAAGCTTATAATACTACTCTCTCTGTAATGAAATAAAGAAATGCTTATTTACAATGGATTAAACTCAGCTATTTAAATAATGCACAATTAATTTTGGGTTAGTAAGTAAAATAGGTTTAGTTTTATGTGAAAATTTCTGGAAAACAATAAGAAAATCATCATTTATTAAATATATTCAAAATGTAAAGATTTAGATGGTAAATTCGCAGATCATTGAATCAAAGTGAGATTTGCGAAAGGTGCCAGTTCACTAACTATTTGTTTGCTGAAGGTGTCGAAGCCATTCCAGAAATAGAGAATATATGAAATTGAACGCCATTTACAAAAGTACCGATGGAATTGAATTTTAACAACTGCAATAGACCATTAGTGAGAAACTTGGATCTTAATTTATTTTCTTTAAAGGGAGTCATTAAATTTTATTCGCTTTCTGAAGTCAAGGTTAATAGTTATTATTCAACAGATCACTTTAAAATTCGAATTCGCCAATAGAGAAATAATAATACATAAATAATTCTATGTATAAAACATTAAAAAAAAATGGCTAAAGTTGAGAATTCGATACCCCTCCGCGGAGGAATACACCACCGGTCTCCGATATATGGCGTCGTAGTCGGGCTAAACTTGAGAACATGATACCCCCAAAGACCGGCGCCGTGGTGATTTGTACTGTTATCTCAAGAACGCAGTTAGCCAGATGAGTGTTAGTTTAGGAAACGATCATGCAAACTATTTTGAAATAAGCATTCTACTGTTTATTAGTTAATTGTTCGTTTCACATGATCCGCCATCTTCAAAATAGTGCCATGGTGGTCGGCTACAGATCAAATAAAAAAAAAAAAAGATCCGTCTCCGTTGGGACAACGTAAACTTAACTTTTACCGAAGAATGAAATAAAAAAATTATTAAATTCCTGATTTGGCAAAATAAATCTGTTTGACGAATTATCCAATAAGTTTTAGTAAAAGATTGAGAATTTTTAGTGAGCCATTTGGGAGCTATTTAGATAGCGACTAATATCGGTAGCTATTGCATTTGTTCTGTCCGTCCGTCCGTGTCTGTTTACCCTAACAACTCCTGAACGGAAGGTCGGATCAAAAATGGATTTCACCATCGTTTTCAGAGGCCCAAACACTGTAGGAATGGGTTATTTTCAGGGGCCGACGCCCCTCCCCGCCATGTTCGATATATTTGTCATTATTGTCATTGTACCCTACTAAAAACTCCCGAATGAAAAGTAGATCGACTAGGGGACTTCACCAACATGTTCAGAGGGCCAAGCAACGTAGGAATAGCGTTTTTTTTTAGGGGCCAACGCTCCTTCATGTTCGAGATATTTGGCATTGTTTTCATTGGATTTCCGATATTAGCTTAAATGTTAGAAATTCAACCATCTCATTTCAGTTGTCAGCTATAGCTTGATGGTTAACGTCATATACTGAAGGTTGTTGGTTCGAATCCGGATATCTACTGTTTGTTTTTATTTTTTATCTCAATTTTTTTTTCTCTATGTTCGCTTATTTTCTTATTTTCCTAACATTTTCTTTATTTTTTTCCTAACTTTTTTTAATTGTAATTAAATTAATAATGACATTAAAAATAACTTCAATAACAAGTAGTATTAATTTTATCATTCAATTAATGATTCTGTTGAAATAGCAGAGAATGAAAAATTAAATTGGAAAATTCTTCAATGCTTTTAATTAAAGAAAACCGTTTCCAATTTGAAAATGATTACACAATATATATTTTTGTGATAATCGAACTAAGTCTTCTTATTTTCACTTTCTTCCTGCAGCCTAAATAATTCCAGAAGCATTTACCTTCTATGTTGATATTAAGCTAAAACATTTTGAAATCTATTTTGTTCTTCAAAATTCAGTTCTTTTCTTTCATTGCTGCTTCTGAATCCACAATCGTTCAAATACATAATTTACATAATATTCCATAAATCTATATTACTTTCTACATTGTATCTACATTTACAAAAAAACTTCATTTAATTTTCATTTTTTTTAGAATGACGAGAAAAACACGACATCAGATCCAACAGAAGACCTTTAAGAAATTAATGTTTGAGACCAACTTAATGAGAGAGGAGTCATTTTTAACAGACTTCCAATTGATCTGTGAAGATAAAGAATTCTTGGTTCACAAAGTCATTCTCTCAGCTGCCAGTCCTTATTTCAAAGAACATTTCAAGAGAAATCCACAGACAACATCATTAAAAATGGAGTTCATCAATTCCAAAACACTGGACACTGTTTTGATGTTTATTTACCAAGGACGTATTGATCTAAGAAATCAAAGTCAACCATTCCTCAAAGACTTACTAGAAGCTTTTGTAAGATTGCAGATTCCTTTGATGTACAATTACTGTTTAGAACATCTTCTGGGCACTCAACAGTTTCTTTCTCAGTGGAACACAATAGAACAACTCAACAGTGATCTAATTCAACAAACATATCTGGAATATTTACATAAGAATATAAAGACTCTGAAAACAACAGAGAGTTTTCCTAATCTCAGATTTGAACAATTAAATGCTCTTTTGAACTGTCCTGTTTCTAATCCTGTAAATCAGGAAGAATTAATTTCTTGTATTCTGTTGTGGGTGAAACATGATGAGTCAACAAGATTTAATAGATTCACTGATCTTTTAACAACAATTGACTTTGAAAAACTTAGTAAACCTTCCTTAACGATACTAGGAAATGAACGTTTGCTGCAAGACAACTTGTTCTTTCATAAGCAATTGTCAAAGATACTTTTAAATCAGATAGTGAAAAATGAAAATTCTAAGGATTTAAATAAAGGAAATAATAACAATACAGAAACCAAATCCATTGAAACTCTTACAAAAAGTAAGTCATCACTTGTGAAAAAGACACGAAATGGAAATGATTTAAAAATACATCAGAAGTTGATTCGTGAAAGAAACCTAAACCAAACCAATGACAAAGGAAACGATTCCATTCATTCCATTTCAGATGTCGAGAATCAAAGATGTTCTCAGATTCCCAAACGCATTTTTGCTTATCATTCTCATTATTGTAATCATTGGATGGAATATAAGACTGATACTAACAAGTGGATAGAAGTCAAAGATGAAATCCTTTTGAACTCATTCTCAAAAGTAAAATATTCTTCTATTTGTAGTTTTGAAACTTCCATGTATTTTTTGGGAGGAAGACCTGATGGAAAAGAAGCAACAGATAAGTGTTACAAATTGGATTTAATCGAAAATACATTCCTTGAAATAAATCCAATGATAGCGTGTAGGAGTAATGCCACAGCTGTCAAACTGCATCACTACATTTATGTTATTGGAGGTCCTTATTATCTGAAGGATGTTAGATATTGTAATTATTGGGATGAGCTGACATTGGATTCTTGTGAAAGGTATAATCTCATTACACATTTTTGGGAACCGATAGCAAGAATTCCATTTCCGTATTACAAAAATCTTGTTCCAACTGTGATCATTGATGGATCTATTGTTTTAATTGGGGTAACTAATCTAATTTGGTATGATTCTCAAAATGATCAATGGAGTCAAGGAGAAGAGTTGCCAGAAATATGTAAAAATAGACCTTCAGCCTCTGCAACTTTTTGTGAAGGAAAGATATTTACAGTATTTGGAGGTTTAAGAGATATCTTTTGTTTTGATTCAGTGAATAAATCCTGGGAAACATATCCTGCACCTGATAGTTTACCTCTCTCTATGTCAATTATCTTCAGCATCCAGAAACCTGAGACAAAGGAATTTTTAATAATTTCTGATGGAAAAACATTTATTCTCAATTTACCAAACAATTGGAAATATATTTCGAAATGTATAGTTAGTAATCCAGCTATAATTTCAATTAACAGAGAAAATGGAGACGACTCTTAAAATTACAAATAACTTTTTTAAAATGTATTGTATCTAAAATATGAATTGTACTGTAGCTTGTTTCAAGAGAATGTTTTTCATTTTTAAGTGATTATTTCTGTTTGAAAATCTTTGTTTCAGAAATATACAAATTTAGAAATGTTCGAATAGCTTACAAAATGTTGATAAATTATCAACTCCTCCAGCATGATGTTTGCATATTTATTTTTCCAGCATGTTTATTTTTTTTTTAATTTCATAAAAACAAAATATAAAGAATTTAAGTTCCTGTAATTTCTATTTTTTCAATATATCTCAGTCATTAATTTGGAATTTTTGTAAAATATATACAAAACTAATAATGAATAAATTACTTGATTTGTTTTAATCATTAAAGCAGTCATTTGTATCTAATGGGACACAGTAGTTAAGACATTTTAATAAGAAACAAGAGAACTTCACTTTCATATCCCTTGAATATAAAATATTGCTACTATAGGATTTTATAGATTTTAGTCTAAGATTTCTAATGCCTTTGAATTGTCATTAGAGTGATAAAAAGGGTTAGAGTAAAACAAGTTTCCATAAAAATCGATAACTGAGATCAAATGTTTATTCGTTGACACCCAGAACAAGTGTTTCAGTTTTATTGGTGATCATCAGACAGAGGTGCTCAACAGTAAACAGCGAACTCTCACTAATGACTTCAACAATGCTAAGAATAAATGTAGAAACTCCAAGATATGAAGACGAAAAACTAAAAAATCTTATGGGGAATTCATGTGCCAACGATTAATGCCATACACTAAATGCCAAATGGATTCATTTATTGGTCTTTATTAATAATAAATTACGTTTTCTATATTTTTACTGCTCCAAGAAAAGCACAACAAGTGAATTTCCAACTTATATTTATTTTCATGAAAAAGATGTTTTAAAATACGAAATATGTTCATCCAATTAATAAAAGTACAATTCTTCTTGATCTGGGTACAAATTCTACACATTAAGAGTTTCGGGATTAAAACAACCACACACACAAACACTGCTGTTAAAAACGAAATAATCATAATAACTTGAGTTGAAAGTTACTAAAAGTGAAAGTGCTCTTGATTTTGAAGTTGGACCTGTGGGAAGGAATCGCAGAGGCATATTTAAAAGATACGTTTAAAAAGTTAATTAATTGAGTTACAGTTTTTTTTTTTTTATGCAAACCAAAAAAATGAAACACAATCACTTAACGCATCGTAAATTTTTATCTGAACACTTCTAATTCTGGAATGACTGAAATAAACTAAAATCATCAGTTTCTATCTTTCCACATTATACTTATCAATAGCAAACAACTTTTTAATATCATCGATTAATAATAATGTAATAATTGTTCAATAAATGCTTAGTATTATAGAATTAAAAATACTTTTTTTTTGTTTAATTTGATATATTTAAATGCAGTAGCTTAGCCGTTCCGGCGTGGTTTTATGAGCATGGCAGTAGCATCTCATGAAGCAGATGCGTCGGAACCTGGGTTCAAATCCTGAAGTGGGCATGGATGATTGCTTTTTGTATTGTCCGTTTCTTATTTCGCCGTCTGTGGCATCTTTCCCCAGTCATATGGGTTGGCGACAGGCAGTGCATTTGGCCGTAAAACCCTTACCAAAACCAAATATTAGCAAGCGAGACTTGGTCCTCACCGATCCAACATGGAAAGTGGGAAAAGCTATATAAGAAGTAGAAGATTTAAATATTGTTATTTGTTTATTTATTTTTGAATGACTGCTGAGTCCATTCATTTACAATTATCTTTTAGAGCAGCTTCAAGGCAGTCAATAGTTGTTTTTTCCTCATTGGAAAACAATAGAACAACTGCACAGTGATCTGTTTGAACAAATGTACCTGGAATATTAAGAGAAGAATAGAAAGACTAAAACATCAGAACATTTTCTTAATCTTAGATTTGAACAACTAAATTCTCTTTTGAACTGTCCTGTTTCTAATCATGTAAATGAAGAACAATTAATTTCTTCTATTCTATTGTGAATGAGAATGGATCACTCAACAAAATTTCATGAAATCACTGATCTTTTAATAGGAAATAACTTTGAAAAACTAAGGAAACAGAAGTTATTGAAATATTGTTATTCTTGGCTAGGTCTTCTAAAATTTAATTGTAAGTTGTAAAGATATATATATATATTCGCAACATAAAATAAAATATTTGTAAATATAAATAATAAAGATTTATTGCTTTTTTCCGTGTTGAGATCCTCGACAAATATTTTTTTCATGATTTTCTAAGAAGTGGTTTAAGTAGAATCATTTAAAATGATAATCTTTCAGATCTCAGTCATTATCATTTGTCTTCCACTTTAAACGAAGACATGTTATATTATAACAAGTTGTAAGCTAAATAACAATAAGTTAAGTAAAATTAAGTAATGTGTACAGAAATGATGTGAGCCCGACAGCCGAGAGTTTAGGGATTGGAGGGGAAGGGTTCGATTCCCGGCCTCGAGGGATGGTGGGGTTTTTCTATTCTCTATTATCCTCGAAACGGGTCCTAGGGTCTAGCCAGCTCTATGTAGGATGGATACCGGGTTTCTTTCCCGGGGTACTGGCGGGCGAGCGTTGGTCTGACCCTCCTATCTCATCTCAGTCCCTGGTCACTAAAACGTTAGAGACTTATCTCCAATGGACCACAGTGGGCCTCACTGGAAGACCTATCTACCTACACAAATGATTCTCTATACATGTATTGTGTATAATTTTCCAAAAATTACTAAACAGATAATAACTTCAACATTCAACAAAGCCTACAACAGGCTTTAACGTATCTGAAAATGAACATATTACAATATCTGACATGAACACATTCTTTCTCAATAAGGTCTGCAAATGTCCGGCTAGTGAAATCTAATCTGCTGACAAATTCCTAGTGTGTTCCGAATTACATAAAATCCTCAGTACCAAACGTGGAATAGTAGATATATCTGATTGATAAACTTGTTTTTATCCAGCCATACGGAAAGTGAAGTAGAGAAAAGCCCGGTCATTCTACGAAAATGAGTATAGGAACCTTAATTCTCATCTAGTTTCAAGATTAATGTCTTTCAACAAATCGGTTAGAATTCTTCGAAGATAATCAGGATAAAATTCGAAATTTAAGTGAGAACGAAGTATACTGGTGGCAATCATCGAACATTCAAAATATCGGTCCAACATTTACAGAAACTGCTATTGGTGTTTTCTTTGCACGAGTCCATGTGGGTTTTCTTGTGCCCGTAAATGCGCTTTGTGAAAATTCATAATACCTTTCCGAAAAACGAAAGTGAATCTCTGAATCAAATCACAACATTCCCACATAGTGAGTAAAAATCAACTTCACCTTAAAGGAAAACTCAGTGGCAACTAACCTTGGAAGCTTTCAAGATTATAGGGTTACAGTAGCTTCTCATGAAATAACTTTCAAAACATTACATGTTAAACCCATTTTGTTCTCAATTTAGTTCTACCATCTGATACTTATTCCTCGATTAGCAGCTACAGGTCAAGAATTCGATTTCCTCTTTCAGGTGTTTCAACACTTCTGTTTGCCTGTGCTCAAGTTTGACCTTTCTCTGAGGTATCTAAGGTAGTAAATGTTGTATTGTGAGGTATGTACCTACCTGAGAAATTCTTTGTACAACCAACGTGCTTCATGTCCATTTCTATGACCCAAATCCATATCTACCAATCCATAAAACTAATATAAATCCATACAGCTGGCAGTTAGCTCAAGGCGTGAAGCAAACAATATATATCCTTAATATTCTGTTTGTTTTTTTAGGTCGGCTTTGAAGGATGGTAATTTGATGGCCAACGGCTTTTCACCGGAACCTATCAAATTATTTTGATGTGTATTTCCCTGCCATCAAGAATCCATCCATCCATCAGCCTCCCATCCGTAAAACACGTGAAGGTCTCGTTGTTGGCAATATTCTAAAATGGCGTATCGATGGAATCGCTTGAAGTTTGATCTTTTTAGGTCAAGCCTGTTTAGAGTACTTATTAGGAATTATTAGGAGTACTTATTAGGAACGAAAAGAAGCAAATTCTTCAATGCATTATTAGATTATATTTTTTTTATTTATTTATTTATTAATTTATTTTTGTCTAGTGTACAAGTGACATCTAGTTAAGTATCCCTTAAGTTTCGTCCTTTTCTTTGACCTCATATACAGGTATGTACAGAAAAACAGAATACGCATCAGTATCGGACGTCGTCCCCTCTATTATGAAGAACACTTTATTCTGAATGAACACTTTAAGACTTCACATCTGACTGACTTTCGTCTTCATTTCCAATCGTCCGAAACGGTTGACTGACAGGATGAACATCGAACTATCTGTTTTTGTAACAGCATTGTTACTCTTACTTTTCTTCTGTAAGGATTAAAGAGAAGAACGACGACAAAATCATGTTATTCTTTCTTTCCCGTCTCTCTGTCGAACTCCGTACGTCTTCTATAAGTTCATAACGAAGTATATTCTGGTTTAGTCCTCCCTTTTCCCTTCGGAAAGGAAGATCAACACACACAGCTTTTAACAGCATCATCTACTTATTTCTCTTTTTACTCTGCATTGCGCTTTTCCATTCTTTTCTCGTGATCACAACAAGTAAAGAATGTGATACACATTAAATCTACTAATCTTATTTAACGGATTATACTTTCTCTTTGGAAATTATTTAATAATTATTTATAAATTTTACTAATATTGCGTTGACCAAACAAAGTTCGTTCGTTTTAAAGTAAACATAAAACACACATTTTTCATTTTCACCAATAATTTATTGAAGAACGTCTTCAACGGTTTGTTCCAAGTCCTTCTGCCATCTTTCAGGCAACTTTATACTTCCGTCTTATCAAACTTTTTATCTTCTTGAGCAAAGAATTATTCCAGGTGCCTTTTGCAGTCTTCCAGGAATTGAATTTTTTTCTATTAAGAGAATTTTGTAAAGACCGAAATCAATGGAAATCTGAAGGTGCAATGTCTGGTGAATAGGGCGGATGAACCAGAACTTCCCAGCCAAGCTGTAAGAGTTTTTGCTGGTCATCAAAGAAACATGCGGTCTTGCGTGCTTATTTTTTTTCCATCTTCAATGTTAAATTGACCAATTTTGATGAGTTTCTGTTTTAAATGCACGCTAATATGACAGATGTCACAATACAATCTAACAAAATGGTGTCGAATGACGTTAAAGACACCTCAGCTCTAGTAGCCAACGTATTTCCGAACCGAATGAACATTTTGGACAACCCAAAGAATAAATATTAAACTTTTCACAATTTAAAAGAACATTACAATATTAATTATTTAATATTTGAATAAAAAATACTAAATAGTCCTATAAACCCAAAATATTCTAAAACAAATAATGAACCATCTTGTTTTTGAAAAGAAAATGTACAGTGTAATGAGGTATTTATGATAATTATTTATGTTTAATTATTTAAATAATTATGTGTAATTGCAATCTGTCAAATCATGTTTCTTTTATTATTTGCAAAGTTAATTATGTAAATTAGGTTGGTAGCGAACCCCTATAAATGGACGGCCATAAGTGGATACTAGGGAGTGAAGTAGAGGGGAGTTCGTCATGAGGTTGGACGGATAGCTGACACGAGATAGGCGAGTCGACAGAAGACGAGAGGGAACGGAGCGGCCGGCAAGAAGACATTACCCGGAATACGAGACGTGTGGTCATCGAGTGAAATTGATGGAAGCGTTAGTCGCCGAAACAAGGGACCCGTCTGCGTTTAGAAGCCACCGCAGTTCACTCTACTCGTACGGTCAACAAGAACCGAAGAGCCTGTCAGCGGAATCTCGAAGTGAAGATTAGAATACTTCTCGGAGAGTCAACCTTCTTTGAGTATTAAGTAATTTAGAATTATTTGTATAATTTAGTAATTGAGTATCGAGCCGATACTCTATTGTAACGTTTCGTTCCATTAAATCAGTAAATTAAACTCTGTATAATTTAAGAATAGAACAGTTAAATAAAACTATTATTGTAAAGCCACCAAACTCCCCCACTTCATTACATACAGAAAGAAACAAAACGGTTCTAGAGCTAATTTCTCCTCAACAACAAGTTGACTTAAAAAAAAGAGATTTCAGTTGCTTGTCAGCTGTTAGATCTTCCTTAGTTGTCAAGGATTTAACGACGATTCATGCAGTGACTCAATAGTTATTAGATGAGATTAACTGTTTTATAAACCGCCCTTTTGTATTAAAAAATAAGCCATCAAAAGTAACTCTTAATTCAGCTTTTGTTTATAAGAGCATTCTATAGTTCTTTTCACCTTAAGTCCATACCATTGAATTCTCTATTTTGGCCAACTTACGCCAATGAGTTATAGTAATAGAACGAGTTAAAAAGTAGTCCAATGATAATATTTAATTTTGAATTATAATAATTAAATTTATTATTTATTATTTAAAAAAAGAGATATTAAATTCAACAAAAGTATATTTCTTAAGTAAAAGTAAGCATATTGATCAGTTGTTTTAATTTTAAAATTTAAATCGTAGCTAAACGATAGTCATTGTAATGACGTCATTGCACGACTATTTTTCAGTGGCAACCAGTTGTTTCACAATGGCTACCAACGAAACGAGTATTTCCACCTCTTCGAAAGTTAATTTTCATTAAATAAATATTGTGAATGTGTAATGAAAGAGCTGAGAAGAAATCATTAATTCTGTTGAAAAGAAAACATCCACCTGTGTTTTGGAAATATCCCTTTCAAAATTAAAAGCTATGTGATATCAAATAAATGCCTTCGAACTGCTCCCTCCAAACACAGGGATGGTTGGTTGGTTGGTTGGTTGGTGTTTAATGGCGCAAAAGCAGCTGCGGCTAAGCTGCGCCAAGAAAGGTAAAAAAGAAAAGAAAATGGAATGAAGACTAACTACATGTATCTAGCTAAAAAGGACAAAAACAAGAAAAGAACAGGTAGTGTGCAAAGTAAGATAATAGGATATACGTAAAATGATAGGTATTTAGATGAAAAGTAAAAAATCTGAGAATTACAATAGAGTGGCAAGGCCACATTGATGAATGAAGTGTAAAACTGATGAAATGGGTAAAAGATCATTATCATTTAAAAGCAATGAAATATGAAAAAGGAACATGAAATTTAAAAAGAGGATAAAAGCACTGACGACGATGTTGAGTAAAAGCAGGACAGTCAATTAAAATATGATGGATGGTTAAAACAACGTTGCACGTAGAACACTGGGGAGGTGGCCGATTGAGCAATAAGTAGCTATGTGTCAGTCTTGTATGGCCGATCCTCAGACGCACCAGAAGAACATCCTTCCGGCGAGTTGGAAACAGTCGAGTGGCAGGAGAGGATAACGAAGGACTGACAAGAAGAAGTTTATTGCCGTGAAGAGCATCCCATTCGTGTTGCCAGGCAGATCGGAGACGAGAACGTATAAGTGCGTAGATGTCAGAGGCCGGAGTGGAGATCCGTCGCAAGGGTAAACTAGCAGCAGACTTTGCGAGAGAATCAGCGTGGTCATTGCCGACAATGCCGACGTGGCCTGGGATCCAGCAGAAAATGATAGTGCAACGGTGAAAACGCTGTAAAAAATCTAAAATGGATAAAACAAAAGGGTGACCCTTCAGGGTGTGACTGCACAGTGCCCGCAAAGCGCTCTCAGAATCACTGTAGATAAGTGTGTGCGTAAACTTCTCCTGCAAAGCATACTGTAAAGCTAGGAAGATGGCATAAAGCTCAGCAGAAAACACAGATGCCTCAGAAGGAAGATGAACAGCACGACTGAAAGTAGCAGTGTAAAAAGCAGCTCCAACATAATCTGCACCTTTAGATCCGTCGGTATAGAAGATGTTGAAATCAGAGTGATGGGACAAATGATCTTGATGCAGAGACTGAAAGACTGTCGAGGGAGTGTTGGTTTTCGCAAAAGTACGAAGAGAGAAATCACAGGTGGGGAGAGGATATTTCCAATGCGCGGATGGTGAAGTAGGTAGAGTGGCAATGTGAAGGTCGGCGAGCTGTAGTGTATTAAGCCAAGTCGTCACCCGATGTCCAAACGGTGGTATAATGGAAGGACGATTGGTGAAAAGACGTCGTTGACGAGGACGACACACACATTGATAAGCAGGATTATTTGGAAGTGAAGAAATACGGGCGAAATATTGGAGAGACAAAACTTGTCGACGAAAGTGCAGGGACGGTTCCAGAGCCTCTGCATACAGGCTGGGAATCGGTGAAGTACGGAAAGCACCGAGGCAGAAGCGGAGGGCCTGATGGTGTACAGGATCAAGTGTCCGAAGGACAGACGGTCGCGCAGAGCCATAGACAATGCAGCCATAATCCAATTTGGATCGAATAAGGGCTCGGTAAATGCGCAACAAGGCCAAGCGATCACCACCCCATTTGGAATGCGAAAGCACTTTGATACAATTTAGTTTTAAAAGACACCGTTTCCGAAGGTCAAGTATGTGATCCTTAAAAGTCAATTTCTTATCAAAAATGAGGCCTAAAAATTTATGCTGAGACACACATGGAAGTGAGACGCCACCAAGAGTCAGCTGCGGATCAGGAAAAATTCCCTGACGTCGAGTGAAATGGACACACACAGTCTTGGATTGTGAGAAAGTAAAACCATTAGAAACACTCCAAGTCTGCAACTGATGTAGAGCTAACTGCAGTTGTCGTTCAATCAGACGCAAATTAACAGAACTGCAAGAGATCTGTAAGTCGTCAACATATAAAGAGTGGTGAACTGACGAAGGCAAAACAGAAATGATGCCGTTAATCTTTACAGAAAAAAGGGTAACGCTCAAGACACAGCCCTGAGGTACTCCGAGTTCTTGAGGATAACATGTAGAGAGCGTAGATCCTAGACGTACTTGAAAGGTACGATTCGCAAGAAAATTGCGAATGAAAATAGGCATGTGACCACGAAGGCCGTAATGATGAAGATCTTGTAAAATGCCAAATTTCCAGGTGCGATCGTATGCCTTCTCCAAGTCAAAGAAAATGGAGACGAGGTGTTCTCTATTAACAAATGCAGTGCGAATAGCATCTTCCAAACGTACAAGATGGTCAACCGTAGAGCGATGCTGCCGGAAACCACACTGTGTGGTAGCGAGAAGTTTATTGGCTTCAAGATACCATTGAAGGCGGCGATTTACCATTCGTTCAAGCGTCTTACATAAGCAGCTAGTGAGGGCAATGGGGCGATAATTATTTGGATCACTGGCGTCTTTACCAGGTTTGGCAAAAGGAATGACTATAGCTCGTCGCCAACTATCAGGAAATAAATGTTCCAACCAGATTTTATTAAAGATGGACAGAAGAACATTCAACGACGAAACGGATAAGTGTCGCAACATCACATAATGAATTCCGTCAGGGCCGCAGGCAGTATTTTTGCTGGTGTCTAGTGCAAACAATAATTCCTGTAAACTAAATGGGAGATTGTATGGTTCTCTGTTGGAAGAAGAAAACTTTAAAGGAATAGCTTCAGCACGGTCTTTAATCGTTTGAAAAGTAGGGGATAAAAGTGCAGGGCTGGAATTCCGTGCAAAAGCACGTCCAAGGGCTTCAGCTTGTGCGGAGATAGTAGCTATTTCTTTTCCATCTTCTTTCAGTATGTGCATAGATTGAGATCTGTACTTTCCATGCATCTTACGAATGTTATCCCAAAGGGTCTTTGAAGACAAAGTGCAAGTTAGTGATGAAACAAAACGTTGCCACGACTCCCTCTGACCAATGCGACGGATACGACGAGCAGAAGCACGTGCTCGCTTAAAAGCCAAAAGATTGGCAGAAGTCGGATAACGGCGGAAAATGTTCCAAGCTTTCTGCTTAATCTTCTGTGCAGACGTACAGTCACTAGTCCACCAAGGTTTGGGATGCAGAGGGAATCGTCCAGATGTTTGTGGAATTGTTGCTTTGGCAGCACAAATAATGATATGAGTGACCTCGTCAATAAGTTGATCAATGGTAGCTGAAAGATCAATGGCCTCCAGATTACAGCGGCTAGTAAAAGTTATCCAATCAGCAGAGTCAAATTTCCAGCGATGACGACTGGGTGATGAAACAGCTGAACGAGGGAGCTCTTTGAGAATGATTGGGAAATGGTCACTGCCACCAGGGTCGTTGATAACATCCCATGAGAAATGGGGGAAGAGTGACGCAGAACCTATAGCTAAATCAATAGCAGAGAAAGATATTGGCGAGGATGAGAAATGAGTTGCGGCGCCTGTGTTAAAGATACAAAGATTACGCCGAACTAAAAGATCTTCAATAACAGCACCTCTAGGATTGGTGGATGAAGAACCCCAGACAGGAGAATGAGCGTTGAAATCTCCGACTAAGAGAAACGGAGTCGGTAATTGATCCAGAAGCTGAGCAATGTCTGTAAGCAAAACAGGGGCTGTGGGGGACAGATATAAGCTACAGATAGTGAAAAGGTGGCTAGTGGAAAGGCGAGCAGCAACAGCTTCCAAAGAAGTCGTAAGTGGGACATGAGAGGATGGAGTATCATGTCGAATAAAGAGACAAACGCCTCCGCCGCTTCTATCGGTCCGCTGTTTACTCAGCATGGAATATCCTGGAAGAGAAACTGTATCGTTTCCTGTAAGAAAAGTTTCCTGGAGACACATACAGACTGGATGATTTGTAGAAAGGAGGGCTTTAACATCGTTCAGGTTGGAGCGAAGTCCTCGACAATTCCAATACAGTAAGGCCATTAAAAGATAAAAAAGGGTAAAAGCCTAAAAATCAAGGTGGAGGTGCTGGTGGTGCCCTAAAGTTTGGGTGTTTGAAGGAGTCCTCCAGATCGTCTTCATAAAACCGTCTAGGAGAGAAATGTCTCCGACGGCCACGAGAAGGTGAACGTGAATGTGAACTAGTGCGATGAAAAGGTCGGTGTGGAGATACAGATGGTCGCTTCTGAGTGAAGTTGAGACCGGCAGGGATATTAGAAGTACTTGAAGAAACTGGCAAAGATAACATGGTGGATTGTGACGTAGATTGAGTTGATTGTGACGGAACTGTTGTGGTAGGAGTAGCAATGTTTTGAAATATGGCTGAAAAGGACTCGCGAGGAGGACAAGTGATGTCTGTTTGACAGGAGATTGAAGCTGTCTGTTTGGATTTTACTGCAAACGAAAAAGTCTTTTGAGCTGGCACAGCAAGAAGCATCCTCCGAGCCTCGGGATAAGAAAGAGAATGTTTAACTCTGATAGTCTGAATCTCCTTCTCCTCCTTCCAACGAGGACAAGATCGAGAGTATGAAGGATGGTCTCCAGAACAATTGACACACTTGAGAGGCGAAGTGCACGGTGTAGACTCGTGGGATGGCTCACCACACTTAGGGCAGATGGACTTGCCACGACAAGCTGCAGAGCCATGACCATAACGTTGGCACTTGAAGCAGCGCAAAGGGTTCGGGATGTAAGGACGTACAGGACAGCGAAGATAGCCAGCTGTAACACTCGTGGGCAGTGTGGAGGTGTTAAAAGTAAGAATAACTGTTCGAGTGGGTACTTCCTTATTGTCACGACGAACGTTAATCCGTCGGACAGCAGTCACACCCTGCGAAGCAAAGCCTTCGAGAAGGTCAGCATCACATAGACCGTCCAGATCTGGTTCGCGGATCACGCCGCGACTAGAGTTTAGAGTCTTGTGCTTTGTGACAGATACCGGAGTATCTGCCAGAGTTGTCAAATTAAGTAGTTGGTCCACAGCTTTTGAAGAAGGCAGCTGGATTAACAAATCGCCAGACTGCAGTTTCTTGACTGACTTGATATTTGAAGTTACACCTGAAAGTGCTTTGGAGATGAGAAAAGGGGACAGTTTAGATAAAGGTGTCTCAGGGGTTAAGGAATGCATGATTAGAAAGGTCTGAGTGATAATAGAAGAAGAGCGAACATCGACGGTGTGGGAATTGCTTCCCAATAAAGGAAAAAAATTAGAATCCATACACAAAAAATTTAGCTGGGGAAAGAACAGTCACCAGGCAGCTATCCCCATATCTGCCTGGAAGGCACTGCCGAAGCAGTTTAAATACTGTGATTTGTTGCCAGGCAATCTTTTTTTTTTCCACAGGGATCGTTCATGACACTAAAATAACCCCGTAGTGCCACACATCCATCGGCACGATGCCTTCCACCTTGGATTCGGGGGCGGGCGTTTAGGACCCATGGAGAGTAGCTCATGGAAAAGAGAACCCTCCATGGGTGGTCCCCTCACCACGTACAGGAACCCGCACCGAGGGGAAACACAGGGAAACTTCGTTAGGAGAATAGGGATTATTGGATAACTTCTGTTAATCAGGAATTCGAAGAAAAATCCATGGCTTTTATCGAAGAAATGAGATGTCAGCTTCGAAAAAAAAAAAATATTTTAACTGAAACCATTGGAAATGAAGAATTTTGTTTTATAATAAAATGGAATTTGCTTTTGAGAAAGAAGTAGAAAAAAAAATAATGAAAAATTCCCACAATTTTGAATAAAAATTCATTTAATAAAAGTTAAAAAGTGGAAGAACACTTAATACCCTTCTTTACATCTCATGTTCCTTATTCTGAATCGACTAACATTCACTAAAAATCTGCATGAATTGTTAACCTTATGTTAATAAAAAACAAACGCTCAGAAGAGTAAGTTTAGAAATGATTTCGTAAGTTACCTGAGCCATATAACGCCATGTATACCTTTAACGCCACCTATCTAATACTTCATAAACATAATAGATGGCGGCACTGCACTAAAGTAGTTTGCATTGACATGCCATCTAGTGTTGAAGTGAGTTATTAGCAGACCGTCAACATTTTCGAGTGAAATTACATTTCGACTATTTCGTGTCGAGGACTGGTTCTGAAAGGCTGCTACTATATCAAGGTAAGATAAAATATAGATTTTTTAATGTTCAGCAAAGATTAACTATATAAAACTATATATTTTCTTGATTCTTGAAGATTCTTCTAAGTAGATAAGATAAATTTATTTTTAAAATTCGGAAATTGTAGACAAACAAGTGTATCATGTGATCCATGTGCTCAGTAGCGCTTTAACGCCACTAATAAACTTTTTATTTTTTGTAAGCTTACTTCTCTAAAGCTTTTTAAGTTAACTGAAAAATATTGTTTTTTGTGGTATTTTGTCTTATTATCTCATTTCATTTAAAAGGAGGGGATATTCAAATTAATTTTTACATTTCCTCTTTTGTTTTAGCTACAGATTAGAAAGACTGCGTTAATTTCAAGGGATTTTTTATTATTTTTTACAGAAATTCAAATTTAGTTGCTTTTTACTGTAATTTTGTACAGATAATGTTTACAATGATGGAATAATTCTTAATTTTAAATAAGTTAAATTACTAGAAATTACGTGGCTTTAATTGGAACAGGTATTCCTAATAACGCCAGTTTGCAAAGTTTTCTTATTTGAGTTCTCATACTTCTCCAGTAAAAGTCATCATATGTTTCATTATGGTATGCTTCAAACAGAAGATTACACTTTCTTGGGCATTATTTTCGTGTTTCGATACACCTTACTTCCAGACTTACAGTAATTTAAATGTTAAGGTGGCGTTATCTGGGCAGGGTACTTTATCAAATTCGCACTGTTCAATTGCAATTTTTAATGATATTCCTGTAATCTTCCAAGTCAATTCAATAAAAAATTCCACTACTTATCTTTATACCACTGGATGAAATATTAATAGTAAATATTTGGTTCCAATCACAATTGAATGAGAAATATATGCTTGAATAATGTGTCGCTACAGGCAGTAACAATGATTACACTGAAAGATTTTGTGTGTTGTGGTTGCCTAGCGACTATGTATAGAAAGCTATTAGCAAACAATGTGTATTTCTCCGCAATGTTTTGCAGTGATTCAAAGACTGGAGAAGTGTAATTTCTTCTGGTGAATTGTGATTCTATTCCCCGTGAATATTACCAACAAACGGGACTATTTGGTCTCAGTGTGCTTTGGCAATTCAGGACCAAATGTGTCACTGACAATATTTTAGAAGCTAACTTTATTAATGTTATCACTAACCGATAAACCTTCACTTTATAAATAAACATCCCATATTTCGTCTTCAAACCTTTTCTATTGTAAAGTAGATTATTAATCATCTTCCACGACACCAGAAATAAATGTTAAAACACTACATTTGTTTTGAGAAAACAGCAAATTTTCAAGGAGAAAATAAAACGCCTCCTCTTTTCAAGCCTTTTACAAATAATAATATTAATATTAAGTCACGATATTTTGAATTTACAATATCCGTGCATATCATATAAACAATACAATATTAATACAATATATTATTAAGTTACGAGATTAGAACTTACAATATCCGTGAATATCATATGAACAATATAATATTAATGCAATATTATAGAATATCGTCTTCTACTTCACAATAATCCTCGAGTTGTGTGTCCAAATTTAATTTTTTTTACAATCTAGATCTTCAATTATTACTTTATTGTTGGGATTAAAATATTCTTTATCAATTAAATCTTTGCCTAATTTTACTATACCTTCATCTATATTAATCCCATCATTTCTATTTAAGTTGTTTCCTTTTGTAGTTCTTATACATAAGCTTTCGATTGTTTTTCTAATTTTAGAATTCTTTTCATTGCAAAGAATTCTAACTTCCTTATTAATAACATGTTTCTTTTCATTACAATGCTCCGCAATTTCAGATTTCTCTACTAATTTTATCCTGATATAGTATCCATGTTTTGATACACGTTCCTGAATCGTTCTTTTCGTTTCTCCAAGATAAAACAAATTGCAGTTCAAACATTCCAATTTATATATTACACCCATTTCATATCTTTTATCAACACTATTCAATTTTTTACACAAAATATTCTTTAATTTATTATTATATTCAAAATTTATATTGATTCCAAATTTCATACAAATTTCTTTTAACGCAAACTATTGCTATTCAAATATGGTATAAAACATCTCATATTATCATAGGCTTTCAATTCTTTTATTTTAAATTTATGATAATTCCTAATTGTGTTTTCAATAAATTTGTCTGTATAATCATTCTTTTTTAGTAGTGTTTTTATATCATCAATTTTTTTATTAAAATCTTCTTCCGTACTCGTATTATTATCTATTCTAAGTTAATAATTTTCAATAATATTCCGTTTTATATTTATATTATGTCCAAAATTAAAATTCATAACATGATCACTTTTGTACTCTTTAGTGTAGTGTTTTAGGATCAATTTGTTTTCCTTTTTTATTAACTCCAAATCAAGAAATTTTAAACATTCATTGACCTCTTGTTCCATTTTGAAATGAATGTCTTTGTTTCTTTTATTAATTTCATTAAAAAAAATGTCAAATTGTCTCCTTGTCCCGAACCAGAATATTATTATATCATCTGCATAACAATAATATTTTAGTTTATATTTGGTCTCTTTCAATAATTTGCATTCAAATATATTCATGAACATGTTGCATAATGACCCTGATATTGGGGATCCCATTGGGAAACCCTTAATTTGTTTGTAAACCTTATCCCGATGTTTGAAATATGCATTTTCAGTTATTAACTTTATTATTTCAATCAATTCATTATAATCTATTTTTTGTTTCAATAGTGTTTCTTTATATTCGAATGCTAATTTATACACTATCATTAAGGTCTCTTCCATCGGAATATTAGTGTACATATTGTCCACAACAATGTGCATTTCTGAAAATTTAAAGAATTCCAGATTGAAGACACCAGGTGACATTCTGAATGGTAGAACGTATTCGAATGGTCTTATTTTAATCATTCGGAATTATGGTGAAAGGTGATAATGTAATTTGATGTAACCAGATCTAATTACTACAGTTAGAGAATATTTCCTGAGTTTTGCTTTGTAAGTATTTCAGTTTTAAGTCTTCATTTTTAAGTACTGTCTTATTCTGTCAATTTCACTAGTGAGTATTTTCATGTCTCTAATGCAACACAAAAACACTAATTCCACTCTTTAAGGAGCGAAGAAACCACAAGTCAAGTTTTGGAACTTAATTTATTAAATGAGAAACTTTGGTTTTTATAATAATTACAAAGTGTGATTTGATTGAAAGATTAATTAAAATATGCAGAATGATTGGATGAAAACATAACGAACTTAAAGTAATTAACTAATTAATCGGGTGTAACGGAAAAGAATTTAGAAGTAAACAGAACATCAGTAATTAGGGAATAGAATATGAATGTTTTATTACTGACTAGCCGAGTTCCGAAGCAAAGCGACCTGTATTAGCATAAAAAAAAAACTTTATTAATTTAGCAAAGTAATATACGAGTTCCCAGCCCTTCTCCGGGTAACTCTAATGTATTGCGGTTGGCGCCCCACACCTATATATCGATAAGGCAACTTTAAAGAAAAAATGTAAATCCTCTTTATTCCATATCCCGTGGGAATTTCGAAAAATGCGGCCTTATTCCTTGTCTACATCATAAAAGGAACCTCTGTGCAACATTTCAGCTTTCTAGGTCCAAGGGTTGGGCTGGGAGTTGATGAGTGAGTGAGTGAGTCAGGACTTTTCTTTTTATATAGGTAGATAACGGTAAAGATTAAAATGAATAAAATACAGATATATACAGAGAAATATAAATAAATGATTTCTAAAAATATTTACATATAAACTGTTCCAATATCCTATTGTTTTATAAATGATGGAAATTTTAACGTGTGTTTTAAAAAATTAATCACAAATGCAAAAAGTTAAAAATTATTATGCATTATAAGATTTTTCTATGAAATTACAGTATAAAATTATCTACATTAACATTATCTAGACAATAGATATAATTAATATGACTACTTTTGGAATTGCAATAACGACATCTTTTTGATCATGATATAAAAAGTAAGATACTTCTTAAAGAAATCTGAAAGTAAAACCAAAACTCTTTCTATAAAATATTTTAATTTGAAATCTTTACTTGCAAGAAAATAAAAATAGTTTAAAAGCCATTGAATGCTCATCAGAATTGTTTTTAAAAGTGAAACTGCTGTCTTTTTTTTCATATATTTTTCCTATATTTACAACATAAAAATTAAAATACTAATCTGGCTTCGATTAATTTTACAGTATTTAATCATCATTCATAAAAAAAATTAAAAATAAAAATAAGATTGTCTCATTTAAAATTTTCTTTTCAGGATATCAATAAATTAATGATAATTTGTAATTTTCAAATGTAGTAAAAAATCTTGAAAATTAAATATGGGGGCGTTTCTACTTCTTTGTTGGTCTTGGAATATTGCTACTATCAAACTTATCAGTTATCCTTCGGAATTACATAAACAGGAATGTCGCGTAGATATTAAAGTCTATTTACAATAAGATAAACGTATTTTTTCTGATTTTATATAAATATAAGAAAGATCATCTGAATTAATGAGGAACTAGGAATTTGCGAAAATCAATGCGAACTAATTAGATTGCTGGATACAACTGAAGACAGAATATCTCATCGTTTGTATATTTGTAAATATCTGCCTAAGGATTGGTAAATATTTCCAAACAATACTTATTGGAAGCCCACATAATTCTGTAAATTTTCTTTATGGCCTATTCTCCAATCTTTTCTCACTTCGGAGAAACACACATTGTTTGCTAACAGCTTTCTACACATAGTCGCTAGGCAACCAAAGCACACAAAACCTTACATTTCAGTATAATCATTGTTATAGTGACGCATTAGTCAAACATATATTTCTCATTAAATTGTGATTGGAACCAAATATTTACTATTTCATCCAGTGGTATAAAGATGAGTATTAGAATTTTTGATTGAATTGACTTCGAAGATTACAGGAAGATCATTAAAAATTGCAATTGAACAGTCCGAAATTTGATACGAAATCATTTCTAAACTTACTCTTCTGAGCGTTTGTTTTTTATTAACATAAGGTTAACAATTCATGCAGATTTTTAGTGAATGTTAGTCGATTAAGAATAAGAAACACGAGGTGTAAAGAATGGTATTCAGTGTTCTTCCACGTAGCCAATTGGAATGGGATACAGATAACCTGTGCTACTTTGTTTTTCTGCAATTAATGTGTCCTCTAATATTATTTTTTTTTACTTTGCATGATACTTGAGAAAAATTGTTAATTCGCTGATCATTGTGCAATATTTTCCACTTTTCCTAAGTCACATATATTTAAAATATGCCATTGATTATCTTCCACCAAGTTAATCTGATTGGTGATGAAGACTCATCACGTGTTATGACCAATCATTTCCTTCAAACTATATTTCAATGAAATTACTTCCGAAAAAATTAAATTAGGCCTACTTTTTTCAAAGTTATTCATATATTTTCAATTCGAAAATTGAAATATTTTCTTCACTGTACTATCAAGCAGTTGAATTTCGACGTCTATGTTTTGAAGGGAATCTACTTTCCATGTGCTGTTTGTTTTCAGGTAGTGTGATGGCTGTTTTCGAAATTAATTAGCAAATTTGAATATCCTGAACTATTTTTGTCGTGTAAATGTAGGAAAATTTACTGGAAAAAAAATGACAGCAGTTTTATTTTTAAAAACAATAAGAGACGCTAAAAATTCTGAAGAGCATTGAATGGTTTTTAGACCCTATGGAATTCTGGTCATCCTCTTTAATTTTAATATTTTTATTTTATTTTATTCAGTTTTAACGGATATTATTATACGATATAAGCTACAAAATCTTAGAGTCTAAATAACGTAGAAATAAATGATTAATATTAACAAAACCTTCGAAAAACTTAAAACAAACTGAATTACTAAAGGAGAATAAAATTTAAATGAAATTGAAAGAATGAAACTAAAAGTTAAGTGACCATGACGTCATCTAAGGATAGCCACTTGTGATCAATGAGATCATGCGCAGTAAATTATGAATATCAGTTTGTATCTGACCACAGCCCCAGATCCAGCGAAGTAAAATTAGTAGCTGTAAAGAAGTTGCCAAGTAAGTCAAACGTTTTTTTATTTGATGTGAATGTTACTAATTAATAAAAAAAAGGTTTTTCTAATGTTATATCATCAAATTATCAACTAAAATAATCGCTAAGTTTAGCAACATTGTAAGTGTAGAAACAACACATAAATCACCTGAGGAATTAAAACAAAAGGATTAAATCAAACATTTATATGATAATGAAATGAAAATAAAAAAATATGGGTGTTAATTTTTTTATGTCATTATTTTTAATTACGTCGTAAAATAGATTCTGATGAAATGGAAGAAATTCACTAACAAGTGGAATCTATTCTAATGATTTCTCAATTTATTCTAAGAATTTCAATAATCTTTCTATTTCTAGTTTTAAAATATCCATTGGAAGTGTTAAATTAACTCTGTTTCCTTGAAATGAAATGTTTAATTATGTCGCATTTTTTGTAAATATTTCAGAAATATCAAACACTGACTCCATAAATGTTTTGTATGAATTAAAGTTACCAAGGCAACAAATTCAATCGATAAAGTACAAGGTTAGAATACATTGTAAATAAAAAAAAAGCCCAATAAAGTCAACAAAAACAAATCATTAAGTCTGTCTATCTCATTTTTATACAAAAAATATTAATTTTACTATGATGTAAAAAATAATATTAGAATATTTTTTAGATAAAATTTTCTTTTTGAATAATCACATCCAGAGATGTCCCAAACTTTAATCTATTATTTTTAATTTTTATCTTTTTTTTCATTTACTGTCTCTTGTTTTAGTCTAAGGTTGGATTGACGCTTCCCCAATAACTTAGGGAAAATCTGATTAATAATCACACCCACGCACCCAGTTTCTGGGATGATGTTTGGAATAGATACTGAACTGGTTTTCTAGTCATCCTCTGGAAGGTTTAAGACCCGAAAAGAAAGTGAAGGAAACACAGGAAAGGAAATAAAACATCCATACCTGTGCCGGAATTGAACTAAGATTCTGATCCATCATCCTGCACCACAAGGCTATGCCTTGGTGTACAAACCGGCCGTCTAATATTTTTATTATGCATTATTTGATATATGGATGAAAATTGATTGAAATAGAATTTTTTTTTCTAGAATATGAATTGGCGAATCGATCTGGTCAAAACATAAAGTTTTCAAAAAAATGAATAAAACCTACTAAGTTTTCAAATGAATGACTACAGTAGTATCATATTTGAATTTGCAAATATAATAAGCTTTCTGAAAGAAAACTACAATATTGTAAGGTACACAGATTATAAAGTAGATCAATATTTGCTATACAATTAAAATAACATCATGTATTGATGAATTGATTTATAAGCTTATTTCTAACAAAAAAAAATAAGATGTTCACATAGAAGTCAGCAGTTTACAAATATCATTATAAAATTTGGTCAATATTCTTATTTATTAGAAAAAAAAATTATATATATATATTTATTACAAAAAAGGAAAATTCGTACAATCCTATCAAACCGGTTCTGGAAAATATACAAGTACAACATTATAGTAATTTCAAAAATAAATAACATTAATAGTAATAAAAGTAACTGTAATAA
This sequence comes from Thereuonema tuberculata, assembly GCA_023159025.1. Lineage (NCBI taxonomy): Eukaryota > Metazoa > Arthropoda > Chilopoda > Scutigeromorpha > Scutigeridae > Thereuonema > Thereuonema tuberculata. The sequence continues at coordinate 12,926,117 of JAFIDM010008419.1, read as the reverse complement.
CAATTATTATAACAATAATGATAATAGCAGTTATAACAATAATCATTAGTAATAATACACATAGTAACTAATAATCATTATAATAATACATTATAAAATTTATATAAATAAATTTTAAAATAAATAAATCAAAATAAAAATAGCAATGATATTAACAAGTTATATAAATAAATTCAAACTAAATAAATCAAAATAGAAATAACAATAACAGTTATCATAACTATAGATAATCATAGTGTAATCATGTTAATGATTAAAATAGAAAATAATCTAAAAGTATAAAATAATTTTTAATAAGTTAGAATGTTCATAATAAATAATAATATAAAATTAGTGATATTTAAAAATAATAAAAATAAAATTATTAATATTTTTAAAAGTAAATTTCACTTTAAAATAAGGGAGTGAACTTCTTTTTTTAAGAAAACTTTCAATAAAAATGTTGTTTTGTAAAATTTTTTCTTTTCTTTTTTAAAAGAGTAAAAAATAAGAAAAACGAAAAGCTTTACATATATATTCTAATTAGAATATCCACTAAATTCAAACAGTACAAATTTTCCATTTTTTTGAAAAAAAAGTAATTAAATCCGTATTATTGATTATGTGAATCGTATTAATTATAATCGTTATAAACCCTGTGCAATGAATGAGCTGAAAGGATTTAATGTCATTATTTAAGCGATATTAACAGAAATCCATTCTGGAGATTCCAATAGGTTCCTATGGGAATTTTCATGCTAATGTCTCCACAAGATCCCACATGGAATTAAGATTTCAAATATAATAATAATAATAATACAATATAATTGTTAGATTTTTCCTAATTGTTCCAAGAAGATTCATTCAGCCATTTACACAAACAACCCTACCTTCCTTTCGTATTCAAAGTAAGTTAATGTAATTCACGATCTGTTTACTTTTATAAGCGCATTCGCATTATTAAAATAATTAACGTAAAGCGTTTTTTTAATCATTTATTAACTTTAAAATTTACATACACCTAATATAAATTTCTGTAATCTAATATACAGCTTCAGATTTTACTCACAGTTGTTATGTTAATAGATATGAAAAATATTTTTAAAAGATAATTGAGGCGCTCAGAATAATAACGGCATATCCCAACCAACCACGAATATTGAGATAGAAGCATGCCTGTACACTCATGCCATCTACCTTTCATGTGACAAAATATCAAACGAATTGAGATATGCCAAAGCCCTCATTTGCCGCCTTTAAAATTTGTCCGGAATGTAAACGAACTCATTCTCAGAGTAACAACGACATATCCCAACTCGGAGTGCTTTACTTAAAGTCCGCTAAAACTAGCTGACAAAACAAAAATTTTCATATTGTTGCTCTTTGGATTTACTTGGTGAAAATGAAAGTTTTGACTCTATAACACACAGATTTTTCATACCAGGATACTCGTACATGGCTTCAGATTTGGACTTTGCAGTTATTGAGAAGAAGAAAAGGAAGATGCAGTGTATGTACAGCCCTGACCAATGGTGTGATGTTACTGCAGCAGCAAGAGTAAAAAACCCTTTCACTATTAATAAAATGACTTTGTTGATATACAGAATGATATTACTTCAAACTTTGTAATTAGAAAAAAAAAGATGTTGATGGTGCTTTTTTGCATTTACATAAGGTTATATCCATGATTGTGGATCTTGACAATCCTGAGATTGTTAAATTTGGTTTATGTTATTCTGACCCTGATGTGCATCAAACAGTTAACTTTAGGAAAACGGGGAAAAGTTCACATGTTTCATTGTTTAAGTTAAGTTAAGTTACAATGTCCCCAATTTCGAGCAAATTTAAGTAAAAGATCAGGCGACAACTGTCTTCTCCCTAACTTTATGTGAGTTCTGTCGTATCACTAATTTACCCACAATCAACAGCGAATTGTCCATCATTAGAAACTATTAAAACACACCTCTTCCCGTTAACAGCACAGTTGAAAATATTCTGAAACGTTCTGTATTTTATATGTTTTTAATCTGATGACAAAATACCTAAATATTTTGGATTCATGTATTTTATTGGGAATCATCATTTTGGAAGTTTTATATCAATTTTATCCCATTTCTGTAATTTAACTATTGGGGTGAGTTATAAAAACTTTCTTTTTTGTATATTAACTTTGTTTGAAATTTACATTTCTCTGTAAAAAACTTATAATATTACCTCAGTCTATTAAATCTTTACAATGGCTTTTGTTTTCAATCACCATTTATGAGGGTGCTTTAACGGTTCCATTTGCGATTTTTCATGGATTTTGATATGAGAAAGATCTCGATTGTCTTCATTAAAGAACTTTATTTCATAGGAGAAAGTTTTGCAATGATCTAACATGATGGTCAAGTGAGAATGGTAGTGAGATAGAACAGATCAGTGATGCTCCAGAAGTTTATTCCTGTGTTACTTCTATGTATGAGGGCTTGTTTTATTTAGGAAAGGACAACATTTTTCCAATAAACGACTGTAGAGAACTTTTCAAGTCAACTTCGATTGAAACGTTTCATTTCAATTTAATAGCTTGAAATGAATAATCCAGTGATGATCCCACTCACAAACCTACAGAATTATTTTTCTTCCATGAAGCTCAGCCATTAAAGGATCCGGATGTAGAGTTTTATCCAACCAAATGTCTTTTAAAAATATCATTTGTATCCTATTTTTGTCATTATCTTTTTCAAACTGGTTACATTTTATGGATCGTTTCTCTATGTGAAAGAAGACTTGTCACTTTCGATTAAAGTACTTTTCACTTGGAACTCGTGAAATCCAAAAAACCAGCTTGTTAACTTTACTTATTAACTAATGGAAAAGTTATTTAACTTTAAACTTACTCTAACTTACAATGAATCGAATAATTTCATAGCAGTGAAGGATGACCTAAAACAAAGCATTCTTTTATTTATACTTTTGATATTTATGTCTGTTTCTTTGGTGCTACAAAGGAATAACTGCTTAAATATTGGATTTTTTGAAGAAAAGAAATCTTTGCAATAAAATCAATGATATAGAAAAGGCAGTTGGTTGTACTGTAAGTTAAGTTTGCTTTGATATTGAAGGATAATATTCTAGTCCCAGGACTACAGATTCCTGGGAAAGATATACCCCAAAGTTCTTGGAGTCAATTGATATAAATATCGTTTTGTTCTAAAGGCTTTCATTAATTGACATCTTTGTTTAATTCGGAAGACAAATGTAATTTAGTATGACCTAAAAAAAAATGGAGTGAAGGAGAGATTTTTCCTGATAATCCTGTTAAGGTGATTATCTTTCAATTGTAACTTCCATTAATGAAAATAAATTATTAAAATGGTAAATCAAGCGACATTTCTTGATTCCATACACAAGACTTGTAATACATAGGATGTTTGGGAAATGGTAGTCAAAGTGAAGAGATACGGGTTCTAAAGGCCATTTTGAGTCGAAAATGGTCTATGACATTTTGTTGTACGGGCGAGAGTTTTAGAGTTAGGAAATGAATGCTTTGGAAATGATCGCTACTCAAAGAAACCTCAGTTCACATTAGGACGTGTCAGTAAATAAGGACATAACAAATGTCATGACTGAAAACAGGAATCATAATTAAAGGAAAATGCTGAAAATGGCCACCTCCATGTCTAAATATACTGTGCTCTGCGGATTATTGCCATGCAAGATTGTTCTTTCTCTCCGTGTTCTCTTACCATGTTGAACGCATCAAAAATTCTTGCACATAGAGCTTTTTCTTGGGGCACTTCTATTGCGTAGACCAACTCCTTCACGCGGCCCCAAAGAAAATATCTAGAGATGTAAGGTCGCAGGTCCAGCTAGGCCAATCCATCTCTAGTCGAACATCGCGTTTAAATGTCTTAGAACTTGAAGACCAAAATGGAGTGGCACTCCCTGATGCTTAAACCATAGATGTGCCCATTCGTACAATGTATGTCGTCCAAAACGTCTTGAACTTCCTTCCGTAAAAATTCCAAATAGCGATTCGCGGTGAGCCGACCTAGCAGTACGAATGGACTAATGAATCGGTTGCAGCACATACTAGTCCAAATGGTGATCCTCCATTCCTCTTGAAAGCTGGAATTTCGCATTACGTGAGGATTTGCATGAGCCCACATATGAAAATTATGAAGATTGAGGACACCCTTCTACGCCTCATCCGACCACGTATGCGTTTTGGAAATATGTCGTCTGCTTTCGTTTTGTGCAGCAGCCATTGGCAAAACATCTCCGTCTTGGGAAATCAGCCTGTCGCAACTTTTGAACTCTTTGATTATTATGATAAGCGTACTGCAAGTCCTCGGTAGAGTATGCCAAACTGCCACAAAAGGAACTTTGAGCATTCTCCCAACACGCCTCGTGTTAAATGTTGAGTCATCAGCAACCACGTTTAAAATGGAATTTTCAAGATCCGGTGGTCTTCGTTGAGGACGTCCACTATCCTCACACTTTCTATTTCTCGAAGTCGCATAATGGCGAGTTTAAATGACATCTATTCGGGTACAATTCTATGTATCGTCGCGCCGCAGTTTTGTAATTGCCTTCACAATAACCTACAGGTAATATCATGTCGATGTATTCATCTGGTGTGTAGATGGCCATGGTTACAATGAAACTGCAATGTTCATACGCAGTAGGTCTAGTGAAAGAAAAAAAAGGCGCGCGCTGCGACGGTCAATTCACGCGGTTCGGCATGTGTTTCCCAATTTACACAACAGTTGGAAAACAACAAAACAAAAGTCAATAACTATAGAGGCTGTATGTGCTCAGTTTTATTGTGAAACACATGCCTTGCACGTTGCAGATGTCCTTTCCACGGCACGCATTGGTCTGTTGTAAAACACTTGGACCTCACTCTTATTGCCAGGTGTCATTGTCATTTCATAGCCATGACTGCTTTCGGATATTGCAAAAGTAATGTTATGAAGGTGTAGTGCGTCGGTACGGTGACACATGGATCTTGCATGGCAATGAGCGCAGTTATATTTAGAACATGGAGGCGGCCATTTTTAGCATTTTCTTTACTTATCACAGCGGTTTCCAGTCATGACATTTGTTATCCGGATTGTTTTTTGTAATAAACTTTTACCTTATTTACTTAAACTTCCTAATGTGAACTGAGCTTTCTTTGATTAATGACGATTCCCAAAGCATTCATTTCATAACTATTAAACTACGGCCAGTACAACAAAATATCATAGAAAATTTTCTACTCAAAATGACCTTAGGAACCTCTTCTCTTTGTCTACCATTTCCGAAACACTCTGTGTATATAGTATGTCTTGTAGTATATCTAGTAAAAGAAACATTTTCAGTATCCCGAAACCAGATACAGTGGAATTTCTAAATTAGGTGCGATGATAAAACTTTCAGTTTTAGTCCTCCAGGTATTGGAAAGATATTTCAACTGTTGCAATTTATTATAACGCTGTTATTTCAGTTTATGAAACTAATTGAAAACATAAACATTACAAATGTTTTCAATTTTAAGTGTCGGTTGAATATTTTTTATAACTTTTTTTTTAATTAAGGATATCTGCATTTAAATTACATTGCTTTCTAAAACAACCTGTGTTTCTCAAGAATTTAATAAAAAAGGTAGATGTAATTTTTAAAGTTTACATCTAAATTTCTAGAATTAAAAAATATAGTAAATATCAAAGAAAATTAGAAAAATTAAAATTAAAAATTTTGGTTTCACTTTTATTCTCTTAGCTTTAATCTAACAAAAATCACTAACAAATAAAGAATGAAACACAAACAACTTTCATCCATTTCAATTGCGAACATTCCAGAATTGTCAGTTTCTTGAGATTATTTCATAAATTATTTCTAATTTCAAATCTAGAATGAATTAAATTTCCATTAAATTTTCAATTTTCAATTAAAGATCCATTTAAATTTTTATTCTACAGTTCTATTTCTTTTGTTTTTCTTCTACCAAGTAACTTTTAACACCTCCTCTCAATCCTTTATTCTACACTTCTATTTCTATTGTTTTTCTTCAACCAAGTAACTTTTATCACCTCCTCTCAATCCTTTATTCTACACTTCTATTTCCTTTGTTTTTCTTCAACCAAGTAACTTTTATCACCTCCCCTCAATCCTATGTCAACTCTGTGAGATCTTAATACATTGTAGCAGTTATTGCTTTTTAGTTTCTCTCCTAAAAGTTTTTATTTCCAGTATATTTTCCCAAATCTTCTTTCAATTTGTAAAAGTATTTGTTTTTCTCTTTTTTTTCCTCTCTTTGTTTTTTTCTAAAACAAAGTCAAATTCTCATCTTAATAAACGTTTAAAAAATATATTATACAAAACAACAACTACTGTAATATTTTTTCCTGTAATCATCTAATTTCAAACAAGCTTAATTGTCATAGTTTAAGAATTTTGGATTTTTACTAAATAGAACTCTTAAAATCAAGTTATCTAACCGATAGAGATATTTCTGTACAGTGTATTTTAAACCTGACATTTTTGAAATATTAATGTTTTTGTTGTTTATCTAAAACCCTTTGCTGCGATAAAGAAACATTATATTTTAAATGTTGATTTATGTTGTTCATTTACGTCCATCTTAAGTTTTTTTAGCTTATCTTTGGTTTGAAACTCTGCATTGAGAAGTATTATTGCTTGAGTTGAGACAAATACTTCCCTAAAATAGCGAAAAATACACAGCATTCCACCCTTACAAAATAATAATTCTAAGGCCTAGCATTTCTTCTTCTTAAGAAATTACTTTATTCCTGTTGATTTGATATAAATTATCAGGAATTAACTTATTTTTCTTATATATTCCGATATTATTTCATAAGAAAAAGAAGAGCTAAAGAAATTTTTTACTTTAGCTTTTTTTTAAGTGATTATTTTTCAAGAAGATAAATCGTGAAAAACAAAACAAAACCTGGAAGAAATTTCAACAAGTAAATACTGTGTACAGATACGAAATAAAAATAAGCAACATAAAAAAGCTTAACATTACAATCAAAGACATACACGCACATCAATAAGGAGTCACTGAGCTGTTTTTAATGTTTTGGATCCAGAAAAGTTGTTTCCTGTTGACACTGGTCTAATCCAGCTGATTATGGTTTGGAAACCAAAAACAGCTGTCCTGGATTTCTAGTATCCAAAAAATTAAAAACAGCTCAATGAATCTTATTTAGGTGCATGTATGTGTTTTATTCTGATGTTAAATTTGTTGTTAATTTTTTTATTGTTTTTTCGGAAAATAAATTTGAATTGTATCGAAGGAACTTTGTTGGTTTATTAATTTTTAAAAAATCTTTTTTTTTTCCTTATTGAAGAGTTTTTGCTGTTTTGATGAAAAGCTCTTTTCCATTTAATCCTGAGACGATAGTAAAGCTTTTTATTAATATATCTGGATGTTTTTAAGATATTAAAAATAATTAATAATTTAATCCTTTTTTCGCTTCATTTATAATGATTTTAAAGAAAAATAAGATAATAGAGAAAAACTTTCAAAAGAAAAGAGAAGAAAAATAGATCTTCTTTAATTACAATGATTATTTATTGATGATCGCTAGAAAGCGTGAAACAGTCTGTTTTAGATTCCCGCAACGAAAATTCCAAAAACAGCTCCATGTATCTTTCATTGTGTGCGTTTTTATCTTTAAATTTTCTTATTAACATTCTCACGTACATTAAATTTTGCGATTATTTATTGACTTCACATAATTACTTCTACTATTATTTAAAATATTTCGATCAGCTTTATGAAGTTTATAAATAATAGTTCATTGGAAAATGGTTTATTCGTTTGAATGAACATCTTTTCATTTCACTTTTTTGCGATTCTTGAACGAGTTTTGGAAAAATGTTCAAAGAAATACAGCACTCAAGACGTGCAGGAAGATCTTACTAAGATCTTACTCTAAATAGGAGATATTTAATTACTCTATTTCAAAAGAAAGCTTGTCTCCATCTTAAAGAGGATTTACTAACATTATAATGAGTATCTTGGTTTAGTAACCACTCCATACATTGATTCCTTACTCCTCCTATTAAAAGAAAGAATGTTGATGATACTGGAATCCCCTTAAACTGATATCAAGGGTATTTGTAATACATATATTCTATACACTAAAGTCGTACGAACATAGAAAAAGTAAACCTAAAAAAATTGTTTCTTAAATCTTTGCGCCAACTCCCTCTTACCTTCATATCCCAATAACATAACAAATCTGTTATCCTAGAAGAATATTATAATTTTAGAAGTATCTTTACACACACACATACGAAACAAACATAGTATGTATCTATATTTTATGTAGACCGATTTATACTAATTATATTAACAATTTTATATAAATGTTTAAAAAGGAAATAAAAAGATATAAAAAATAAAAGAAAATAAAAAAGAATATCTAAGATAAAAATAGAGCAAAGTCTTTCAATATTGCGTTTTAGTTTTTCTAAATTCTAATGTCTAAGAAAAATTTCTTTCTCGGGAAGGAAACCCGGTCCTGTAAATTAATTTTTTTAATTTTTTTAATTTTTAATTGTTAGTATTTTTAAAGTCAGTGTTAATTTTTATGTAATTTTAAACCGAACTTTTTAATCAAGTGTACTGGCGTCAAAGAAACCATATAAAACATTCATAGGTACACGTAAAACTAAAGCTACGTGAACACCATCGATTTTGCACCAAATGAGTTGGCCGATTTCAAGTTGGTCCGATTTTGTCAGGCGCGAACACCATCCAACTCGCAAGTGAAGCGGCAATCCCATAATTCCATGCGTTTCCCCCAGCAGCTGTGGTAAATCCGAAAAAATCGAAATTTTGAAACCTCTCTAATAAATTCTGCCGCATACAATCACTGCATTTCAGTATAAACTTTATTTATGCGTGGAAGAAACTCACAATACTCTGATATTCATTACGTATTAAGCTCTACGACTTCCTTGATTTCACTGGCGGGCGTGTATGAAGGGTTAACTCAAAAACTTCAAAATGATATAAAATCTTACCTGTTTGTTTTAAAATTGTATTTACTTAGCATTTTAATGAAGATGAAAGTACAAATTAGTGCCAATAACATAAATTGCGTTGAGAAGTTTTTTATGTCATTATGATTACACCATGTTTCCGTGAAAAAAACAGTAAATAAAATGTGGCCTGAAATACCAGTATATCATAAGATACGCTCATTTAAATTTTTAATTTCTTTCAAAGAAGTAAATTTTTTTACATATATTAAATATTGCTGAAGGCTACAAATTAAGGTATGCTTTCTTAAAACTGTTAGTAAATTCAATTAAATATATTTTATCTTTACATTTTATCAAATTAACACTGTAATTTATTTTGATTTAGGAAAATATAAAATAAAAATAGAAGACATATGTTGCCTTAATGAAAACATAGTACATAGTTTTCTTCATCATCATCAGAAAGAATTGTAGTGTTCACTTCAGAATTCATACATGATAATTCTTGGCAGTTTCTGCACATGGCGGAGCACTTCAAGCCAAATATTCTACAGTCACATCTATTAGTACAGTCTGATTTGCAAGCACATGAGATGAGTGTTAACAAGTCTGGTGAGGAGCAGGGTTTTTGGTCATGGGCACAGGTTTCAAGAGGTTTCCTTCTTGTATCCATCCCCATTCAGTGGGATTCATCTCATTACCCATCCACTGTTGCACTTGCAGGTAAACGCGGTCTGAATGCTGAGCTGCTGCATCACTAGTTGGAGGCAAAGATGCAAGGTCAAAGGTTTTGCCCACAGCCTGCTTAGAAATCAAGTGATGGTATCTGTAATATCTTAAATCTAAGATAGTACTTTTTGATGGTCCATATAGTTGAAGAAAAAATACTTCGCCTGCAGCAGCTATGTCTTCTTTGCTTGAAGAAGGATCGTAACTACTTTCATTTTCTCTCTGAGAGCACTCTCTTTCTCTAACACCCTAAATGTATTTAGCTTTCCTTTCCTGAAATATGGCAGAGGTTGTGTCACAGCCTGTTACTGCATGTGCAAACATAAGAAGCTCCCTAGTTTCTCTAAGCAAAGGTGTTTGTCGAGCTGTACTGTACAAAGTTTCTTGTGATTTAGAACCAGAAGCAGGACTGAGAAAGAAAACCTTGTCTGTTTCAGATGCAAATGTAGTTAAAAGAACAAGAAAATATGTGTCTTGGCCAACAACTACAACTGCAGCACCAGTAAGTGCCATTTCTAATGTTGTTGAAACGATTACAGAACCTGCTTCTGTCAACTTCACTTGTATATTCGATGACATGAAATTTCTCGCAATAACTTCTATAAATGACTTTTTGTTTCTACTGTTAGCCAAAAACTCTGCCTGTGTGGTTGTTATTACTGCATTTTCTTGAGGCTGAATTGTAGCGGACGTTCTTTTGGCAGCTCTTCTTTGATGTTCACAGCACTTGGTTGTAGGATAATCAGGATACCCAACAATAATCACCCAACAGTCATTTCCATAGCGAGATGTTATGTAAGAAATATAGCAATTTAGCACGTCTCCATCTGTGGCAGATCGGAGCCAGTATTTAGGAGAAGATGCCCCCTTCCAAAACAAATACACAATTATCAGGAATGTTTGTAGTTTCCGCAGCTTGAAAGACTTTAAGTAGAGAAGACTTCACACCTTTTCTTAGCGACTCTTCATGAAATAGAGAAGGAGGCCTTGGTGCTAGCTCATATGTGAAACACTTTTTCAGTTTCTTTCGTTCTTTCTCAATACATATAATTCTGTTAAAAAGCTGCTGGATATTGACAGTAACAGCATCAGCTCCCAACCTAATTGTAGAGTTGACTTCTGCATGCGGTTTTTCCTTACATTTCGTTTTTATTGTGATCGTACCAAAGATGTTTTCTTTCATATCTTCCATAGACACCTCTCCCAACTCTCATGCTTGATCACGAGTTATTGATGAATCACCTACTAGTCCCGTGGATAGAGATACTAATTCCACAGAGGCATGCTGAAATGGATTGGGCTCGAATAACCAGTTACAAAATATTTGTAAATCTTGTGAATCTCGAATTTCTCTGCTTGGGTTATCTTCTGCAATGATGTTCGGATGTCTTTGAGAATACACCAGTAAATGTTCAACAGTGCATATAGGAACAGATGTGGTTCATCGTAAAATAGTTTTCTCTGTCGTATCTCGGCCATGTGTTAGGCCACCAATAGATTTCATAGGTCTCATTAGTGATTTTATACGATGACCATAACAGACCAAGTACCAGACCAAAATCTGGAAGACCGACGAATGCAGAAAAATCCAGCCTTAGAAAAACGCTCAAAATCTCAATCTTCCATCTTGGATGGTAGATCAAGCATCTTCTGGATATAGAGTTGAGCACTTTCTGCATACAAGTTACGACCTGCAGCATGAAAATAAGGTAACAGATTACTGTATTCAGATGAAGTGTAAAATCTCCTGTCCTTTCAGCTCCATAATGGGAATAACCATTTTAATATATTGGAACCACAGTTTAGCTGTCCTACTACTTTGTTCTGCTTCTTTGCAGCAAATATCCGACACTGCTTTCTCCTGCGTTTGAAGTCATGATATCCTCTGGTGGTACTTCATTTCTTAACACCCGTTCACTGTCCGAAACAAAAGTTTTCAAGATTTCACTTTCCAGAGCAGGAACGTTTAGAGTTAGACACTTAAACAGAGCAACTACTGTGAGGAAATGGGCTCTCAAAGATCGATAAAATGCATAGCCTGATATCAAATGAGGAACAGTATTTTTGGCGTGGACACTTCCCCACAGCTCTTCTATGCCGCTTCCTTTCATGATGTTTCCAATACATCACAGGTAACTCATAAACAGATAAAAGCCTCCGAGTCTAACAATAACTGAAAAGATTATGCTGTCTTTTTTGTTGCTTCCACTATTTCGCATTACTATGAAAAGTGGTTGGTCAAAGGTTACAATACAGGACCTATTCTTCAGATTGTATTCTGATGCAGCAAATGTCAAAGCAGAATTAATTGTGGTCAGATTGCTGGCCTCTAGATGGATGACTGGCAATCGTAGAATTTTCGAACCTTTATAATTTCCAGCTTCTTGCATAGCTTCTTGCATGAATCCATTCCAGAAGGGAAGAGAATTTTCTGAACATAAGAATCCTGCAATCCAAAGAAAGATGACCTGAAATCCATTTTGAATCACGCCTAACTCAACACTTTTAGCATCACTGATTTCATCTTGAGGTTATTTAAACCTGGTGTGGATGGTTTCCTGTATTGCACTAGAGGTATTGAGTTAATAGCATGATTTAATTTCCTCTTAGTATCTCGAATCATGAGTGGAAGTCAAAACTGTACTGCCTGGCGTTATGCATTTTATACCGCCAAGTACGTGGACTGTCTATGTCCATCTATTGTTTTTGTACTTACATCGGCATTGTCGAACACATATTGCACAAAGGCATCACTACTTACCTCTGGTTGTACATTTTCATTGGCTGCATTTTAGGTATGCTACAGTTTCATTATATGAAGCACATAGTGATATTGAATGAAGCAGATCAATTACATGTCTCGAGCCATACTTTGAATGTATGTGTACTGATAGGGACAAGTGGTGAAAGAAATGATCTTGGGCAACAAGCTGCTATTATAGATTGGCTAATGGTAGTAATTGCTCTTGATTTTTCATTTTCTTTCCCCTTACTTCCCTGAATCAAAATGTTAAGGAATCGTTCTAATAATTGTGGGATAAGGTTTGAACCTCCATTATTCATTTCATCTACCGTTGGATACGCTGACATGTCATAACATTTTCCTCTAATATCCTGCCTTACTATTTCTGTAGCCATTTCCGAAGACGTTCACTTTCTATTGTTTTCTTTCTTTCTGAATATCACTGATCAAATAGAATGTTATGAGCAGTTTCCAAGAAACTGATAATAAGTGGCCTGCTTCCAAACGCTTCAGTTACTATTATTCTGTCTTTAAAGTGACTTTTTAAGCGAGTTTTAAGTAGGTAGTCCGAAATATCCCACTGCTCTCCACCTGGAATATGCTTGATAATGTCTTTCATTTCAGATAAAGTGAATTGACATTCATCTTGGTTCTCAATACAAATCATACAGAAATTGTAATAAAGCATCATATTTATCATTAGTTGGTCTTCCTGACCTTGTATGTTCCTTTATATGCCTGAAACTAACATAACAATCAACATGATATCGCGCCTCCTCTGAGATCAAATCCACATTCATTATCCGATACTTCACGTTCGCTACATTTAGCCAAAATAGATTTCTGAATTTCCTTCGTTTCAATCAATGAAATTCGCCTTCTTCTATCTTTTGACAACTTACGATTCGGAGTTATTACATTTTCCTCACAATATAGGCAACAGGTCTTGTAGCAAAATGATGATCGCGATCTTCGTGAAGGTGCTGCACTTCTTTCTTCATGTTCTTGCTCTTCACGTTTTCGTTTTGATGCTTTAATACTGCTTGGTTTTGTGTAGATTTTCCTGCAAGTAGCGTGAACTTTAATTTCTTCACGATTAACAAACTTCTGCAACAACTCCTCGTCTCTTTCTTTACTTGCTGCAATAAGTCCACCCAATCCTTTTCTTACAATCACAGTTTTTCCTTTACTGAGATTCTCATTGCACAAATCCCAATTCACTGTTTCCAAATATATGGTTCACTTTCAGCCACATGTATTCTTTCCATATCTGCAAAGTAAAGAGAAACATAATCATTAGTAAACTACAAATTTAATGCTTCATATACTGTAACATACAAATTCAAAACCAGCAGATCTTTTTGCACACATATTTTCTTAAAACGTTTTTGGGTTTTTGAGACAAATTACTTTCATAACAATAGCTGATAATTCAAATTCAACATAGAAATTTAAAACATTTTTTTGGTTCCGGTGCATACTTTCTGAGAGAATAGAAATATCTTAACCCTTCATACACGCACGCCAGTGAAATCGGAAGTCGTAGGAACTTTACACTGGTGGCCGTAGCACGGCTCCTAATTATCCCAGTGCCATGAACTGTTCATCGTTGGAAAGCTAATGGAACAGGGATTCCATGGAGATTACACTTCTGACGATAGAACCCAATTTGTAGAAGAAGAAGCAGAAGAAAAACAAAAAAGTTGTGCAACATTGATTAAATTGCTCGAACTTTACCCTCCCTATCTCCCTTTTATGAAAGCCCCTTAGGACCCCTGACTTTCATAAAATGCATGTAAGTGGAAAGAGTAATCCCTTAGAAAGACGTAGACACCAAAATTATCTTTCTATCTTAATTAGGGGATTACCTATAAGGGTTAAAAGGGGTTGCTGCCACGCGCATGAGAACGTTCATTTCAGCCGCCAAGATGGTGGCCGTAGCACAAGTTTGGTTTTGGGGGACTTTAAGGGCCGAGTGCACCAACCAACAAACAAAGCAGTCATTAGTTATGGAAGCGATAGTGAAAAACCTGCCAACATGTAAAAGTTCCTGTGCACCAACGATATTTCTTCAGTAATTGATTGATGTTCGCTAAACATCTAACATCTTTATAAAAGTAACTGCGATTGGTTAACAACAATGAACGTCACTTCCGGATGTCTGTGCATAGGCGCAGTAAGTTACAAAATGGCAGCCTCCAGGGAATAGAAAAAATACACTCGGATAGAATTTTTTTATTGCCGTTTCGAAATGTCCTGATAAGAATCTTCAGAGGAAGTAAACTTACTCAACATTATTTTCGGAATATTTAATAGGAATAAATACAGTTACTTCATCATCGAAATCACAGGAGTCGGATTCAATCGAGGCCGAAGCCAGCCATCTTTAAACGTTCAATTGGCGGGGAACTGATGGGAATTTTCTATTGAATGCCATGATGGGAGTTTTCTATTGGTTCCCTTAATTTTAACTCACCAGCATCCGAGCTGCTAAAATTTGGCATCTGATCAGCAAGTTAGCGGCTGTTAAAACCCCTCACGAAAGTTGGTGCACAGAAAATGTCATTTGGTCAATGCTTTAGCAGCATTGTTAACGCTGTTTGGTGCACTCGGCCCTTAGGGATTATTGGGATGATCAAGTACTTCCCACATACCAAGTACCATGCTTGTAAGAATTTTTTAAACTAATCACCAAAATATGACTTAAATCATATATTATATGACTACATTATATGATAAAAGCGATTTTTTTTTTTTAATTTTTTTCTTTTGCTTTTGTTTTATCAATGATTTTCTGGACTCGATTCAGTTGATAATTATTAAGGATATAAAAAAAAAAAGATGTTTTTCGAAGTTTTTAAATTATTCTTTAAATTTGGCAACTTTAAATTTTAAGAATATGTTAAAAATAGCTGTATATTAAACTAGAATCAGGTTTAGAGAAATTTTATTTTATATTAATAACGTAACTTTTAATGCATTTTACTTCAGTAATTTTTTTTTTTGTTCAGTTCGTTTAGTAGAACTTCGTCAAAATGTCTGAAGATCAGACCTTAATGAAACTGAAAAGTTTACTGTAAATTTACAAAAAAAAACTGTATAAATAAAATTTGATCTGAAAAATTTACAGGACAAAAATTACGATATTCATAGATTTTCCATTAAAAACTTACTTCATTATATTTATTACAAAATAAAATCTGATACTAATTAGTGTTAAGTAATATTAAAATTCACTTTATTCGAAATGAAACGCATATTTCTTTAAATTTTTTTAGTAATTAGTAAAAAATTAGAATATATTACTAATTAGAATATATTAGCATCTTGGAAGAAATAAAGAAGCTGTTTAGGCCAAAGAGTCTATTTCTTATTTGTTTTTAAATATTTAAAATTTAACCTGGTTACCAATAAAACACGTGAGACTCAACAGACCAGTCAATTAAACAGTACATCTACATCCATCCTTCAGTAATGTTGGTACCTCTGCATGAATTTTCTTGAAACACAACATGTACAGTTTATTACAAGAGACAATTCAACTTTCGAATTTAAATTTTGTTTTTCATTGTGATTCTTGTCCAGAAATAACTTCGTGAAAGAGACAAAAATATCTGTAGAAAAACATTAAAACTGAAACATAGGATCTTTGTTTCCAGTTGCCCTGTTTATAAAAGAAGCAAGATTCAAGAAAAATTGGTATAAGTTGTTTTAAGACATTCTGAGATAACCGAATTGTAATTTATATGTATATTAATTGAGATTTAACGTGTGTAAAATTGATATTCAATTTAAAAAAAGTTAAGGCCAACATACAAATTAAAAGTTTGAAAGGTTATTTTTATCACTTTTAAAAACGATTACGTTTTGGCTGGGCTTAAACAGCCGTTTACCAATGAATTCCAACAACTTATAAGACTGCCTAAATACAATTAGTAATAATTACACCTTGCACAAATTCAAAAAAAGTATTAAAAATGTTGAAAAATTCCTGTAAAATTTTATTGGTTTTAACAATTGTATTACAAAAGTTGAGAAAATCTTATTGGTTTTAACAATTGTATTGAAGTAATAATGATGTATTACCTTCCCTTTGTTTTGTTTTTTTTATCAAAATTTAATGTTCCCATTATATTGTAATTTGGTAGACTAGTATGTGGCATTATTGATGTATTACCTTCCCTTTGTTTTTTAACAAAAAATGTAATATATCACTGTAAAATTCTATCATTTGTCATGAATTCTGTGTATTAGGGAATGGGTTATTACAGCTTATCCCTAACCGTCTGATGAAGCAATCTTGCTCAAAGAATTCGAAATATCACGGATTAAAGGTTTTTTAAAGATAATGTGTTGAGGTGAAGAATTTTTAGAATTATTAAGTCTTTTTTTATTTATGTATTATAAGAAAATAATTTAGTCATCGGTTGTATCCTTATCTTTTCTTTGAAACCTTTTCTTTCACGGATATGGAATCATTATAAGCATATGGCTATGTTAGAATGAATAGGGATTCTTTACATTTCATTGGATTCAGGGGCTAAATTAATTGGATTTTCAAAATGATTAGTGATTACTATTTAAGACATGAGTGGACGTGATGTAAACGACATAATGTGTTATATAAACGACCCCCCCCCCCCCGTGGGTTATTCACCTGAACATGTGTCTATACAAAATAATATACATTATTTTGTATGTAAAAAAAAAATGGGTTCTCGAGAAAACTTTTACATGTTCTACATATTTTTATATTCGTTTATGTCAGCTTTACCCTTGGTATAAAAATTAACTGAAATGGACAAGTGGAACCCATCTGAATATTGGAAAAGAATAATCTGCATCATGATGATTCGTGCCGGGCATGAAAATTCCGCAGCTGCTCAATGCTCGTTAAACATTGTCAAAGCAATACAAAGTGAAATGAAGAACTGCAACGGAGACTACGAAGCCGTGGCTTGTAGGAAAACAGGCAGCAGATGTTCTGATTGCCTCCATACACCAGAATTCATCCAAAAATTGCAAGAGAAAGTGATGGAAGACCCAGGCAGCTGGGTCAAATGGCTAAGTGGAGTTGCTGAACACCGTAGTCAAGCCTTGGGTGGAGAAGGTGGCTTCTGGACGATCATATGTGTGGCAGCAAGATTCAGCTCCCTGCCATCCTGCTGGGAAGACTCAGAAGTGGTTTTCAGAGAATTTTTACGATGCCACCGGTCCTAATGTTTGGCTCCCGAACTCCCATGATTGCAATCCTATGGATTATTATGTGTGTGGCGCAGTTGAGAAACACACCAACCGCATTGCCTGTAACACTAAGTCCGAGCTGATTGCCAGGATCAAGGGGCGTTTGGGGCTCTCCCTCGGGACACCGTCAAGGCTACCTTCAACAGATTCCGAAGCCGGTTTAAGACTGTCGTGGATGCTGAGGGTGGCTTTTTTGAATGAAATATCGTTAGATACCTTTAATCTCTATGTACAATTTTTTATTTTTTCAATAAATTTATTTTTGGCTAAGATTTTCACTTTTTTTGTCTTTAGCACTAAACTGTCAAATTTAGTCCGAACACGCTGTAGATGAAATCACCTGTGCTTAGGGCGTCAATATGTTGTGACACACGCAAATAGACACATGTTCAGGTCGATTACCCATGGGGGGAGGGGGGGGTCGTTTATATCACACATTGCAAAAAAGCAGACTGTTAATAAAATTGTCGAAATCTATAAGCCGGGTCTTCAAGATATATATATACACTCATGGACAAAAAAATTAGCGCACCAAGAAGGAGTCGTCAAAATGAAACGAAAATTTACATACGTAATGACTACTTTGATATAAGTAAATGATAAGAAAATCAAAGAAAAAGGATAATTTATTTCAGAGAAAAAGGCAAAAGAACGGAGGAGTTAATACTCCGTTGGACCCCCTCTAGCACGAATGCACGATGCGATACGATCGGGCATTGAGTCATACAAGTTCTGTATGATGTCTTGAGACATTTCGTTCCATATTTGCTGTAACCTTGCCTCTAGTTCGTTCAAACTCGTGGAATGCCCAACTCGTCGTCCCAAATGATCCCAGATATGCTCGATTGGAGACAAATCTGGGGATCGGGCAGGCCAAGGAAGGATAGTAACAGTGCGGAGACAGTCTTGTGACACCCTTGCCGTATGAGGCCGAGCATTGTCTTGTTGAAAAATGGCTCCTGGGAGCCGTTGCATGAGTGGCAACACATGTGGTTGCAGGATTTTATGAACATACCGCTGGGCTGTCATGGTGCCACGGAACAATACTAGGGGTGACCGTGTATTGTAGGCAATGGCACTCCATACCATCACACCAGCTGTGGGAGCGGTGTGTCGCTGTGCAGCAAAGGCAGGATTGAAGCGTTCACCACGGGCTCTCCACACACGAACACGATTGTCATCACTGCCGAGATTGAATCTGGATTCGTCGCTAAAGACGACCTGGTTCCATTCCGCTGCAGTCCAGTTTCCTCGTGCGCGGCAAAACTCCAAACGGAGGCGTCGATGGGTGGGCGTCAAGGGCAGCACACGTAATGGGCGCCGCGATACCAACTGTCCTTCAGCCAGGCGTCTTCGTATGGTTCGAGAAGACACAGCGGCCCCTAGTGAAGGTGCTACCTGTGCCTGGATGGCGGCCGATGAAGCAGTTGGCTGTAGGCGTGCATTTCTGACTAAGTGGCGGTCTTCTCGACGACTGGTCTGTCGAGGGCGTCCTGAGCCTGGTCTTCGTGTACATGACATCTCTCGGGTTCACTGGTCCCAACACCTCCTCACAACACAATCAGAGCGGCCTAATTGACGAGCTACTCGCCTAGCTGACCACCCAGCTTCCATCATCCCGACGTTCTCCCTCTCTCAAACTTCGACAACTGCGTATACTGTCTTCGAACACGGCGTAATACCTCATGTGCATGTCTACCTCAGCTCTTCCTTTGTAAATGATTCAGCACACTCAAACAAGCTTTGGTTACCTGTTTTATACTCCACAGAGTATGAAGTTCAACGCCCTCTACCGGCTATACGTAATGCACAATCACGCTGCATTTCTAATCATTTGCATAACTCCCCGACATGTACCTTCATTGCAAGTTTCGTTACGATCCCGCAATTATTTCTTGGTGCGCTAATTTTTTTGTCCATGAGTATATATATAAAGGGAGGGATAGACCACCCTTTTAATTAGATATTGGGTTGCTGTTTTTTTTTTTTTCTTTCCTACATTTTTTTTATATTTCTTTGTTTTTTTTTGGATTTTTTTTTTCTCTTGTCTCCATATTAGGACTTAATTACAACACAATTGAAGTGAATGAAGACGGCAACACAAGGAGAACGTACTTCAAATTAAAGTTCTTCTGGCGCTTTTTTCCTGTAGAAATTCAGTATTGAGAATTTCTGAGTTAAAAGAAAAATCTCTGTAACCCTAAATTTATTTTCCTTTTTGCGTTGGCAAATTTAATTTGCTCTCGACGGGTATAATTATATTAGCATGGAAGGCTGTCTTTTTTGCTCTTTTCGACAGCGATTCAAAGTAATTGTTAATGCACGTAGAAATGGATCATTCGCGAGCGAAGTTCAGTTGTCTCTCGCGACGCATGCAATTATCTTAATAAGAGACGTTATTGTTTGGATGGAAAAACGACAGTTCACTTCGATCCGGCAACGAGACAGGAGCTGCAGCAAAGCAGCTGCCGAACTCATCAGGGGGTTCTTTGCTTCGATCCCGTCCACGAAATAAGAAGTGGAAATTATGACTGCAAATGTTTTCCAGTAAGCGGATTTGGTTCTATCAACCAAAATAGATGAAGGCGAGAATTCCTGAATAGCGAAGTTTCTCATCAAAGAAGCAAGCGTGAGAAAGTCTCAATATTCTCAATATAGAAGAGAATGCCCGGAGGAGGATAGATGATCCCATAGTTCGCTAAGACGAAAGCGAGACAGTTGTGATGTTTCTTCAATCGACGGGAAATTTTTGGAAGATACCAGAAATAGCGAGCCCGAGAAATAGAGACGGTAATCAAAGTTAGGAACGGCTGAAAATGATTCCTGTTGCATCATAGATGAAAGGCGAATAGACGATCCCTTCGAAGCAGATGCGAGAACCGTAGGCGATTGATAGATCCGAAGACGGAAGACTCGTTCGACCGTGATACACAACTAGGCCCGGGAACTCCTGAAAGAATACAAAGCTTAGATTCTTTACGGATGAAGAATCCAAGTAGACGAAAGGAAAGCGAAAAGTGATTAACTACGACTGATTTGAAAGAAGAAGATCCAGGTGAAATTTATCTAACGGCGAGAGAAGCGGAGATCGGAAAAATAACCCTAACCGGAACACCGATCCATTGTAGTGACCGACTCAGAAAGATTTCAAGAATTCATACTTGACCGGAGATGAATATTCGGCCAAGAGAAAAGTAATAGGATTATTCGAATGTGTTCAACTGGTATTTTCGACTACTTTATTGTAAGTAAAATTCCATTGAAATTTTTCCCTCAGCAGATAGGACTTTCTAGATATAGTCAGGGTTAGATAAATTTGATCAGATAAAAATAGGATCTTGAGAAGTTTATAGAAGTTAATTTTGAATTCAAATTAGCGACATAAAGTTACTAAAGAAATCACTAATATTCATAGAGTAGATGAGATATATATTCTACTTATGATAGTTAGCTTTACTCAGGAGAAGAGACAGGTAGTTTTGGCTTATAGTGTCAAGAATAATAGCTGATAAGTAGTTTTGGCTAATAGTGTCAGGAATAATAGCTGTATTGAAAAGCCTTCTGTAGTTAGAGATAAGAGCAGTCATGTCCGGATAAAATAATTATAGTAACCGGAATAATTAGGGAATTTAGATTGGGGAAATCTTTAGATAGGTTCTATAAGAATAAGCAGTTTGATATTCGAGGCCCAGAGAAAGCTGTAGAATTAAGAAGTCTAAAGATATAAAACTTCCCCAGAGAAGCAAGTACGTTAGAAGCAAGTCGGAACCCCTGAGAAGCAAGTTAGTCTTTTAAGAAGACCGGGAAGCATTAGAATTAGTCTTATAAGAAGACCGTGAAGCTTTAGAATTATTAAGCCCTGAGAAGCAAGTTAGTCTGATAAGAAGACCGTGAAGCTTTAGAATTATTAAGAACTTTGCAATACAAAGAAAACTCCGAAGACCGGATTAATGTAAAGCTTAGAAAGCTGGTTGTAAAATATATTTGTTGAAATATTAAATGTGTTTTCCGATTTCACGTTTTTTAGTATCATTGAGTAAAGTAAGTTTAGAGCACTAAGCAATTTAACTCTGCTAGCTAAGACTTCATTAAAATATAATCATAATTCTTTACATTTCCCATTCGCCGGGTGCCCCACCTCTCGGCTTTCACCATCAACCCATTCATCCAGTTACAACGTTCTTCAAGAAAGGACTCTACCGAAAATGATCACTCCACAACCCTATGCCTTTCATTGGTTTATTATTGTATTCAGGCATAAGTTGTTGGAATTCATTTGTAAATGGCTGGTTTAGCCCGGCCGAAGCGTAATTGTAGTTTGTAAATCTGTTAAAATAACCTTTTAAACTTTTAATTTGTGTGTTGGCCTCAATTTTTTTTTGAATTTATATTTTATTTAATGTCTTTTCTTAATTAATAACTTAAGCACTTTACAAAAGTCAATCAACATTCGGAAATTAATTTAAATAAATAATTAAATCTAAATAAATTATAAATGCTTAAAAATAATTATCATTCAATTTTCTGTTTCAGAATGACGAGAAAAGCGAGACATCAACTCCAGCAAAAATCTTTAAAGAACTTAATATTTCAGACCAAGATAATGAGAGAGGAGTCATTTTTAACAGACTTCCAATTGATCTGTGAAGATAAAGAATTCTGGGTTCACAAAGTCATTCTCTCAGCTGCCAGTCCTTATTTCAAAGAACATTTCAAGAGAAATTCACAGACAACATCATTAAAAATGGATTTCATCAATTCCAAAACACTGGACACTGTTTTGATGTACATTTACCAAGGACGTATTGATCTAAGAAATCAAAGTCAACCATTCCTCAAAGACTTACTAGAGGCTTTTGTAAGATTGCAGATTCCTTTGATGTACAATTACTGTTTAGAACATCTTCTGGGCACTGAACAGTTTCTTTCTGAGTGGAACACCATCGAACAACTCAACAGTGATCTAATTCAACAAACATATCTGGAATATTTACACAAAAATATAAAGACTCTGAAAACAACAGAGAGTTTTCTTAATCTTAGATTTGAACAATTAAATGCTCTTTTGAACTGTCCTGTTTCTAATCCTGTAAATCAAGAAGAATTAATTTCTTCTATTCTGTTGTGGGTGAAACATGATGAGTCAACAAGATTTAATAGAATCACTGATCTTTTAACAACAATTGATTTTGAGAAACTTAGTAAATCGTCGTTATTGAATCTTGCGGAAGAACCTTTGCTACAAGACAATTCTTTCTTTCATAAGCAATGTACAAAAGTGCTTTTCAGTGAATTAAAGAAAAACAAAGAAAATGAAGCTTTTGAATCAATTTTAAAACAAAGAAAGATTAAGAAGAAAACCAAAATGAATACTTGTGATAAAGAAGAAAGAATTTTGAGCAAGAAAAAATCACTCAAAGACATAAATTCTGAAGAAAAAAAAAAAGTGTTTGCCAAAATACAAAAGAAAAGTTCGAAGATGTCAAGGAAGATATTTCTTTAAAAGTTCGAAGATATATTCCTCCTACTGAGAATATTTCTAAGAATCAAAGAAGTTCTTTTGTTTCAAAACGCATCTTAGTTTATGATTTGGATAATGCAAAAGAATTGTTTGAATATAATCCAGAGATTGAAACTCTGACAGAAGTGAAAGACGAAATTCTATTGACTTTCTTTTCATCCACACCCTGTAAGTCTGCTGTTTGTAGTTTTGATAATTTTATCTATGTTTTTGGTGGTTGGGATAATGAGAAAACTTCAATCAATAAAAGTTTTATGTTGGATTTATTGGAAAACCAATCCATGGAAATAAAGTCAATGAATGAACCACATCTTCATCCGTTGACTGCGAAACTAAATCAATTTATTTATGTTCTTAGATTATCGGTTAATTTGAAGTCCTGTGAACGATATAATCTTCGTACACAGTCGTGGGAGCCAATGGCAGAAATATTACCTGGCAAATATTTTTACTATATTGATTTATTATTAGCCATAGAGGGTCGTTTGTGTTTAATTGGGAAGACACATTTACACTGGTATGATCCACAAACTGACCAATGGAGTGAAGGAGATCCTGTACCAGATAACTTCCAAAAGGAGGACTTTGTGTCTGCATCTTATGCTAATGGAAAGATATACATAGTGGCTTGTGATTCAGGTGATTTCCATTGTTTTGATCTAATGATGAAGACTTGGACTACGTTCAGTTCACCTGATCATTCACTGGAGGACTGTACCTCTATATCTTGTATTAAGAAATCCGATTCACTTGAGTTTTTAATTACGGGTTGGAACTTTTTCATTATTTTTCGACCACCAAATGTTTGGAAAGAAATTTCAAATGTTCAAATTATAAAATATCCTATTATAATTTCAATTGGAGGACATTCAATGGAATAAAATAAAATTTAATTTCAGTCAATTCCTTATTTTCTCCTTCAATTCGTTTTAGAATTCAAGTTTTAGTCTTCTTAGTGGGTTAATTTCTCTATCGAAATTTTAAATATTAAGTCTTTGAAATTCAAAATAACTTCATTTCACAGTTATTATTTTATTTCGAATTTAGAGAATTGAAATTTAATATAAACTAAGGTAATTTAGAAAAATAATAAATTTATAAACAATATTGGTTTAAAATACTGATTTCTTTCGTTTTGAAAATGT
>JAFIDM010008419.1:12853141-12879400 GCA_023159025.1 Thereuonema tuberculata | reverse complement strand
ACAACCAAAAAAAAAGGAAATAAGCTAGCTGGTGGGGCTCCTCGGCTATCTGGTGGGGCCCCTAGGCTGGCTGCAAAAAACAACCAAAAACAACCCCTTGCTACGCCACTGACTGTAACTGAAACGTTTTAAAACTGAACAATATTAAACACAAATTCCAATTGAGTTAGAAACGTGAATACAAAAACCAAAACTATAGTGAAGGATGCTATTACCTCAGATACCATTATCACATATGGTCATCATCATTATATATTTATATATTGCATTATAAAAACTTAAGTTGATAGTCAAAGAGTTCGTCTTTTTTCTACTAAAAATATAAAACTGTCTCACTCTGACACTTTCTCTACTTTAAATTGAAATTAAAGAAAGTGATCTTAAATGAATCATTAATGAGAATTATTTCAAACAAATAATAGAAATATATGAACGAAACTTCTTTTCTAATTAAATTAATTATGGCGTTAATTTATTAAGATATATTTATTTTAATTTCTTTATTTTGTATATATTTTGAACTATTGTTAAAACCTTATTTATTTCAAAATGAATTTTTGGTATTTTAAATTCGAAATTAATAATTTGACAATTAGTAAATATATTTTTAAATAAACTAAGCACACAAATAAAGTTAAATACATTAAAATATTCATTTCAAAGATAATAAATCTTTAAGCTAAACTTTTATTCAAATTTATCAAAATTAGGCAACTCTCCTAAAAATTCCTTTTTTAAACATTGTTTAAAATTTTTCATTCTCTGATATTTGAACAGAATCATTAATGGAATGATAAAATTATTACTACTTGTTATTATTATTCATTCTTATTATTGCAGTTCTTTAGTACTCTCTTTAGTTCTTTTTTAACAAAATTCGATAAAATTAATAATAAAAGCTTACAAAACTACTTTCTATTCTGAATGTTTCCTAAAGCTAGGGTTACTAACCTCAAGAGATTCACGATGATTTGCAATCCTGGCTCTACACAAGTTCGACCTGAGTATTACACCCAATCTTGTAGTTTAAAAAAAAACTCAATTCAATGACTTACAAAAATAAATAATTTAGTTTTAACTTAAACAATAACGATACACACGCAAATTAACTGAGTTAAAATAAAATAGAGAATGATAATACCAATAACTTAATACAAATACGGAACCAATGGACCACAAATTCTATTCAGAATTAGATTGTATCGAAGGAGCGTCTTATTTTATATTTAAATCATTTACCCAAAGAAAGGAGATAAGGAATTCTCTATTACCTTTACTGCTTACACTTCACAGGGCAGCCAAGTCAGGGGAACCAATTGGGGAAATAGCAAACAGAAGTATCCACGGTCGCTCAGCGGAGAAAAAGCATCCCCTTCCAAGTGTCTCCCTGAATATATAGCTTACGCTTCCTTCACATTGAATTCACATCTCCCCTTTCGAGTTTCTATTTTAATTTCTATTCATTTCTATTTCTATTTCTAATCTTACGGATTTCTGTTGACATCCTGTTTGTCAGACAATTGGTGATCAATGCTGCTAATTTTACTTCAAGGATTAATTCGATATGAACTTCCTTTCTTTGTTCTAAAGACAAATCAGACAACAATAGATTCAATCCTTTTTGTCTATGGCTAACAATTTACTTCACCTCGTTTAGATGTAGGCCTACATTATTAGAAAAATAAAAATAATCTTACAAACAATTAATTCTTAATCACTACTTAACCTTTTGCTGATTCATTTTATTAATTAATTATTCTTTATTAGTTATTAATATAAATAAAATCATTATAATGAAAACTTATAAAATCGTTATAATGAAAACTTTCACATTCCTTCCCCGCCAAAAGAAGATTTCCCGAAGGAAAATCTTTTACAATCAAAGGCTACCCGTTCAGTTCGTTGATGATGATGGTGCTTGAACAATATTTGATCTGGAAACTGCTGGGGCCGGACTAGCATCTTTGACCCAGTTGATTCTTGAAGATCCGGTGTCATCTTGTAGATTGAAGTAGGGACACCTTTGCTTTGGTCAGGTGGACTTGTGAAAGTTTTAACAGAAAAAAAAATAATAAAATCTAAGTCTACTATGAAATGTAAATATAGAAATAAATTTTCAAACTACTAGTATTGAAATATTAATGTTATTATATAAAAGGAACAAAACTTAAAGGTAAGTAGCCAGGTACATCTCACTGTCTATGGGTCCGCTCTCAGATAATGCTACTCCTATTATACAAAACAATTATGAATAATGGCTTATCCTCAGCAAAAGGTCGAGCAACTCTCAATGTTTCTTATCATGAGCTGAATTTTCAAATTTTTTCGTCATAGTGCATCATGATATTCAACAGGAGAGCTGCTCCGTTTCTTATATAAATAGGTATTTGTGGTCACATTTTCCTACAACAGGACAAAATCATTGAAATTAAAAAAATGCTAATATTAAAACAGCAAGGACAATGACACCAGCCAAATACAAATATCTAATTACACCTTTAAATAAATTTGAAAAGATTTGGAAAAAATTAAAGGGTTCTCCTGGTGCATAGCCACCTTCAGAGGAAACGAAACTAAGGTTTGTGTGTCTGATGTCAACGTCAGGATTAGATAAACAAAAATCTAACAATTCACATGATTTTCCTGTATGTGATATTAAACCAATTTTGTCTCTAGTACAACGTGTGTGAGCTCTGAATTGAATTGTATATTCTTTAACAACTGATTGCAAAGTAATAACTCTTGTGGATACAGATATTTTTTCAAAATGTATAGCGACTTCCCCCCGGCAAACAAGTACTTATATGATATTATTTGAAAAGCCATAAAATCATCATTGTTTACCTTATGAATTAAAAATGATTGTGCTTTTTTAGTGTTACAATAACATAAAGAAGAATAATTATAATTTGATTGAAGGCAATATTGAAGCGTGCCAGCACAATGAAATTGCAAACAAGAGCAAGGGATACAGTTTTGAATACAATCAAATGAAATGTCATCACATCATCTGATAATTTAAATTTTACATAAAATTTTGATGGCGTCCCATCCTCAAGTACCACCAAAGACCTATAATTAACCACACATTTTGAACAATCTGTGTTTACACATGCATTATCTGGCAACTGATAAGTATTACTCATAACAATACATTTGAAACTTCGGGATCGCCATTGACAAGCCTCTATTTCTTGAAAATCCTGTGATCTTACAATTGTTACCATTAGTAGAAAAAATAACAACATCCTGTAAAAAGAAAACAAAATTCCCGTCAACATACACTAATATAAAATGCTATATTTAGCATAATATCAGTAAAATTAAGGGAAATGAAAATTAATAATGATATTATCGGTAACGCTGCGGAGGGAGTAGCTGTAAATTTATTATTTATTCTCAAAGGCTTCCACAACAGATAACCATTTATGCATTGTACACAAAATTTGTGTTGATAAATCTGAATTTGGAAGTCCTTTGTTTGGAAGGTCAGCTCGTGTAAGATGCTCGCTATCTTTTCACTGAGTTTCGAGTTGATCAGGCTCGTTACCTTTCCAATCATCCAACGCTTTTGGTTGGAGAAGCTCTTGAGCATTTGTCAGACTGGCACCGGCAGTGGAATCAGCTCTCTGCACCATAGAAACTGGCCCTTTGCTCCGAAGATCATACAGCACTGTTCTTGTTTCAGGTTGCGTTTGGCCGGACTCACCTGATGGTGAACAGGTAGGGTGATTCTCCATTAATTGCACTATGCTTCCGTCTGCATAATCTTAAGTAATATCGTCAGGATTAGCCTGATATTCAGCTAACTCCTCCTCCATATCTTCCTGTACTATTGGAGGTAATGGATCTTTATTTTCAGTTTGAACCTCAAATATTTCTGTGGGTAATAAACCAGACCATCTGTCTCGTGATATGCATTTTTTTAACCGATCTACATGTACTGTCTGTACATCTTTAGGGTTTGTGACATTCACTATTTTATAATTAAGTGGTGACAATTGTTGAATGACTCGATAGGACCCTGTACACTGATGAGCCAATTTCTTTGTAGTACCTTTTTTTAGAATGTGGTACATAAAGATATACTAAATCTCCCGTTTTAATTTTTTTATCTTTAGCTACCTTATTGCGCCGAATTTCTCTTGATACTTCATTGATCAAAGAGATGTACTCAGTGACGGAAAATTTGGTGGATGCGTCAAAAATTGGGATCAAAGCAACAAAAGATGCATTTAAAGTCTCAGTCATTTTGACTATTCTATTCACTAACAAGAACGAATGCAGTAACTTAATTAAAAATTAACAAACCTGGATTGCTGCAAAATTATATTGTTTTAATTTGCATGTTTTAAAATAAAATGAAGATTAATATAATTTCAAGACAGAAAAAAAAATGAAGATTAATATAATTTCAAGACAGAAAAAAAAATTAAGAACGAATTGTCCACTGCGCCAATTTTATGAATGTTTCCTAAAGCTAGGGTTACTAACCTCAAGAGATTCACGATGATTTGCATTCCTGGCTCTACACAAGTTCGACCTGAGTATTACACCCAATCTTGTAGTTTAAAAGAAAACTCAATTCAATGACTTACAAAAATAAACTTTCAGGTCGACGTGCTCGGCAGTCAAGCCACCCACTTTCAATTAATCTAATCTACAAAAATAAACAATTTAGTTTTAACTTAAACAATAAAGATACACACGCAAATTAACTGAGTTAAAATAAAATAGAGAATGATAATACAAATAACTTAATACAAATACGGAACCAATGGACCACAAATTCTATTCAGAATTAGATTGTATCTGAGAGCATCTGATTTTATCTTTAAATCATTTACCCAAAGACAGGAGATAAGGAATTCTCAATTACCTTAACTGCTTACACTTCACAGGGCAGCCAAGTCAGGGGAACCACTTGGGGGAAGAGGGAACAGAAGTATCCATGGTCACTCAGCAGAGAAAAAGCATCCCCTTCCAAGTGTCTCCCTATATACACTATATAGCTTACGCTTCCTTCACATTGAATTCACATCTCCCCTTTCGAGTTTCTATTTTAATTTCTATTCATAACTCATCTTACGGATTTCTGTTGACATCCTGTTTGTCAGTCAATGGTGACCCAATGCTGCTAATTTTACTTCAAGGATTACTTCGATATGAACTTCCCTTCTTTGTTCTAAAGACAAATCAGACAACAATAGATTCAATTCTATTTGTCTACGGCTAACAATTTACTTCACCTCTTATAGATATGTGTGTGTGTGTGGTCGGTTCGCACCGAAATGCGAGCTTCGTTGCCGAAGCATCCGTGCTCCAGGGAGCGCTAGTGTTCCCAAGACGGCGAACCCCTAGAAGACTCCCTAGAATTACAAGGGAAAGATACTGGGGTGGTTTCCCGTGGCCTTCCCCAGGACGCCATTAAGGAATGACGTCAGACCGAAGAGAAAGTGAAGAAGAGGCTACAACACAGGAAAGGAAATTTTTGAAACATCCATGCTCGCTACCGGGATTTGAACCCGGGCGCTGGCACATTGATCTCACGACAGACCGACGCCTGAGACCGCTCGACCACACCAGCGCGGCCTTATAGATATAGGCCTACATTATTAGAAAAATAAAAATAATCACACAAACAATTAATTCTTAATCACTACTTAACCTTTTGCTGATAAGCCATTCATTTTATTAATTAATCATTCTTTATTAGTTACTAATATAAATAAAATCATTATAATGAAAACTTATAAAATCGTTATAATGAAAACTTTCACACTATTTAATGAAATAGAGAAATGCTTATTTGCAATGAATTAAAATCAGCTATTTAAATAATGCAACATTCTTCAATGCTTTTAATTAAAAATAACTGTTTCCAATTTCAATTTGATAACACAATGTACATGCTGTCCCCGGAGGAAAGATCAAAATTTTGGAGGCGATAGCATTCGTCATTTGAAGCAAAAAAGTTCCTATGAACGAGTGTCCTAGTCCCAAAGGTTTCCGAGATAGAGATATTCGAATGTCAATTGCAGTTTCAAAGAAAATGACAACAAAGAGATATTACGTACTTTAGCCTAAACATAAACCACAAAGGAAACCACTACCTACAAAGCAGGTTTCGGGTCCCCAGCACAGAAGACAAAAAACAAAGACCAACATAAAAGAACAAAAAAAAAAAACTTCCACTCAAACAAAAAGAAGTGGGATGCGCAAGGTAGAATTGCACCCTTCCCCCACTGGCCACCACAGGCCACACCTGTGGGTTCCTTCCAGAACAGATCGCCCTTGGCAATGCCCTTGGCATTGCTCCTACATTCTTATAATCTAAGTGGAGCGAGGGAAAAAAATATCAAAATGGTAGACTTAAATCCAAAAATTACAAGCAGATAATAAAATAAAAGGACCAGCCCAGTATCAAGAAAAAAAAACCCCTAAAATAATTGATAATACAGTTAAAAAAAAGGTTATTTAAATTAAAAGGAAAGGTAGGGAAAATGAGAATGCGAGAATAGCTAATTAAACAAACAAATATATATACTATGCAGAAATTGTGAATAAAATTTACAACTAACCATAATCTTGTCATAAGGACAAGGGAAAGAAATGCCTTTTTGAATTAAATAATTTTGAAAATTTTTCCTGACCATTATTCGATGATGATTCTGACACCTTCACATAATGTGGTCAGAATCATCATCTTCGCCCAAACAGCATTCTGAGATTACCCCCCTTCCAAATCTAAAAACATACTTATTAAAGCCTCCGTGGCCGGTTAAAAACTGATTAATAATGAAATCTGAAAAGAGAATTTCACGACTAACATTTTTAATGAAACGAAAGAGTGACCTGTCTTTATCTGAGTTCTCCCATTGATTCTGCCACGACGTCACTTCCTCATTAAATTTAATACCGTAAAAAACACTCCTAGGTGCAGGACAAGGGTGTGTAATGTCATCCAGAGAGAAAGCTCGTTTGACCTAAGATATTACGTACTGTAAAAGCATAAAGAAATGACAGAAAAAAATTTCTGAACTTTCATCGGGGAGAGTTTGGGATTGCCATTTCGTCCTTTTTGTGTACTCGTCAGCCACACCCACTCACCAGATGAAATGCTCAAGTAGTGCAAAAGTGATAAGGGAAAGCACTCCCACACCCGGCTATGGTCCCCTCCGAGACAAAACACATTAAAAAAAATACGTACTTTTTCTAATATTTATTGGCCTAGTTACACATTTCTTACAGTTTGTAATAAATTTAGTCTGAAAAATTCCATCGCCTACATCAATACATTTCTCAACTCTTGTGAGAACAACATGATGTGTTGCTTGTCTGAGTTCATCGTGGCGTTCCTTTATGCTCGCAAAAGCATTCATTATACGAACGAGCAATTCGTCTGTACATTTCATTCTTCATTCAACCCCATAAACAAAAATCCAAGGGGTTACGTCTGGAGATCTTAGCGCCGTGCGGTGGAAGAGAAGGAAAACAACGGCCAGCAGGAGCAGTGACAATTCAACGCCAAATTTCAATTATCTCGGAAACCATTCGGAATAGATCACTCGTTCATAGGAACTTTATTCCTTAAAATGGCCGATCTATCACCTTCCAAAACATTGATTTTTCTACCGAGGGCACTCTGTATATTTTTAAGATAGTCGAACCAGTCTTCTTATTTTCACTTTCTTCCTGCAGCCTAATAATTTCACAAGCATTTACCTTCTATGTTGATATTAAGCTAAAACATTCTGAAATTTAATTTTGTTCTTCAAAATTCAGTTCTTTTCTTTCATTGCTGCTTCTCAATTCACAATCGTTCAAATAAATAATTTTCGAAGTAATTCTGTATTTTACTATATATATTCCTAAAATCTATATTACTTTATATATTGTATCTTCATTTATAAAAATAACTTCAGAATTAAATGATTTTCCTTTTTTTAGAATGACGAGAAAAACAAGACATCAGATCCAACAGAAGTCCTTTAAGAACTTAATGTTGGAAACTAACTTAATGAGAGAGGAGTCATTTTTAACAGACTTCCAACTTATCTGTGAAGATAAAGAATTCTGGGTTCACAAAGTCATTCTCTCAGCTGCCAGTCCTTATTTCAAAGAACATTTCAAGAGAAATTCACAGACAACATCATTACAAATGGATTTCATCAATTCCAAAACACTGGACACTGTTTTGATGTACATTTACCAAGGACGTATTGATCTAAGAAATCAAAGTGAACCATTCCTCAAAGACTTACTAGAGGCTTTTATAAGATTGCAGATTCCTTTGATGTACAGTTACTGTTTAGAACATCTTCTGGGCACTCAACAGTTTCTTTCTGAGTGGGACACAATAGAACAACTGAATAGTGATCTAATTCAACAAACATATCTGGAATATTTACACAAGAATATAAAGAATCTGAAAGCAACAGAGTGCTTCCTTAATCTTAGATTTGAACAACTAAATGCTCTTTTGAACTGCCCTATTTCTAGTTCTGTAGATCAGGAAGAATTAATTTCTTCTATTCTGTTGTGGGTGAAACACGATCAGTCAACAAGATTTAATAGAATCACTGATCTTTTAACAACAATTGACTTTGAAAAACTTAGTAAACCTTCCTTAACGACACTAGAAAATGAACCTTTGCTACAAGATAATTTGTTCTTTCATAAGCAATTGTCAAAGATGTTTTTAAAAGAGAGAGAGAAAAATGAAAATTCTAAGGATTTAAATAAAGAAAATAATAACAATACAGAAACCAAATCCATTGATACTCTTACAAAAAGTAAGTCATTGAAAAAGACACGAAATCGAAATGATTTACAAATACATCAGAAGTTGATTCGCCAAAGAAATTCAAAGCAAACCAATGACAAAGGAAACGATTCCATTCATTCCATTTTAGATGTCGAGAATCAAAGATGTTCTCAGATTCCCAGACGCATTTTTGCTTATGATTACTATTATTGTAATCATCGGATGGAATATAAGACTGATGCTAACAAGTGGATAGAAGTCAAAGATGAAATCCTTTTGAACTCATTCTCAAAAGTAAAATATTCTGCTGTTTGTAGTTTTGAAACTTCTATGTATTTTTTGGGAGGAAGACCTGATGGAAAAGAAGCAACAGATAAGTGTTACAAGTTGGATCTAATCGAAAATACATTCCTTGAAATAAATCCAATGATAGTGCCTAGGTGTAATCCAACAGCTGTCAAACTGCATCACTACATTTATGTTATTGGAGGTCGTTATTATCTGAAGGATGTTAGAGGTTATAATAATTGGGATGAGCTGATATTGGATTCTTGTGAAAGATATAATCTCATTACACATTTTTGGGAACCGATAGCAAGAATTCCATTTCCATATTACAAAAATCTTGTTCCAACTGTGAATATTGATGGATCTATTGTTTTAATTGGGGCAACTAATCTAGTTTGGTATGATTCTCAAACTGATCAATGGAGTCAAGGAGAAGAGTTGCCAGAAAGATGTAAAAATAGACCTTCAGCATGTGCAACTTTGTGTGAAGGAAAGATATTCATAGTATTTGGTTTAAGAGACATCTTTTGTTTTGATTCAGTGAATAAATCCTGGGAAACATATCCTGCACCTGATAGTTTACCTCTCTCTATGTCAATTATCTTCAGCATCCAGAAACCAGAGACAAAGGAATTTTTAATAATTTCTGATGGAAAAACTTTTATTCTCAATTTACCAAACAATTGGAAATATATTTCGAAATGTCCAGTTAGTAATCCAGCTATAATTTCAATTAACGGAGGAAATGGAGACGACTGTTAAAATTACAAATAACTTTTTTAAAATTTATTGTATCTAAAATATGAATTGTACTGTAGCTTGTTTCAAGAGAATGTTTTTCATTTTTAAGTGATTATTTCTGTTTGAATATATTTGTTTCAGAAATATACAAATTTAGAAAAGTTCGAATAGTTTACAAAATGTTGATAAATTATCAACCCCTCCAGCATGATATTTGCATATTTATTTTTCCAGCATGTTTATTTTTTTTTAATTTCATAAAAACAAGTATAAAGAATTTAAGTTCCTCTAATTTATATTTCTTCAATATATCTCAGTCATTATTTTGTACTTTTGTAAAATATATGCAAAACTAATAATGAATAAATTACTTGATTTGGTTTAATCATTATAGCAGTCATTTGTTACTAACGCGACACAGTAGTTAAGACATTTTGATAAGAAACAAGAGAACTTCACTTTCATATCCAATGAATATAAAATATTGCTACGATAGGATTTTATAAATTTTAGTCTAAGATTTGTAAAGCCTTTGAATTGTCATTAGAGTGATAAAAAGGGTTAGAGTAAAACAAGTTCATATAAAAATCGATAAATGAAATCAAATGTTTATTATCTGACATCCCAGAACAAGTGTTTCAGTTTTATTGGGGATCATCAGACAGAGGTACTCAACAGTAAACAGCGAACTCTCATTAATGACTTCAACAATGCTAAGAATAAATGTGGAAACTCCAAGATATGAATACGATAAACAAAAAAAATCTGAAGGGGAATTCATGTGCCAGCTATTAATGCCATTCACTAAATACAAAATGGATTCATTTATTGATCTTTATTAATAATAAATTACGTTTTCTATATTTTTACTGCTTCAAGAAAAGCACAACAAATGAATTTCCAATTTATATTTATTTTCATGAAAAGATGTTTTAAAATACGAAATATGTTCATCCAATTAATAAAAGTACAATTCTTCTTGATCTCGGTACAATTCTACACATTAAGAAATTCGGGATTAAAACAACCACACACATAAACACTGATGTTAAAACGAAATAATCATAATAACTTAGAGTTGAAAGTTACTAAAAGTGAAAGTGCTCTTGATTTTGAAGTTGGACCTGTGGGAAGGAATGGCAGAGGTATATTTAAAAGATACGTTTAAAAAGTTAACGTTATTTTCCTCCTAAAGTTAATTGAGTTTCAATTATTATTTTTTTATGCAAACCAAAAAAATGAAGCACAATCAATTAACGCATCGGAAATTTTTATGTGAAAACTTATAATTCTGGAAGGACTGAAATAAACTAACATCATCAGTTTCTAAAAAGAAATCTTTCCACATTAAGCTTATCAACAGCAAACAACTTTTTAATCTCATCGATAAATAATAATGTAATAATTGTAGAATAAATGCTTAGTAATATAGAATTAAAAATACTTTTTTTGTTTAATTTGATATATTTAAATGCAGTAGCTTAGCCGTTCCGGCGTGGTTTTGTGAGCATGGCAGCAGCATCTCATGAAGCAGATGCGTCGGAACTTTGGTTCAAATCCTGAAGTGGGCATAGATGATTGCTTTTTGTATTGTCCGTTTCTTATTTCGCCGTCTGTGGCATCTTTCCCCAGTCATATGGGTTGGCGACAGGCAGTGCATTTGGCCGTAAAACCCTTACCAAAACCAAATATTAGCAAGCGAGACTTGGTCCTCACCGATCCAACATGGAAAGTGGGAAAAGCTGAATAAGAAGTTGAAGATTTAAATATTGTTATTTGTTTATTTATTTTAGAGCACCTTCAAGGCAGTCAATAGTTGTTTTTCCTCATTGGAAAACAATAGAACAACTGCACAGTGATCTGTTTGAACAAATGTACCTGGAATATTAAGAGAAGAATAGAAAGACTAAAACATCAGAAAGTTTTCTTAATCTTAGATTTGAAAAACTAAATTCTCGATTCTCCTGTTTCTAATCATGTAAATCAAGAACAATAAATTTCTCCTATTCTATTGTGCGTGAGACAGGATCACTCAGCAAAATGTCATGAAATCACTGATCTTTTAATAGGAATTAACTTTGAAAAACTAAGGAAAGAGAAGTTATTGAAATATTGTTATTCTTGGCTAGGTCTTCTAAAATTTAATTGTAAGTTATATACAGTGATCCCTCGCTATTTCGCGCCTCAAGTCTCGCGGCTTCAGTGCATCGCGGGTTTTTCAAAAATATTCATCGAAAAATAAAAATTCAAAAATACCGCCATATCGGCGGTATATATGTGTGTGTATACTGTGCATAAAGTATAAATATACATATTTTAAACATTTTGGTACCCACACACACACACACACGAAAATTCCTAGGGAGGCCAATCCTACTTCGCGGATTTTCACCTATCGCGGGGGGCTCTGGTTTCCATTAACCGCGATAAACGAGGGATTGCTGTATATATGTATATAAATTTATTCGCAACATAAAAAAAATATGTGTAAATGTAAATAATAAAGATGTATTACTTTTTTTCTGTTGAGAACCTCGTTAAATATTTTTCTCATGATTTTCTAAGAATTGGTTTAAGTAGAATCATTTAAAATGATAATCTTTCAGATCTCAGTCATTATCATTTGTCTTCCACTTTAAACGAAGACATGTTATATTATAACAAGTTGTAAGCTAAATAACAATAAGTTAAGTAAAATTAAGTAATGTGTACAGAAATGAGGTGAGCCCGGCAGCCGAGAGTTTAGGGATTGGAGGTGGAGGGTTCGATTCCCGGCCTCGAGGGATGGCGGGGTTTTTCTATTCTCTATTATCCTCGAAATGGGTCCTAGGGTTTAGCCAGCCCTGTGTAGGATGGATACCGGGTTTCTTTCCCGGGGGTACTGGCAGGCGAGCGTTGGTCTGACTCTCCTATCTCATCTCAGTCCCGGGTCAGTAAAACGTTAGAGACTCCAATGGACCACAGTGGGCCCCACTGGAAGACCTACCTACCTACAGAAATGATTCTCTATAGATGTATTGTGTATAATTTTCCAAAAATTACAAAACAGATAACAACTTCAACATTCAACAAAGCCTACCACAGGCTTTAACGTATCTGAAAATGAACACATTACAATATCTGAAATGAACACATTCTTTCTCAATAAGGTCTTCCAATGTCCGGATAGTGAAATCTAATCTTCTGATAAATTCCCTGTGTGTTCCGAATTACATAACATCCTCTGTTCCAAATGTGAAATCGTAGATATCTGATTGATAAACTTGTTTTTATGCAGCATAGGGAATGTGACAGTTGAGAAAAGCTCGGTCATTCTATTAAAATGGATGTAGGAACCATAATTCCCTACTAGTTTCAAGATTAATATCTTTTAACAAATCGGTTAGAATTCTTCGAAGATAATTAGAATAAAATTCGTCATTTAAGTGAAAACGAATGATATTGGTTGCAATCATCGAACAATCAAAATATCAGCCCAACATTTACAGGAAACTGCTATTGATGTTTTCTATGGACGATTCCATGTGGGTTTTCTTGAGCCCATAACTGCGCATTGTGAAAATTCATAATATCTTTCCCAAAAACGAAAGTTTGTCAGTGAATAAAATTCAAACGTTTTTCCACAGAGTGAGTAAAAATCAACTGAACCTTAAAGGAAAAATCAGTGGCAACTAAACCTTGGAAGCTTTCAAGATTGTAGGGGTACAGTAGCTTCTTTTGAAATACCTTTCAAAACATTTTGTGTGAAACCCATTTTGTTCTCACTTTAGTCCTACCATCTGAGACTTATTCCTCGATTAGCAGCTAATGGTCAAGAATTCGATTTTATCTTTCAGTTGTTTCAACACTTCTGTTTGCCTGTGCTCAAGTTTGCGCTTTCTCTGAGGAGTCTATGGCAGTACATGTTGTATTATGAGGTATGTACCCACCTGAGAAATTCTTTGTACAACCAATGTGCTTCATGTCCATTTCTGTGAGCCAAATCCATGTCTACCAATCCACAAAACTAATATAAATCCGTACAGCTGGCAGTTAGCTCAAGGCGTGAAGCAAACAATGTATATCCTTAATATTATGTTTGTTTTTTAGGCCGGCTTTGAAGGATGGTAATTTGATAGCAATTGAATGGAAAGGAATTGGAATTTGATGGCCATCGGTTTTTCACCGGAATCTATCAAATTATTTTGATATGTATTTCCCTGCCATCAAGAATCCATCCATCCATCAGCCTCCCATCCGTAAGACACGTGAAGGTCTCGTTGTTGACGATATTCTAACATGACGAATCGATGGAATCGCTTAAAGCTTGGTCTTTTCAGGTCAAGTCTGTTTAGAGTACTTATTAGGAATTATTAGGAGTACTTATTAGAAACGAAGACAAGCAAATTCTTCAATGTATTATTAGGTTACATCTTTTTTTTAATTTATTTATTAATTTATTTTCGTCTAGTGTACAAGTGACGTCTAGTTAAGTATTCCTTAAGTTTCGTCCTTTTCTTTGACCTGATGTACGTACAGAAAAACGAATACGTATCAGTATCGGACGTCGTCCCCTCTATTCTGAAGAGATGCTAACGAACAGTTTAGGACTTCACATGTGACTGACTTTCGTCTTCATTTTACATCGTCCGGAACGGTTGACTGACAGGATGAACATTGAACTATCTGTTTTTGCAACGGCATTGTTAGATTAAATTAGATTAATTGAAAGTGGGGGGAGGGCATGACTGCCGAGCACGTCGACCTGAAAGATCTTTTGTATTATTCCACGGAAAGAAGGACAGACGGAGAACGGCATTGTTACTCTTACCTTTCTTCTATAAGGATTAAAGAGAAGAACGATTACAAAATCACTTTATTCTCTTTCCCGTCTCTCCGTCGAACTCCGTACGTCTTCTATAAGTTCATAACGAAGTATATTCTGGTTTAGTCCTCCCTTTGACCCTCGAAAAGAAATATCAGCGCACACAGCTTTTAACGCCATCATCTACTGTAAAAAAAAAACTGAAATTTACATTCTATATGTTATAGAAACAGCAACAGCTAGAGCTCGATGCTAAACTTTAAGCAAAGCTGGGTGGAGGTGATGATATATTGCAAAAGACAAAAGCACTTAAAAAATAAACAATTGGTAATTTACTGCATTAGGTAACTACAAATAAGTCATTCTTCTTTAATCCTATAATTCAAGACTTATAAACTGTTTGGCTTTTCAAAGTTCCTAGTAGGGCTAGGCAATCCTTATATTTAACGCTAACAGTTCCAATAATAAAACACTGTTCCAATAATAAAATACTGGGCTCTAATTCTTCAATTACCTAGTTCAAATTGATAACAATTCACAGTCCTATTAATTAAAGTAATGGCTTAAAAACTTTCATCTTGTATGAATAAAAAAAAACATTCTTGCATTACCTTTAACAAACGTAGAATGGCTATACGATTCACCTTGCGTGACTTAAAATATTATGTGAATAAAACATTCTTCCATTATCTTTAACTAACATAGAATGGAATGGAATGTAAAGGCTAGACCCCTTGTGGGAATTAATGTTCTTCTACTGACTATTACTTTCAACTGTTCCACTTAACACAGACACAGTGTCTTAGAATACACTGCTAACTTCCGGAGTTATCCTCGATGTGGCTAAGCTTCAAAAACTCCTACAAAATTTATCATAAATTCACTTACTTGATAAACTTGACTTGTTAAATTAATAACGTATGTCTTACACATCTGTACACCGGTAAATGAATCCACGAAACGTCCTAGCAGCATTCCTTTGGTATGTCATCATCTAGTCCAAGAAGGCGGCTACTGTTCTATCCATCGATCTCGAGTTATGGCTCCGTTAATCTCTCGAAACTATCTTCCTGTTCGGGCTCACAAATAAAGGAGAAATTAATATTTATCAATTGATATTTAACTCTTAAAATATGGAATGTTAAATGTAATTAAACTACTGGTAGAAGTAACTTGCGTGATTGGAATATCATAATCTGTTGCCTCTCCTAAGGAAGCGTCTATCTATCTCTCCGCTTCCAATCTCCCGAATCCACCTATCTTTCTATTCCTCGTCTGTGCTAAACAACCAAAACTTCACATCTATCACTTTTTGATTCTTCATTGTTTCGCCGTGCTTCGCTCTGGTTGTTTTAAAGAATTCACATTTTCAGTATCACACTGTTTTGTTATGTTTTATCATGAGCCATTCTTTACAATTCTTTGTTAACAATTTTACTTCATGCACTTCTATAGCGCTAACAATAATTTATTGTAAAATTCCTATTGCATCTAATAATCAATCTTGTATTGATCCTTTACAGACAAACATCTACTTATTTCTTTTTTTACTCTGCATTGCGCTTTTCTCGTGATCACAACAATTAAAGAATGCGATACACACACCATTAAATCTACTAACCTTATTTAACGGATTACACTTAATCTTTGGAAAGTGTTTAATAATTATTTATAAATTTTACTAATATTTCGTTGACCAAAAAGTTCGTTCGGTGTTTAAGTAAACAAAAAACACACATTTTTCATTTTCACCAATAATTTATTGAACAACGTCTTCAACGGTTTGTTCCAAGGCCTTCTGCCATCTTTCAGGCAACTTTATACTTCCGTCTTGCCAAACTTTTCATCTTCTTGAGCAAAGAATTATTCCAGGTGCCTTTTGCAGTCTTCCAGGAACTGAATTTTTTCTATTAAGAGAATTTTATAAAGACCGAAATCAATGGAAATCCGAAGGTGCAATATCTGGTGAATAGAATGGATAAACCAGAACTTCCCAGTCTAGCTGTAAGAGTTTTGCTGGTCATCAAAGAAACATGCGGTCTTGCGTGCTTATTTTTAACATCTTCAATGTTAAATTCACCAATTTCGATAAGTTTCTGTTTTAGATGCATGCTGATATGACAGCTGTCACAATACAATATAACAAAATGGTGTCGTATGACGTTAAAGACACCTAAACTCTACTAGAGCCAACGCATGTAAAAAAACCGAAAGAACCTAATAAATAAATACAGTGCAACTTGGATAATTCGAAGCTGAAGGGACCACTACAAAACTTCGAATTATCCAAGACTTCGAATTAAACAAGTTACATTTTTTAATTTTAATTTCAGGTCCACTGAATGCTTGAAAAGATTATTCTGTCAATAAGTAAATAAATTCAGAAAGATCATGGTATGAAAGACTCAAACACTATATGTATGTAAATAAAATAAGATTTATATTACGTAAGCTACAGTACATATTATATCCAATACAGCAAATTATAGTTTTTTTAAAAATTGTGCAATGTCTGATTGTTTTGTAGAATTCAGTCACTTAAGATTAGCAAAATCATCAAGCAAGTTTAGTGAACGGAAACCAGCTTCACTTAAGTTGGTTTGTCCTTCAATGACCGACGAAATTCGGCGCTATCCCGTACTCGTTGGCGATTTGGCATTTCTTCTTCACACCCTTTTCCATCTCGCGAATGACGGCGACCTTTTCAGGAACGTTAAGTTCTTGTACACGCGTGGTTTACTGAAAGACATGGTGACACTGACAGAAGGAAGATCGAATGGCGTCTGAAGCGTCACGTGTCGAACGGTGGAGGGAAGGGATTTCAGTTGTCACATGTCGAATTTCTTAAACGATGAAACGCCGAAAAGTCGCTATGGTTCGAAATTTTTTATAAAAAAC
Organism: Thereuonema tuberculata; assembly: GCA_023159025.1. Taxonomy (NCBI): domain Eukaryota; kingdom Metazoa; phylum Arthropoda; class Chilopoda; order Scutigeromorpha; family Scutigeridae; genus Thereuonema; species Thereuonema tuberculata. The sequence continues at coordinate 12,861,902 of JAFIDM010008419.1, read as the reverse complement.
TTCGAATTAAGGAAGTTGAACTTCGAATTATCCACGATTTTTTAACATTGATTTAATAAGAAATTCAAGGGACTAAGAGAAATCTTCGAATTAACCACGATTTCGAATTAAAGACGTTCGAATTATGAAAGTTGCACTTAATTAAACTTTTCGCAATTTGAAACAATATAATATTTACAATATTAATTATTTAATATTTGAATAAATAATACTAAAAATAGGCCTATAAACCCAAAATATTCTAAGACAAATAATGAACCATCTTATTTTTGAAAAAAAAAAGAAAAAAAAAGAAAAGGAACAAACAGAACGGTTCAACCTTCGAGGTCTAATTTCTCCTCAACAATCCAGTTGACTTAAAAAAAAAATTCACTTACTTGACAGCTGTTAGATCTTCCTTAGCTGTCAAGTATTTAACGAAGATTAATCCAGTGACTCAATAGTTATGAGATGAGATTCACTGATTATAAACCTCCCTTTATTATTACAAAATAGACGATCAAAAGTCACTCTTAATTCATCTTCCGTTTATAAAAGCATTCTATAGGTCTTTTCACCCTAAGTCGATACCATTGAATTCTCTGTAGTGGCCAACTTACGCCAATGAGTTGTAGTAATAGAACGAGTTCAAAAGTAGTCCAATGACATTATTTAATTTAATTTATTGTTTAAATTTAAATTATAATAATTAAATTAATAATTAAATTATAATAATTAAATTTATTATTTAAAAAATGAGATATTAAATTCAACAGAAATTGAATCAGTTGTTTTAATTTTAGATCTTAAATCATAGCTAAACGATAGTCATTGTAATGACGTCATTCCACGACTATTTTTCAGTGACAACCAGCTGTTTCACAATGGCTACCAACGAAACGAGTATTTCCATCTTTTCGAAAGTTAATTTTCATTAAATAAATATTGTGAATGTGTAATAAAAGAGCTGAGAAGAAATCATTAATTCTGTTGAAAAGAAAACATCCACCTGTGTTTTGGAAATATCCCTTGCAAAATTAAAAGCTATGTGATATCAAATAAATGCCTTCGAACTGCCCTCTTCAAAGACAGGGAAACTTCGATAGGAGTATGGAGATTATTGAATAACTTCTGTTAATCAGGGATTCGACGAAAAATCCATGGCTTTTATCTAAGAAATGAGATATCAGCTTCGAAAAAGAACATTTTAACTGAAACCATTGGAAATAAAGAATTTTGTTTTATAATAAAATGGAATTTGCTTTTGAGAAAGAAGTAGAAAAAAAATATGGTGAAAAATTCCCACAATTTTGAATAAAAATACATTTAATAAAAGTTAAAAAGTGGAAGAACACTGAATACCATTCTTTACATCTCATGTTTCTTATTCTGAATCGATTAACATTCAAAAAAAATCTGCATGAATTGTTAACCTTATGTTAATAAAAAACAAACGCTCAGAAGAGTAAGTTTAGAAATGATTTCGTAAGTTACCTGAGCCATATAACGCCATGAATACCTTTAACGCCACCTATCTAATTCTTCATAAACATAAGAGATGGCAGCACTGCACTAAAGTAGTTTGCATTGACATGCCATCTAGTGTTGAAGTGAGTTATTAGCAGACCGTCAACATTTTCGAGTGAAATTTTAATTCCACCTTTTCGTGTCGAGGACTGGTTCTGAAAGGCTGCTACTATATCAAGGTAAGATAAAATATAGATTTTTTAATGTTCAGCAAAAAATAACTATATAAAACTATATATTTTCTTGATTCTTGAAGATTCTTCTATGTAGATAAGTTAACTGTTATTTTTAAAATTCGGAAATTGTAGACAAACAAGTGTATCATGTGATCCATGTGCTCAATAGGGCTTTAACGCCACTTTAACGCCACTAATAAACTTTTTATTTTTTGTAAGCTTACTTCTCTAAAGCTTTTAAGTTAACTGAAAAATATTATTTTTTGTGGTATTTTGTCTTATTGTCTCATTTCATTTAAAAGGAGGGATATTCAAATTAATTTTTACATTTCCTCTTTTGGTTTAGCTACAGATTAGAAAGACTGTGTTAATTTCAAGTAATTTTTTATTATTTTTTACAGAAAGTCAAATTTAGTTGCTATTTATTGTAATTTTGTACAAATAATGTTTACAATGATGGAATAATTCTTAATTTTAAATAAGTTAAGTTACTAGAAATACGTGGCGTTAATTGGACCAGGTGTTCCTAATAATGCCAGTTTGCAAAGTTTTCTTATTTGAGTTCTCATACTTCTCCAGTAAAAGTTATCATATGTTTCATTACGGTATGCTTCAAATAGAAGATTAAACTTTCTTCGTCATAATTTTCGTGTTTCGATACACCTTACTTCCAGACTTACAATAATTTAAATGTTAAGTGACGTTATCTGGGCAGGGTACTTTTTCAAATTCGCACTGTTCAATTGCAATTTTTAATGATATTCCTGTAATTTTCGAAGTCAATTCAATAAAAAATTCTAATACTTATCTTTATACCACTGGATGAAATAGTAAATATTTGGTTCCAATCATAATTGAATAATGCGTCGCTACAGGCAGTACCAATGATTATACTGAAAGGTTTTGTGTGTTGTGGTTGCCTAGCGACTGTGTATAGAAAGCTATTAGCAAACAGTGTGTGTTTCTCCGCAATGTTTTGCAGTGATTCAAAGATTGGAGAAGTGCAATTTCTTCTGGTGAATTGTGATTCTATTCCCCGTGAATATTACCAACAAACGCGACTATTTGTTCTCAGTGTGCTTTTGCCAATTCAGGACCAAATCTGTCACTGACAATATTTTAGAAGCTAACTTTATTAATGTTATCACGAACCGATAAACCTTCACTTTATAAATAAACATCCCATATTTCGTCTTCAAACCTTTTCTATTATAAAGTAGATTATTAATCATCTTCTACGACACCAGAAATAAATGTTAAAACACTACATTTATTTTGAGAAAACAACAAATTTTCAAGGAGAAAATAAAACGCCTCCTCTTTTTCAAGCCTTTTACAAATAATAATATTAATATTAAGTGATGATATTTTGAATTTACAATATCCGTGCATATCATCTAAACAATACAATATTAATACAATATATTATTAAGTTACGAGATTAGAACTTACAATATCCGTGAGTATCATATGAACAATATAATATTAATACAATATTATAGAATATCGTCTTCTACTTCACAATAATCCTCGAGTTGTGTATCAAAACTCAATGGTTTTTTACAATCCAGATCTTCAATTATTACTTTATTGTTGGAATTAAAATAGTCTTTATCAATTAAATCTCTGCCTAATTTTACCATACCTTTTCATATTAATCCCTTCATTTCTATTTAAGTTGTTTCCTTTTGTGGTTCTTATACATAAGCTTTCGATTATTTTTCTAGTATTCTTTTTTAGTATTTTTAGTATTCTTTTCATTGCAAAGAATTCTAACTTCTTATTAATAACATGTTTCTTTTCATTACAATGCTCCGCAATTTCAGACTTTTCTACTAATTTTTTCATGATATAGTATCCATGTTCTGATGCACGTTCCTTAATCGTTCTTTTCGTTTCTCCAAGATAAAACAAATTACAGTTCAGACATTCCAATTTATATATTATACCCATTTCATATCTTTTATCAATACTATTCAATTTTTTACACAAAATATTCTTTAATTTATTATTATATTCAAAACTTATATTGATTCCAAATTTCTTACAAATTTCTCTCAAACGCAAACTATTGCTATTCAAATATGGTATAAAACATCTCATATCATCATAGGCTTTCAATTCTTTTATCTTAAATTTATGATAATTCCTAATTGTGTTTTTAATAAATTTGTCTGTATAATCATTCTTTTTCTAGTAGTGGTTTCATATCATCAATTTTTTTTATTAAAATCTTCTTCCCTACTCGCATTATTATCTATTCTAAGTAAATAATAATATTCCGTTTTATATTTATATTATGTCTAGAATTAAAATTTATAACATTGGCACTTTTGTACTCTTTAGTGTAGTGTTTTAGGATCAATTTGTTTTCCTTTTTTATTAACTCCAAATCAAGAAATTTTAATCATTCATTGATCTCTTCTTCCATTTTGAAATGAATGTCTTTTTTTATTAATTTCATTAAAAAAAAATGTCAAATTGTCTCCTTGTCCCGAACCAGAATATTATTATATCATCTGCATAACGATAATATTTTAGTTTATATTTGGTCTCTTTCAATAGTTTGCATTCAAATACATTCATGAACGTGTTGCATAATGACCTCGATATTGGGGATCCCATTGGGAAACCCTTAATTTGCTTGTAAACCTTATCCCGATGTTTGAAATATGCATTTTCAGTTATTAACTTTATTATTTCAATCATTATAATCTATTTTTTGTTTCAATAGTGTTTCCCTATATTCGAATGCTAATTTGTCCACTATCATTAAGGTCTCTTCCACCGGAATATTAGTATACATATTATCCACAACAATGTGCATTTCTGAATATTTAAAGAATTCCAGATTGAAGACACCAGGTGACATTCTGAATAGTAGAACGTCTTGTTTTAATCATTCGTAATTATGGTGAAAAGTGGTAATGTAATTTGATGTAACCAGATCTAATTACTACAGTTAGTGAATATTTCCTGAGTTTCGATTTGAAAGTAATTCATTTTTAAATCTTCATTTTTAAGTACTGTCTTATTCTGTCAATTTTACTAGTGAGGATTTGCTTGTCTCTAATGCAACACAAAGACACTAATTCCACTGTTTAAGGAGCGAGTAAAACCACAAGTCAAGTTTTGGAACTTAATTTATTAAATGAGAAACAATGGTTTTTATAATAATTACATAGTGTGATTTGATTGGAAGATTAATTAAAATATGCATAATGATTGGATAAAAACATAACGAACTTAAATTAATTAACTAATTAATCGGCTGTAACGGAAAAGAATTTAGAAATACACAGAACATCAGTAATTAGGAAATAGAATATGAATGTTTTATTTCTGACTAGCCGAGTTCCAGAGCGAAGCGACCTGTATTAGCATAAAAAAAAACTTATTTAGCAAAGTAATATACGAGTTCCCAGCCCTTCTCCGGATAACTCAGATATACTGCGGGTTGGCGCCCCACACCTATAGTCTATATCGATAAGGCAACTTTAAAGCGAAAATGTAAATCCTCTTTATTCCGTATCCCGTGGGAATTTCGAAAAATTCCGGCCTTATTCCTTGTCTATATCATAAAAGGAACCTCTCTGCAACATTTCAGCTTTCTAGGTCCAAGGATTTGGGCTGGGAGTTGATGAGTGAGTGAGTCAGGTCTTGTCTTTTTATATCGGCAGATAACGGTAAAGATTAAACTGAATAAAATACAGATATATATACAGAGAAATACAAATAAATGATTTCTAAAAATATTTACATATAAACTGTTCCAATATCCTATTGTTTTATAAATAATGTAAATTTTAACGTGTGCTTTAAAAAATAAAGTTAAAAAATTATTATACATTATAAGATTTTTCTATGAAATTACAGTATAACATTATCTAGACAATAAATATAATTAATATGACTATTTTTGGAATTGCAATAACTACATCTTTTTGATCATGATATAAAAAGTAAGATACTTCTTAAAGAAATCTGAAAGTAAAACCAAAATTCTTTCTATAAAATATTTTAATTTGAAATCTTTGCTTGCAAGAAAATAAAAATAGTTTAAAAACCATTGAATGCTCATCAGAATTGTTTTAAAAGTGAAACTGCTGTCTTTTTTTTCATATATTTTTCCTATATTTACACCATAAAAATTAAAATAGTAAAAAGTTAAAATCTGGCTTCGATTAATTTTCCAATATTTAATCACCATTCATAAAAAAAATAAAAAATAAAAATAGAATTGTCTCATTTAAAATTTTCGTTTCAGGATATCAATAAATTAATGATATTTTGTAATTTTGAAATGTAGTAAAAAATCTTGAAAAATTAAATATGGGAGCGTTTCTACTTCTTTTTGGTCTTGGAATATTGCTATTATCAAATTTATCAGTTATCCTTCGGAATTACATAAACAGGAATGTCATATAGATATTAAAGTCTATTTACAGTAAGATAAATCGTATTTTTTCTGATTTTATATAAATATAAGAAGGAATCTTGCAGATCATCTTAATTAATGAGGAACTGTGGATTTGCGAAAATCAATGTGAACTAATTAGATTGCTGGATACAACTGAAGACAGAATATCTCATTCTATGTATACGTATTTGTAAATATCTGCCTGAGGATTGGTAAATATTTCCAAATAATACTTATTGGAAGCCCACATAATTCTGTAAATTTACTTTATGACCACTTCTCCAATCTTTTCTCACTTCTGAGAAACACACATTGTTTGCTAATAGCTTTCCACACATCTCAGTGACACATTTGATCCTGAATTGGCAAAAGCACATTCAGAACAAATAGTCTCGTTTGTTGGTAATATTCACGGGGAATAGAATCACAATTCACCACAAGAAACTGCACTTCTCCAATCTTTGAATCACTGCAAAACATCATTGCGGAGAAACCCACATTGTTTGCTAATAGCTTTCTATACAGAGTCTCTAGGCAACCAAAGCACACAAAACCTTACATTTCAGATAATCATTGTTACTGCTTGTAGTGACGCATTATTCAAACATATATTTCTCATTAAATTGTGATTGGAACCAAATATTTACTATTTCATCCAGTGATATAAAGATAAGTATTAGAATTTTTTATTGAATTCACTTCGAAGATTACAGGAAGATCATTAAATATTGCAATTGAACAGTGGGAAATTTGATACGAAATCATTTCTAAACTTATTCTTCTGAGCATTTGTTTTATATGAAAATAAAGTTACCAATTCATGCATATTTTTAGAGAATGTTAGTCGATTCAGAATAAGAAACATGAGATTTAAAGAATGGTATTCAGTGTTCTTCACTTAGCCAATTGAAATGGGAGGCAGATAACCTGTGTTTCTTTGTTTTTCTGCAATTAATGTGTCCTCTATCAGCAGTTTTTTTTACTTTGCATGATACTTGAGAAAAATTGTTAATTCTCTGATCACTGTGCAATGTTTTCCACTTTTCCTAAGTCACATATATTTAAAATATGCCATTGATTATCTTCCACTAAGTGAATCTGATTGACGATGAAGACTCATCACGTGTTATGACCAATCATTTCCTATAAACTATATTTCGAAGAAATTACTTCCGAAACGTTAAATTAGGCCTACTTTTTTTTCGAAGTTATTCAAGAAGGCGTATATTTCCAATTAGAAAAATAAAACATTTTCTTTATTGTACTTTCAAGCAGTTGTATTTTGACGTCTACTTTTGAAGGGAATCTACTTTCCACGTGCTGTTTGTTTCCATGTAGTGTGATGATTACTTTGAAGTTAAATAGCAAATATGAGTATCCTGAACTATTTTTATGGCAGAAATGTAGGAAAAGTTTTAGCATACAGGAAAAAAAGACAGCATTTTCATTTTTAAAAACAATAAGAGACGCTAAAAATTCTGAAGAGCATTGAATGGTTTTTAGACCCTATGGAATTCTGGTCATCCTCTTTAATTTTAATACTTATTTTATTTTATTCAGTTTTAACGGATATTATTATACGATATAAGCTACAAAATCTTAGAGTCTAAATAACGTAGAAATAAATGATTAATATTAACAAAACCTTCGAAAAACTTAAAACAAACTGAATTACTAAAGGAGAATAAAATTTAAATGAAATTGAAAGAATGAAACTAAAAGTTAAGTGACCATGACGTCATCTAAGGATAGCCACTTGTGATCAATGAGATCATGCGCAGTAAATTCTGAATATCAGTTTGTATCTGACCACAGCCCCAGATCCAGCGAAGTAAAATTAGTAGCTGTAAAGAAGTTGCCAAGTAAGTAAAACGTTTCTTTTATTTGATGTGAATGTTACTAATTAATAAAAAAAAGGTTTTTCTAATGTTATGTCATCAAATTTATCATCAAATTATCAACTAAAATAAGTTTAGCAACAACACACAAACCACCTGAGGAATTAAAACAAAAGATTAATCCAAATATTTATATGATAATGAAATGAAATGAAAATCTATGGTTGTTAATTTTTTGATGTCATTATTTTTAATTATGTCGTAAAATAAGTTCTGATGAAATGGAAGAAATTCACAAACAAGTGGAATGTATTTTAATGATTTCTCAGTTAATTCTAAGGATTTAGTTTTAGTTTATTCTAAGGTTCTAGTTTTAAAATATCCATTGGAAGTGTTAAATTAACTCTGTTTCCTTGAAATGAAATGTTTAATTATTTCGCATTTTTTTATAAATATTTCGAAAATACCAAACACTGACTCCATAAATGTTTTGTATGAATTAAAGTTACCAAGGCAACAAATTCAATCGATAAAGTACAAGGTTAGAATAAATTGTAAGTAAAAGAAAGCCCAACAAAATCAACAAAAACAAATCATTAAGTCTGTCTGTTTCATTTTTATTTAATCAAAAATAAATATTAATTTTACGATGGATTGAAAAATAATATTAGAACATTTTTTAGTTAAAATTTTCTTTTTGAATAATCACATCCAGAGATGTCTCAAACTTAAATCTATTATTTTTAATTTTTATCTTTTTTTATTTACTGTCTTTTGTTTCAGTCCAAGGCTGGACTAAGGCTTCCCCAAAAACTTAGGGG
>JAFIDM010008419.1:12773407-12793186 GCA_023159025.1 Thereuonema tuberculata | reverse complement strand
AGAGCGGCTTGTTAAGGTGTTTACCAGCGGAGACACAACTGGTGAATGCTTGTCATCTGAGCTGTTGAATACTCTACATGCAATTGGAATTAATAAGAGTGGTATGGTTGGTATGAGTATGGATGGTGCGGGAAACATGGTGGTCGATTTAATGGAGTTAAATCATTTGTCCTCAGAGAATGCCCCAAAGCTTTCTATATTTGGTGTTGTTCCCACAGGTTTGCCTTGGTTGTTGAGAAGTCAATGGAAATGTGTCCTCAAATAAGGGATATGTTCTCAATTCTTCAAGAGCTTTATGTATTCATGTCTGGCCACAAAAGACACCACACTTTCGTTGAGAAGTTAGAAAAAGGCCCATGTCAGGCTAGAAGAAAGCGTCTGAAAAGAGTCAACACGACTAGATGGTCTAACAAAAGTGATGCTCTTAGCACAGTTATATGAGTAGTGCCATTTCAAAACTCGCCTTCTCCATTTTTGAAAATTTTTCAGGAGCAACAAAAAACTGATAATTTTAAAACTGTTAGTATTATTTTGACAATTTTTTTTATGTTATTATAATTTCGACTAATAGTTAATATGGAACTGGGCTGAACTAAATCTGAATTATAGTTTTTGTGTAATTTAAGTTTAAATTTTGCACATAGCAAGTTTTGCACTGGCAACATGGAGAAGACCAGTTTTGAAACAAACTCTTATGGATAAGGCAAGTTTTGATTCAGTTTAGATGGAATCAGATTAGATGGAATATTGATTTATTACAGAATAAAAATGAAATATGAATAATAAGAATAATAAATCAAGAATAATTTAAGAAAATAAGAACAATATCTTAAAATTGTTTTTTCCTTTCTTGAGTATAGATTGTGGTATTCCGTTGTCTAGATTATAACCTGCTTCACCTCGAATTAGGACATTATTTCTCTGGGTTTTTCTAAGAAGAAACATTTTAGCTCGGGGAAATTTGAAGTGCCACTGCCCAGGATTTTAACGAAACACACTACTGCTTCTTTCCAATTCTTAACGTCAATGTCATCTCCTATTTTAATGACAGTTCCAAATTTTCTGAAAGTTTCAATATATACGTCAGGTTTCACGATTGTAGATATTTTTTTCAAAACACGATCAATATTGTTTCATTCATTATTTTTCACTAACTTTTTAAACTATTTTAACTTTTTATTTAAACTAATTCAACTTATTGCAACTAAACACCTTGCAACCTTTCACTACTGCACCACAAAAACCATATAACTTGATCAGCTGAGCTGAGCGGCAGCCATTTGCATTTTGCAATGAATGAAGGCTTGTCATTGGTGGAAATGGAGTAGGCAAGTTTTGCAGCAAACGATCTGGTAAATATAGCAAGTTTTGCACTGGACACAGGAATTCAAGTCAATTTTTAGGGCAGTTACAGTTAGTTTTAAAACAAACAAATATTTTATTTAAAAAGAGCGCGAAAAATACTATAAGAACACAACCAAACATAAAATTCGCCAAATAGTGGATAAGACCAGTTTTGAAATGGCACTACTCATATCTTGCTATGATGTGCTAAGAGAATCGTTAGAAGACGTATCTGACGACACTCAATCTGAAACAGATTCAAGAACATCAGCAAAAGGACTTCTAAAAGCAGTATCCGATTATGACACTGTTGCAACCATGCAAATTGCTTCGGAACTTTTCAAAGTTCTTTCGCCAGTGACTGTTTGTTTACAGTCTAAAAACATTGACTATGGGATTGTTCCAACTGTGCTTCTGATACCATTTCAAAATTGGAAACCTTGAGAAACAACGAAGGCTGGAGCAAAATGATGGATCGCATCAATCGCTTTGCAGTTGAACATAATCTCCAGCAAACTTTAAACAGGAGAATACACAAAAGGAAAAGGTTCATGGACGAACTTGCCATCGATGAAACCCCTACAGATCCAATGACAAAAATGCGAACAGAAGTCTTCTTTAAACTACTTGACTCCCTGAATTTACAGCTACAGAATCGCTTTCCTGAAAGCTTCCTAAATATTGTACAACAAATGACATAATTTTCCCATGAAAAGTTACTAAAACATGGTGAAAACATGGACTGTACCCTAAACCCAATTCTTATCAGTGACTTGTGTGAATATTATGGACTAGATGACGTAGATGTTGAAGAACTTTGTGAAGAGGTTGATGTCTTTAGCCAGCTATATAAAGTAAGTTATGTAAACATTGATCTAGCAGATGTGCTAAGTTAAAATGATGTAAATGACGAGAGTCTAAGTCAGAGCAAAGAAGAAGGTGACACACAAGATTCACAAGATTCTTCTGAAGAAAAATCTAATGGCCTTAGTAAGGATTCTAAGATGGCCAAACAACGATATCTGGATCAATGGATCAAGAAAGGTTTTAGCAGACCCTATAGGTGTTTATTAAACATCTCTGGCTTTCCATATTTAACAATGTTATATCAGATAATTCTGGCTCTGCCAGCAACAAGCTGCTCAGCTGAGAGAATCATGAGCAAACTAAAGCTTGTTAAAAATAGACTGAAAAGCAGTATGGGAGATATCTGGCTCTCTGACATGCTGGTCCTTTCATCCGAAAAAGACATCTTCCTAACAGTGATATCATAGACAAGTTTGCTCTATCAAGTGAAAACAGAAAAAAACTACTGCTCTACAAAGGCTATGAAGGATAGGGGCAGAAGAATGATGTTGCCATATCATGCCAGTAGCCAGTGCAATTACTGTATATTCTTAGTGTAATATGTAAATTTATTATTTATTATAAAAATTCTTTTTGGCCTTCCATTCTAAGTCTTATTGCTTTACAAAATAAAATACTATAATATAAACTAATCTATCTTCATTAAAGGTAAAGCTTAATTTTAAATGTTTGGTTTATTTACACTTACATCCTATTGTTTTCTCAATTCATAGATAGATTAAGATATAAAATTAGTTATTGCAGGTGCCTGTAATACACAGCGTGGTTGAAAGATCCAGGATTCAGCTGTGTTTGTAGCAGTTCAGTATAATATTTACTTTTCTAATTTACTGAAGGCCTCTTTTGAAACCTGCTATTGGAATAAGAAAATATAATTTTATGATTATACAATGAAAACCTAAACAATTTACATGAACACAATAATTACATTTTTTTTAAAGAAGTTTTCACACAAAATAAATTGTTCAGCTTTTATATATATATATATATATATATATATATATATATATATACTATTTTTAGTTAAATTTTAAAATTTTTCTTAAGATTTAAGGGCCAGAGGAGCATTAAAAACTATTTATTTTTCAACAATTTTCCGGGGAGGGCACCCCGGACCCCTGGAAGAATATGCTTGTAAACTCCTGATAAGATTGTTATGGGGAGGGGGGGGGGAAAGAGGTGGTTGGATTTGGGGGGAGAAGCGCCATCATCCTTGGGGGGGATGGGCACCCCTGAGGGGGAGGGTGCAATGACCTCCAGCCCTTCCAAAGGCGGTTGGGTGACGCGCTGCATTTTCTCGCTCTTTCTGCTCTGTACCCTCTGGCGGCAGATGGTTGCAGCTAAACTTGATGAATAATGTTACAGCTATCCATAGTCTACTATCTGGCATAAATAACTGCTTGGCCTTTTGTGGCCTTTATATTTAAAACCTTCCCTAATGTTTGAAATATTACTAAAAAATAGATCTAACTTTAGAAGTATCTCATTTCTTTAAATATTGAGATATGACATATGTTTAGATATAATTATGTAGGTCATTTGATGTAGTTTAAAAATATACTAATTGATCTCAGCTGCGAAAAATCACGTCGTAGAAGTAAAGTCAGATGTGCGAGAGAAGAATACTGTCAAGAGTGGAAACCATAAAAGCTGTCATGTTTGATCAATTACAGTGGTAAAACAGTGGCATTAAAATTTAAAAACAACTTGCGTACATTCCTACCACATCCTATAGAACAACTTAAGAAAGGTTTGAAATAAAAAAAAAATAGTTCGATTTTGTGATTTTTTTGCACCATGATTACTGAATCGTGACCACTGTGCGGCGTCCAGGAGATCGATTTTCACAGTGCTGTTTTGCTGAAACAGTCTCGTACGGCGGCGGTTCCTGCATGATGTGGGCTGGCATATCTCTTAAGGGAAAAACAGATCTTGTTTTCATACCTGGTGGAGGCCGGAGGGGGGGTGTGATTGCTCGACGATACATTGAGGACATTCTCCTGGATCATGTTGTCCCCTATGCAGGATATATCGGGGAAGACTTCATGTTGGTGCATGACAACGCCCGGTGTCATTCAGCATGAACCACTCGGCAATTCATGGAGGAAGTTGGTCTCGAGACGATGAGTGGCCAGCCCTCAGTCCCAACATGAATCCGATTGAGCATTTGTGGGACGAGCTCAAACGGAGGGTCCGAGCCAGAAATCCGGCAACGTCTAATAAAAACGAGCTCAAGATTGCGCTGGAGGAGGTGTGGAATGGGATCCCCCAAGACTTTGTCAAAACCTTAATAGGGTCTATGAGGAACCGCATGCAAGCCGTTGTACAGGCAAGGGGAGGCAATACCAAGTATTGATTAATAAAAGTTTCCTTGTTTTGCTTGAATTTTTTGTTGTAATTTAATTGTAAGTATCCCCAATTTTTTTTCCTAAGCATGCATTTTGCTTGCGTTTTCATTCAAAATGCATTATAAAACAAAATATTGTACAGATTTTAATGATAATGGTGTCATTGTAAAGTAAAAACAGTAGGCTTTCAAAAAAAATGTTTTTTGAAAATCGGTTAAGCCATTTAAAAAATATACGCCTTTTTGTGCGCTCTGAAGGGGTGAGTCGATTTAGCTGCACGGAAGTGTAGATTGCTTTTATATATTTCTTCAGAAAAATGAAGTGATAGAGATTGTCGTGTCGTCTTGTCATCTCAACAATATGATATGAGAGGGATGGTTTATGTCACTTTTTGATCCTATCGAGATTAGAAGTCATGCAAATCGACTAAGAGGTCGCGCAAATATTTTAAGAGAATTAAAAGAGTGAAAATTTGATCCAACGTTTTTTGATTCTCATAAAATGAACTTGCATGATTGCTGAGAGGGTTTGACCATCCATAAATGATATTGATCACATCTTGGTTAGTAATACTTTTAGCAGTCTTATAAATATTACAATTGAAATGTGATTGATATCGTTTATGTTCCAGTGACCAAAACAACAGCGGGATAATATTGGTAATCCGGCACTGCCAAAGACCCGAAAGTGCCAGATTAGCGAGTGTCTAGGACTGCTGAATTAAATTTTAAAACCCAATTTAGTATAAAAACATTCCAGAACAAAATTGTATAAAACTCTTGCTATACCAACTCTCCTATATGGAAGTGAAATTTGGGTTCTCAAGACGCATTGGGCCTGAACATATACTTAAGTTGGTGTTTTCTCTTATACGTTTTAGGTTTTCTGCTAAAATGGCCCGGAAATTCTACGATTTACATTTAATCCGAGGGATCTTGACGAAGTAAGGCATTTGTTGGAAGATGACGACGAGGAAGACCCCTCAGTGAACGAAGATTTGGGAAAATAGAGAGAGATTGATTCTCAAGATGAGGTGGAAGACCGTGAAGGTGATTCAGAAACGGAGCAAGATGATGAGCAGGCCGCAGATGAATACGTACTAGATCCAGGAGTCAACTGTTTTTTAGGAAAAAAACAAAAGGACTAAGTAGGCCGAAAATCCACCCGTAAGAAACCGTAGGCGAGCTCATAATGTTACAATTCATCTTCCTGGAGTCATAGGAAACGCTAAGAACACTCAAACTGCAGTCAATTGTTGGAATAATTTATTCACCGTCAACACCTTAAAAACAATCGTTACATACACAAACCAGTACATGAAATCCATCAAGTTCAAATTTTCCAGAGATAGGACATCAATCCCATTAGTAGGAGCTCTAAGAGGGAATCGTCAAAGTTTGGAGGAATATTGGGAATAGAAGGTGACCAGTGCAGGATTTATATACAAGCTAAAAAGCTATAGTTTAGGGCCCCCACTTTCTTGGGGGCCTCCCCCAAAAAATTGTCCGAGTGGGTAATTGTCATATATACTTAAATATATTGCAGCATTATTTGTCCCAATGCCGCACATCCGGGACGTCCCATACTCTTCACCCAATTTTTTTAGTCGGTCAAAAGAGGAAAATGAAGCAGAGAGCTGCAGAAGAGCTTAGCAAGTTAACAAAATTTGAAAGTTCCTTAACAAAGATAGATAAGGGGCCTGATGAACCAAAAGCCTCTACCACAGTGAGTCAGTCATGGGATATTCATCCTATTCCTGATACAGAACCTGGTACATCTATAGTTGTATAGAATCTACTTCAACAAATGAAGCAACAAATACTAAGATTTATAAACCAGAGAGTAGTACAAGCACAGAAGATCAAAAAACAAATGGAATGATGTTGGGCTATGGGGTGATTTAGTAAAGATGAGATTTCATACTGGGTAGAAAAAGGCCCGTCAGAATGTCAGCACTCAAATGGCTCATTTGTATATTCGCCAGCAACTGGTCGTGTATACTGTTTCGTGTGTAAAGTCTTCAAATTCTTCCACAACATTATCATCCGATGGATTTTGTGATTGGCACGACACCTATTTAGTTCAAAGTCATGAAAACTCCGTAGACCATAGAATAGCTTCGGTAACATATCTTACAAGAAAACGTGGCTCAACAATTGACTGCCAACTAGCAGAACAGATAAATAATAAACGGCAGTGCTGGAAAAATGTTCTTGAACGAGTTGTGGCAGTCATAATTACTATGGCAGAGTGTGGTTTACCTTTCAGAGGAGATAAGGAAACATTTGGTTCTCCTCACAATGGCAATTTCCTTGGATTACTCGAACTTATAGCAAAATTTGATATATTACAAAAAAAATGTATTTAATGGTACATCCAATACATTGTTTACACTGTAACATGTTCTTCCATTTTGAGATGAATAATGAAAATTTTTGCAGATACATTAGAGAATGTTTTCAGAGTGTACCCCCAAAGTTTTCTAGCAAGCCGTACAAAATAATTTGGGAATAAAGGATCAGGTGTCACATCTTATCTTTCTAAACCAATATATGATGAATTTATCCAATTTATGGCACATAAAGTAAGAGACTCAATCTTGGATGATTTAAGAACTGCAGGGTACTTCAGTTTATCTGTAGATTCCACTCCAGACCGGTCCCATAGTGATCAGCTCACTGCTGTTGTGAGGTATGTTTCACCAGATGATGGGCTCCCTATTGAACGTTTTCTAACTTTCCTAGAGATGGGTAGCTACACAGGGGAAAGTATGGCTAAGATGGTGCACAACTACCTTACAAATTAGTGCAAAATACATTTTAGTAAGTGTCGAGGCCAGTCATATGATAATGCTGCCAATATGTCTGGCAGATACAAGGGTATGCAAGAAATAATATTGAAGATTGATAAGTATGCTATATATATTCCATGTGCTGGTCATTCCCTGAATCTTGTTGGTAGAGTAGCAGTTGACTGTTGTTTAGATGCAGTAAACTTTTTCGGAATTGCTGAAGAAATATATAATTTCTTTTCATCATCTACACATAGATGGGCAGTACTGTTGTCATTCTTCAAAGATGATTCAAAAGTTCCAAATTCTTTGTCAAAGACTAGATGGGAAGCATATTCAATGGCCACAAGTGCAATACTTGATAGTTATGATGGAATAATTTCTGCTTTGCATCAGCTGCATATTGATACTACAGAGAAAGGAAAAATTGCCTGATGTTGTTTAAAAGAAAAACAGATATAGAAGAAGGCATATCAATGATGATGAAGATGATGCTTTAGAGAACCTTGACTCAAGAGACAAGTTCAGAATCAAAACATTTATACCTGTGATGAATGCATTAGAGTCAAGTCTGGCTCAGAGGGCCTCGATATACAATGATGCTGCAAAAAAAGTTTTCATTCTTAACAAAATTAGAAGCTATAGAAGAAGAGATTCGTGAAGGAGTTAGTGCTTTATGCCAAACATATCCTGAAGATGTGCTCATGAATCTTGTAGGAGAAGTCAAGCATTTTCATCAATATGTTAGACATTGACTATCATTGACTGTATCTCTGAATTATTTTCTTATATTTTTAGGATTAAAAATTATTATTGATGTTTTTTGTAATTATTAAAAGAATTGAACTTTTATAAGATACTTTCAAAGTATCTGCTTTCCTTAAGCAAAATAATTATTTTATAGAACGAAGAGGCCCTTTATTAAATTTAGTAATTTTAACTACAGCAAATAAGGTAATAAGGAGGTATAAAATTGTCTCAAGCGCATAGAAAGTGACAAACTATGAAGTTTATCATTTGATGATGTCATCAGTGACTTTGCTCTGGCAAAGGCAAGAAAGAAAATATTTTAGTTTCATTGAGATTTGTAAAAATTGCTTTGTGGCTATTGGAAAATGTTAATAAGAAAAAAATAAACTAAGATAATAATTATAAATGTAAAACATATTTACAATGTTTAGAATTACTGTACAGGGGATTTGAGTCCAGTCTTTTCCAATACAATTATTAGATTGTGAAATAAGATGGGATGATATAATTGCTATTTTGCATTTTTTTCTAATTTATTTTAACTAGTTCTTCATCCTTAAGAGAATCAGATGATGAATATATGTTTCATTGTAAATAGTTTAAAACTGTAAGATTGAAAATCAAATCTAAGAGATCTCATAAGACATGACACCATCATTGTATTGAAAAAAAATTTTAAATTCAAATTCAACATCTGATTAAATGTTATCCTAGATTACATTTGATAGAATCACTTTTACAACATGGAGCCAATGTAAATGATTTTGATATAAATGCAAATACACCATTACATTCATTAATGTTAGGAAAGAATGTAGATGATGAAATCTGTATTGAGAATAATAGATCCTTCCATTGTTTTTGAAGTATAAACCTCATGTTGATCAAATGAATTCTAAAAATCAACCAGCTCTTGGTGAGGAAGAACTTTCTAAACCAGAATATTTTCATTATAGATATTTACAATGTTTAGCTGCTAGAACTGTTGTAAATAATGCAATCAATTATAAAGGACTTATCCCAAAATATGTTGAAGAAATTATTCAACAGCATTCTCCAACACCACAAAAAGATGACGATTGACTGTTGAGATGAACATTTTTGTATATATTTATAATATATTGTAAATATTACTTGAAAATAAAAATTAATTTCAAAGAAATTTTTTTGAATTATCTATTTATCAACTAATTTTACCAATACTGAAAAGGAGGCTTAACAAAACTTCCTATATAAACCAAACTACTCTTTCTAGTTGCTGCTGTCCTTAACTGAACAATTCTAGGTAAAAGAATTGTTGTTGCTGCTTAAGAGACTTGATTCTCCACTAACTTAAGAGGATACCGCATTGCCTTCTTCCTTGTCAGCTTCTTACAACTTGTCGAAGCTTCTTTTTACCATGGATGTAAGTAATTAAAATTCGAAAAACAAATATTTTAAATTTTGATTTTTCATAAAACTAAAAAAATTAAAAAAAAAAAAAGAAAATTATATTTAAAATTTTGTTACAGATGAAACAATTAGTGGAACTTGCTTTCAAACTTCTCATGATTTATTCGATAAAGAAATAGAAAAATATCCTAATGAGCTTAAGGATTACTGAAAGTTAAGCAATTGATTTATATAAATTAAGAGGGACTTGTTTAAATACAGCAAATGTAAGAAATGGGGCATCATTTTTAAACATTATGACAATGCAAATACACTTAATAAGTTAATGTTTGAAAACCTTTTTCGCTTTCTGTCCAGGGAAGTTAAAATGGAATTTGTGTTTTGACGACGAAATTGGAAGCGGAAATCCTCAAAAGCAAAAGTAAAGATGCTGTAGTTCCAAAGACGACGCGAAGTGGAGGCATGCAGATTTCTAGAAGTTCAAAACGGGGACCTCCAAAGAAGTTTAGATGTAATACCATTCTCAAAGGTCTCGACAATACGAGTGATTAGAGCAACAAAGGAGAGTGTTTATCTGACCGTCATTGCTGTGTCTGCAATCACCGGAAAATAGCCTGTATCACTGAAGCCCAGAAACAACTCGAATTGAGCATTGCATCTTCGAGCATCACTCAATTTTATGTTGAAGACTCCAGATTAAAGGCAGTCGAGAATCGGGTATTAAATTTGTCTTTTTTAATATGATATTTGTATAACATTAACGAAGGATATGTTTGAATCCTTGATCAGATATTTCTCTAAAGAAATCAAGGAAGGAATCGAGATTTTATCAGGTAGATTAGGGAGAATTTGCTGCTAGAGAAATCTGTAGAAAATTCTGCTTAAGTCGGGAGACAAAAACGTGGCAGTAGCCCCTCTATAACAACGCCTCCTGCGAAGAAGACAACTTCCAAGCGCCCTCCACATAAACAGCAGTCTGACATGCAGAAACCATTGAGTTTGTCTGACGAAAATGGTAGCGATCTTGCGGAGAATTTGGAATTTTTTCAGGATAGTCGGACAATTCCTTAAGAGTAATAAAAGCAGTTGGTGTCAAGGTAAGAAAAAGAATGGAAAGAAATTACTATAAAAACCTACTTAAATGTGGCCCTTTCCCTCGAGTGCCTTGGAAATTACCAAAAAGTATTAAAATATGCTCAAAAAGCTTCCTCACTGAATCCGAAGAATTCGAAGGCCTTATTCAGGTGAGAAAATAAACATTATTAAAATTTCGACTTTCCATTAATCATTCATAGATCTGTAATTAATAATTTTTCTATGGCTATTTAACCGTCATGCTAAAATCCAAATGATAGAAATCATTCGATCTAATTTAATTAATTAAAAAGTTTTTCAAATGTTGTATCTAAGCGTAAAGAATTTACAAGCGTTGTTTTTTTTTTTGTTTTTTTTAATTTTAGGTTAGGAAGAGCATATTTTAGAGATGCTGAGTATGAAAGTGCCAAAACTTATTTACTCCGATCAAAAGAAATTGAACCTCACAAACGTGAGATTGATAAAGAATTGAACAATGTAGATAAAGCTGTAATGGACTATAAACAAAAAGAAAAAAAAATGTGCCCAAAAATGTTCAATTTCACTGCAGATGAGAACCCCAAGCCAGTTGTAAAAAGAATCTACAAGGACATGAAAGAATTTATAGATCTGATTTATAGATTTATATTAATTTTTAATATTTGTCTGACTTTTTTTTCCTATGCTCTCTATAATAAAATGGATTTCACAAATCCTCAACCCTCGACTTCAGATATAATATCTGAATTTTAGATGATAGCTCTAACCAAAGTTTATTTTTGAGTGATTCGGGCGATGAGGAGGGTGGGTCAAGTGCCATGAGGGAGCAAAGAGAGAATTCATTGTTAGAAAGGCTAATTCACATAGAAAACGTTAGTCAGCCTACAGTTAGGCTTTCCACGCGGAAGGCCATGAAATTGAAGTTAAAATGAGAATCCCGTATTCTTAGGAACTAAAGCATTTAGATTTGGAGGGTGTGCCTTAATTAGGTTTGATGGAAAGACTGTTTACATACGTAATGGATAGAGTATACGTAGGTTCGGGGCATAGAGATTGGGTGGGTATCTCACTGGAATTTTCCACTTTCGAAAGAAATATCTGGCTGCCTTTATAAGAAGGGCAGATTTCAGTGTGAATTAGGTTATTGAATTACTTGAACGCCTAACCCAGTCAAGTAAGACACTTTCTCTCAATCAGAAGCTCAGAGTGAGAATTACTAGGGTCTCGATGCCACATGGAGGTCAATACAAAAAACTGGGCAAAGTCAATTTTCAGGAATGGTTGAGCACAAAGATCCAATCATCCGGATTAAAAATACTGCTGATAATGCGAGGGCTGTTAATACAGTAAAGAATGACTATTTTTTTTACATTCGTAGTTTATCAAGCTAAATTTTTCCTTACGATATTTGTTAATTTAATATGTCATGCACCCGTGGTGAAGTTTCAAGGTCATCCCTCCAGGTTACTGTCTGTGAGGCATGTGCAGGTCGAGAGATGTTCAGTATCGCCTACGACTACAATGGAGGTGATACACGACGAACAATATGCTGCTTTGAAATTTTGCTTTCGTCTCAAAAAAACTTCAGCTGAGGCCTATGCAATTTTACAGGAGGTCTATGGAGAGTTTGTTCGTTCCTAAAGCACAGCTCAAAGATGGTATAAATTGTTTAAAGAGGGGAGACAATCAATTTCAAAGAAATGTGGACCTGGCATCCCAGTTACTGCTCTTACGAAAGAAAACATCAACACCACTGCTGTCCTAGTGAGAGAGGATCGACGAATTACTTTAAGATCACTTTCTGAAATCTTGAAAATTTCACTAGGTGCCACTCACATGTTGGTGACAGAAAAATTGAACATAAGACGTGTTTGTGGACGGTGGGTTCCAAGGCTGCTGATTACCAAACAACAGGACGTTTGCATGCAATTGAAGATACGGTACAGGAAGATCCAGAGATTTTTTTTTTATCACTGCTGATGAAACTTGGCTAAATCATTTCGATCCTGAGAGCAAACAGCAAAGCTGTGTATGGAAATCTCCTTCATCCCCAACCCCCCCAAAAAGCAAAAGTGGTTTCTTCTGCAGGGAAAATTATGGTCATCCCATTTTATGGTATTGATGGAATGGTTTATCAGCATGTCGTACCTGCACACACAACAGTAAGTGGGTATAATAGAGATGGCCGCAAAAGTTCTGCAAGGTCATATCAGGCAGAAAAGGCCACGTTTCCATGCAACAAGCTGGATGTGCGCCACGATAATGAACATGTCTCAAATGGTTTAAGTCGCATAATTGTTTTCATAATCATAGAACGAAATCGGTATCGAAAACAGATTAAATTAACTGTGTGTGAGAACAGCTTAGAAAGTGTAAAAGATGCAGCAAGGAAATGGATCTCAGTGCTAAAAAATCACATTATAGTTTTTTCAATTATTGTACTAATTGCAAAATGTACACTCAATCACCAAAAGTCATAGCACACCCCTCCATTCAGATTCCATGTCTGTAATGAGACAGATCCCGCTGCTTCCATTCTCTGAATGCAGGAGCACAGGACTCCTTGATATCACAATCATTGTAAGCAAAACTAGCTGCAGAAATGGCAGCACGCCGAGAGCTACCCGCATTTGAATGGGGGATGATTGTTGGTGCCAGACGGATGGGTGCCTCAATATCAGATGTAGCCAACATCCTGCAATTTTCCCGCACAACATTTGCAAGGGTCTACTGAGAGTACACCTAGATTTCCTTTAGTGGGCTTTTTACTAACCTAAACACAAACAAGAAGCGAACTGATGGAAGCTGAGAATGAAGCTTTATTTTTTGTCTTTAAGCAAAACATCCCCTTTCTCCCCTGTATTTTTTTTGGGGGGGGGGGGGCATCACGTGGCTGTGAAGGTGCATGAGGTGTCTTACATTAAATCACTTTTCACTGGACGGGATTCCAGTTAAGGACAAACGAATCAATGTAATGACAAAAATTTCTTTTATTTCCTGGATGTAGAGGACTTTCACTGGTTGTTTACGCTTGGGAACCAGACACTTCGAGTTTCATCTCCAAGGTTGGAGGAAACTCAACCATTGATATAGAGTAGAGAACACACTAAGTCACCACCTAATAAGGTGATACCTGATTTAATGAGATCTCGTTTTTTAAATATTCTATATAACAATACTAACAAAAACGACAACTAACAACAACAACACAAATAAATGCCTAGAGGATGTTGGGTTCCGACATCTGGCTCGAATTTACAAAAAAGAATATATCTATACAGGTTGGCATTGCAAAAACTGTTAAGAACATCATTAAACAACCAGTCTGCATATACACTACTATTCAAACAGACTTGGAAGGACCCATCATATATATATCAGGATATCGTGTACGCGAAATCCCAGGTGGATTCGAGGTTTTTAGTCAAGCTGCGCAAGAGAATGTTTACAGTAATTAAAGACGACGGCAACTTTTACTTCAAAACATCCTACGGATCACATGCCTGGGAGGATGCGAAGAAAAGGAATACACGGGGCAATGGGAGCGATGCAAGCTTATTCCAAGAGACTTATCATTGATGAGAAAAAGAAAAAGGGTAACCTAAAGTTAGTTACCGACGGGATAATACCGTCAATTTATTCTGATTTCTATAAAAATTTGTGAAACAATTTAGTTACCAGCAAAGGGAAGAGCAATCCATGTTAATTGTTGTTAAAATTAATTTGTGAAGTAATAAATTATTTTTTATTGACAACATTTTCTTTTTTTCCTACCTAAAACAGGTTCCTAAAGAAGCCACTGTGACACAAAAGCAATTATTACACTGATTTTAAAGTCATTCTGGCATATCTGCATATTTCTCTTAATTTAAGGAATTTTCGATTTATTTGCAACTACTACTTCAATAAGCAGTATTCGTCTAAATTTTATTCATGCATAAGGAGGTTTTAAGGTGAACCAAACGGACGTTAAAAGGAAAATATCACATGCGAAAACTTTCAAGCGCTCTGGTGAAAAATTACACCTAACCCTCCGCTATCGCGCCCAATTGGTGCCGCTATTGCCGCGCTATAGCCGAAAACGCGATAGCCGAACTGAAGAACTTATGGTAATAATTCTTATTGGTTCCCCGACCTCAAATTTTACTCCTAATTTAACTTATTTTGACCTCTTTTTATTAAATTACTTTAATTACAAACCAATGCTGGAAATTAAAAAAAAAATCACTGTTATATAAATAATAAAAACATAACATAATAGCCCGTTTTATTTACCTTTTTGGGGACGATGAGGGGCTTGGGTGGGTTGAAGTGGTTCCGAGGCTGGTGTGGAGTCTTCCTGGCCACCCCTTCAACGGCTGAGTCTCGGTGCGACGGCGTAGGAAGTCTATTAACTGGCATTGCTGGAGGGAGTTGATGTGGGCATGATACTGTTCGTTGTAACCTTCCAGTGCTTTCTTAACAAAGGTACACTGAGACGCGCACTGAATATGAAAATTGGCGGCAAACATAGAATGGTAGCTGTAAACATCGCTTTGGCCAATCGGCGCTCAGATAGCCCGTGACTTCGTGACCAACATGGCGGCCACTCCTGTGGCTTTGGCCAGTCAGCACTCAGATCACCCGTGATGTCCTGACCAAGCACTGAATGAATCTACTCACTTGCATATATTTGAATTTGATGTTTGAAATTTGCAAATATTTGAATTTTTTCGACCAACCAGGGTGCGCTAAAGCAGACATTTAGGGCGCGATAAAGGTATTTGGGCAGCTTTTTAAGTATGCGCGATAGTAAAAAAACGCTATAGCGGAATGCGCGATAGCGGAGGGTTGAGTGTATGTATTTTGCAAATATGCCGCAGCCGGTTTGATTATGATTTGAATAATAAACATTTTTGTATGTACATTAGAGAATTTTGTTTCCGACATGTGGAACCAAAATTTTGGTCTTTATTTCTTATATTGGACAATATTATATCTGGATATACCAATAATTCATCTCTATCTGAATAGAAAAAACGAGAGATAGTAAAGATGATCAAACTATGTAATAAGTTCATGAAGGAACGATATTGTAAGTCTGGCTAAAGAATTTAAAGAAGGCCATTGAATTTGAATGTTATCTACACTACCTCCCAACAAGTAATTGGACACCCCTGCAAACGATGATATCAGTGGTTCTGAGACACGTCATGGCAGCTGCCGTTAAATATCGTGTGGGAAACAATAACACCAACAGTCGCATGCAAGATGCCACGCAGTTCGGAGCTCTCCGATTTCGAGAAAGGGGTAATTGTCGGATATCACAGAAATGGACGATCCATACGTGACATATACAGAAAATCGTCAGTGGCCTACGTGATTTGCAAGTGGAAGGAGAGAGGCGACTGTCGGAATGTGCCCGACCCGGCAGACCACCAAAACTTAAGAGAGTGGGAGTTAAGAGAACGACGGGTGCTGTCCATAGAACTTCGGAAGACCCGCCCCAAATTGATGGGCCAAATCCACGAGGAATTCCAACAGGCAACTAGGACTGTTGTGTCGATGAATCCATCCGTAAGGAAGCCCATCTGCTCCGTTATCATGGACTTGCTGCCGCCCACAAGCCTTTGATCACCAAGTCCAATCGCGCTGCTCGGTTAATGTGGAACAAAGAATGTCGACAGTGGACCGTTGAACAGCGGAAACAGGTTCTCTGGAGTGACGAATCAAGGTTCACCCTCTACCGTTCGGATGGCAGGGTCTGGGTTTGGCGTCTGCCTGGAGAACGCTTCCTGCAGGAATGTCGTGCCAACAGTGAAGTTTGGCGGAGGTGGATTGATGCTGTGGGGGTGGTATGGCCCAGGACCCTTGGTCGCAATTCCTGGTAGACTCAACAGCACCATTTGGATGACCCTGCGCTTCCTACATTTTGGCAGTTTTACGGGGTGGATGCTTGTTACTTTCAGGATAACAATGCCACCTGTCATGTTGCGAGGTCCACCATAGCTTGGTATGGTGGCAATGGGGTTAATCGACTGGGCTGGCTTGCACAGAGCCCGGACCTTAATCCTATCGAGCACCTCTGGGATGAGTTGGAGCGTCGACTTAAGGGGTGCCCCCTCCGTCCAAAATCGGTAAAGGAACTGACTTCATTTCGCCAAGCCGAGTGGAAGAAAATACTGCTCGCTGTCGTACAACGACTGGTTGAGAGTATGCCCCGGAGGGTCGCAGCTGTAATCAATGCTCGTGGAGGTTCCACCATCAATTGACAGTGAATAAATTTCGTTTTCCTTGTCTATCACAGGTGTCCAATTACTTGTTGGGAGGTAGTGTATTATTAGATTTTGGCTTGTTTCTAACCCCAGTTTGTAATAAATTATTTGAAATGATTAATGTATCTATAACATTTTTTTATAATGTAATCAATATAAATATGATGTATGTTTGAAGTGTTTAGAATTATTAATTAAGGGGTTCAAACAAATGTTTTCCAAGCCTATTTTATCAAGAAAGTGGAAAAAAAATGTGGTGTGGACAATGGGTTAATACTTTTCATTTTCTAAACCTAATCTCTATCACTCATTACAGAAAAATGTTTGAAGTTTTTATTTTTATTATAAATTTAGAAGAGATTAGCATCCATTTCATTACTGTTTCAGAAAATGATGAGGTGTTAATCTTAGACAGACTCGAAATTCAAAATAATATTCATATGCCTTTTCATGAAGATTTTCTAAATACTTACTATACGAATCTTAACGAACTTATAACGTTCAACTTATCAGATTTCGAAATTATTAATTTTAGGATTTATAGCGAAGAAAATATAATTAAACTTCATTATACTAAAATTGACTTGTTTTCGGATCCAATTCAATCAAATACAATTTCTTCGAGTGACGGAGAACTAGGCGACAATTTAGGAAATGAATTTAACGTAGAAGATTTCAGAATTCAGCAGTCAGTTCAACAACACATGAAGGTAAGCCTTTTTTTTTTTTTCATTTTCTCACAAATATTTTATTTTTCTAAATTTCATTATCAAACAATTATAATTTTTCACAAAATCTGTCATTCGATGTTGAACAAATACATTCTATTCGACTACCATTTGGTGCAAAAATTCATTCTCAAAGACAACGTATACCCTTTTTAGTACAAAAATTGATTCTCAAATATTTTAATAATTATCAGACATGATGTGCTTGAATATATTAAAAAAGGACCAAACACATATAATAAATAAAATCAAATACTTCATTATATAAACTTCATAACATGTTTCAAGGATCGTAGTCCTCGTCTTCAGATGAAAATATAATTAAAGAAAAAACTCCATGGCTTCGAACATAATAACGAAGCCAGATAAGAATTTCAACAAACAAGTATAAAGCAATAATGCAATAGTGTACAGTTATTGTTTCCAATTAAACAAAGGTATTACGCAACATTATAGTATGAACATTCAAAACAAATAGTAAATGGTTACATTAAGTTGTATTGTAGTGCATTAGTTACTGAAATTTCTGTGTTGTAGCATTTCATTGTTTTTATTAATAAAGTCTCCATGAATTTTCTTAGATATGTGTCCTTTTCATTAGTATAAATAATCGGATCATTGGTGAGTATCGTATGCCCCGTCTGTTGTTGATGCATAAGAAGTATCAAACGGCCCTGCATGATGTGCTTGAATATATTAAAAAAGGTATTAAAAAAGTAGTATTCCTCGTAGCTACAGTAGCGCTACAGTAGTGCTACAGTAGCACTACACTCTCGAAAACGTGTTCCTCATAAATTGTAGCGCACTACTTTCGTGTTCCTCATAAACCGTAGTGCGCTACTGTAGTCGAGAGTAGCCGCTACAGCGACTACATTATTTCGAGGTGTAGCGTCTGTAGCACTACAGTAGCACTACAGGAAACATGGAGAACATTGAGAAGCAGACGATTATGGTGTCTGTGGACAACCAAGCGTATGAAATCACAGCAGATGAAGACGACATAAGCCGAATTCTGAATGGTACGTATTTATTTTCGAGATAATTATTTATTATTAGTTATATAAATGATTTTTATTTTTACTAATTTATTTTTCTTATATTTTTTAGATGGGGAATTTGCACGTGCTTTCATCCGCGCAAGAATTGCAAATACTTCATTGGAAATCCCTTCTGTGGAATGCAGGGAAGAATTAGAAGGTAAAAATTAGAATTACAAAATTAATATATTTATTAGAATCTGTTTCTGCCTTAACGTTCTTTAAAAGGAAATTTTTGTAATGTTTTACTTATCATTGCGAACATTATGATAACTTAAGTTGTACATAAAATGAGATTTTTATTCATTCATATATTTTATTGCACTTAGATTCTAAATAGTCCTGTTAGGAGTTATTTAAATATATGAATAATAATGATAATAATAATAGTAATTTAGTGAAATGTTAATAATGCACATTTTATGTACGCCTTCCCAAAATGCGATTCTTAATTGAATGAGGATGCCATTGCTTTCATGCATGAAGAAGACGTAAAAAAGAAAAACTAATTATATTTAAATGTAAAAATTTAACGCAATGTATATGAAGCTAAGGAAATTCAGATATTGTTAACTGAAAAAAGTCACCCTCCAATACGGTTTTGTGAGTGACTCATGTCTTCACTATTCTAATCCATTACTATCCGATTAATCTTCGCCCGTTTCGAAATAAAATCGTTGTCTTTGTTCATACTCATCCTGTAAAACCCCCAGAAATGGAAATTAAACTGAATATCAGTTCATATAACCTACAGAAAAATAAAATTTCAATTCATTGTGTGTGTATATATATATATATATATATATATATAAAAATCCAAAACACAAAACTTGAAGCTGGTGGTCTTCAAATTTCGTAAAGCAAAGATTTCAATCAATCATTTGCAATTTAGAATTCAGAAGTATAGAATATAAGAATAAAAATTAACTTATATTACTAAACCTATAAAAGAGCCACTGTCCGGCTCTTTTATATATATATATATATATATATATATACAGGGTGTTTCAAAAATACACGGCATAATTTCAGGTATGTATTTCCCACATGTAGACAATCAAAATAGTTCATTACAACATATGTCCGGAAATGCTTCATTTCCGAGTTATGGCCTTCACAACATTGAAAATCACCGGAACGTTTTTCGTATTTACAGATGAAGCACAGTTCACACGAGATGGCATAACAAATTTC
>JAFIDM010008419.1:12701011-12723158 GCA_023159025.1 Thereuonema tuberculata | reverse complement strand
TCTTATCCTACTTCAGTGAAAGTGCTCGGTTGTGATTGCTTCTAAAGGTGTCAGGGGGGACTGATTAAGAACATTAGTACTGAAGCAAACTAGAGATTCAAACTGATCAAGCACATCATCATCATCATCATTGAGGATGTTGTTCTTTGATTTCAGTTAATTCTTTAACCAAAAGAACAACTACAACTTCTGGATTCTTTTTTGAAACAAAAGGAAGAAAAGGAACATTTTACAATGTTTACCATACAAGCTATCTATCATTGCTATTGCCAGCACTTGGAATTGCATGGTACTAACCTTATCTCATCAAAAACAGGATGAGAATTTCCATGGAAATGTGCAGCTCTTACTCTTTTCTTTGACTATACACAATCTCATTTCCTTCCCTTCATCTCTCTTTTCCTCACTCCTACCCCTGTTTTCAAGGCAGTGGGCAGCCAAGATTTTGCAAATGATATAGTTTAAAGAAACATTTCCAATCAGTGTTGGTTTCCTTTGTGACTTGACTTTTCTGATGTTAATCTTAATATCAAGAATTAATATTAGGAACATATACGAGGTGTGTCTAAAAAGTTCAGTGAATGTTACAAGAAAAACAACAAAACAGAAAATACATAGAAATTCCCTTTATTGGCCTTCGAAGTATTCTCCGTCATACACAATATACTTTTGACAACATTCGTAAAGCTTCTGAAAACTGTTGAAAAAGTCTTGTTTGGAAGCCAACTTCAGCGCTGATGTCATACGGTCCCGAACCTCCAAGATGTCAGCAAAACGTGATCCCTTCATTATATCTTTAAGGTGAAGAAACAAAAAGAAAGTCAGGAGGTACAAGATCGGGAGAGTATGGTGGGCGATTCAAAACATAGCACCACCCTGAGCCAAGGATCGCAGAGTGTGCTGGCGCGTTGTCGTGCAGCAAAATCCACTTTTCAGTTTATTGAAACTGTCACCTTACCTGCCGGATGGTCTTCAACAAACGTTTCAGAACTTCCATGTAGAATGTGGATGTCACAGTTTGACTGGCGGGAACAAATTCCTTAGAAATGATTCCATCTTTGTCGAAAAATGTGAGCAATGTTGTCTTGACCTTGGATTTTTGTAGGCGGCTTTTTTTTTGGGTCATGGTAAAGGTGACAGCTACTTCATTGATTGCCTCTTTGATTCGGTATCAAACTGGTAACACCAAGTCTTGTCCCCTGCCAATGGAACCCTGAAAGGATGGATCCTGGTCACATGTAATGAAATCTCCACAAGTTTCCAAACGTCTTGGTTTTTGATCGTCTGTCAGTATGTGCGACACAAATCGTGAACAAATCTTGTGCTTTCCTAAATCTTCATGGATGATGACTCGCACTGGGTCTTTGATAATGCCCACTTTTTCTGCTATCATTTGCAGAGTCAGTTGCCGTTGTCTTATTAGCATGCTTCACACATGCTCGACCATGTCGACCATGTCGACCATAGCCGACCCGAACACGGCTGGTTTCCCAATGATTCCTGACCGTTGCAAAAGAGTTTAAACCAATAGGAAAGACATTTTCTGGTCACAGCATCCTTCCCATATACTTCGATCAACATTTTGTGCATTTCCATTGCCGTTTTCCCAATTTGAAGCAGAACTTAATGTCTTGTAGTTGGTCCATAGCTTTGTGATGCCATCTCTCTTACAGATTGCGTTTGAATGACTGCTGCGTCACCACACTTTTGGCTATGCTTACTACACAGTAGGAGATGTATCTAGACATGTCCCTGGCTGTCCGTATGGATGCTCGACCTTCCAGCAGTTTTTGCATGTGAGATATTTGAACATTCACCAAACTTTTTATACACACCTCATATTAATAAATTTATATATTTAAGATCAGTCATATATCTACAAGCACAATTAACTTAAGGATACAAATAATTGGTTGGCAAGATGACATTCACTTAAAGGTAGAACTTGAAGAAATTATTCTTAAGTGGAAAACTAACTGATCAGTTTAAACATATTTAATGTATGCAATATTTTATATCAACTAATAATTACTTTGAACAAGTATAAATAGTATTGAAAACTTCTTGAGAAAGAGCTAAAAAAAATTGTCTGTATTGTTTGTACAAAATAATATTCATTGTGTTTATAAATATTCAATTATGATCATGCTAGCTTTTCTTCAATAATTAATAGTCTAATATGCAGAGCAATTTTAAAAATTTTGTTATTTTGATGCAGTAATTTTATAGTTAAAATACTATTCAGTAAAAGGATTCCTTCACAAACCCAATGTGAGAATTAATGTGACTGTGTATAAACTAATATGAGAAGTTAATTATGCTGTTGACAAAAAGGCTATTTTTTTTTTTACAACAATCACAATGAAATGACTTTTCTCCTGAATGTTTTAAATAACTGAATAACTAAACTTCCTGATCTTGAATAACGTTACCCACAAAATTCACATGTAAAAGGGCTTTTCACCTGTGTGTGATCTAATATGAACAGCAAAATTACTTTGTTGTAGGAAAGTTTCTTTTGCAAAATTCACATAAATGGTTTGTCACGTATTCAAACATGCCACACTAAATGATTTCATGATAAGCGTTTACCACATAACTCACATTTAAAATGTTTTTCACTGGTGTATGTTCTAATTTGAACAGGATCATTCCATGTCAGATCACCCAATCAAGTTCACCATCCCATCACAGATTCTTATAATTTTTTCTTTACTGAAAGAGGGGTTTGAAAAAATAACTGGGGGGGGGGGGGGGGAATATGCCTGCTGTCGGACAGTTAATTTTGGAGAAATTATTTTTTGAAATTTGCGGCTTTTTAGTGTGTCCCTGCTTATTATTTGACTTTTTTTCCTTAATAGCTACTATAATTCTCAACCAAACTTCACAAAAATTGGTCCCTAAAGGTAACGTTTCGTGCTGAATCCAAAAGTAAATACTCCGAAAATACTCTATTTGCAAAAGTTTATGGTGCACAGTTAAGCTGTAAGCTTCCGAGAAAAAATTAAAACGGGCGTGTGGGATTAAACTTTAGACATTTGATTTTTTTTTCACAAGATCAGTAAAGGGTTGGCCTACTTCTATAAAATATTTCATTCTGGCCTTCCACTCCATTATAGAAAAAAAAATCCTGAAGTTGAGCGATCGCACAACAAAATTTTAATGGCCTCAATTGCACAAGCAACTCGGAAATAATTTCACTGAAGTACTTATAAATTTTTATTTATTTATTAATTTATTTATTTATTTAATTATTTTTCTTTCTATATTTGATGGGGGTTTTCTACAGAGATGTTTCAGTTTCTAAGGAAGTATTTACTCCCAACTGTTAAAATATTGTAGGAAAAAAAAAATCAACATTCACACAAATAAGTAAGGTTCTTGCATCCTAAGCAGGGCCGGCTCGTCCATATAGGCAACCTAGGCGGTTGCCTAGGGCGGAAATTTTAGAGGCAGGATGACTGGGGATTTTTTTTTTTGGTTATTTTTAGCATAAACCAAAATGTACGTGCATCAGCGCACAGCGCACTTCACGTTTTAAAGAGAGAGTTGGAACAACAAATAAGTCAGTTTTGCAAACCTGTACTCTACTCCATCCTGCCCCCGACTGATCATACTGATGTGATGTCTTATACGATGTCAAATCCTTGTTCCACAACGAGACCACATGGGAAAGTTTGATTTTTATTTAATGCTTAAACAACTCTAAATTGTGACAAACAATAAACGATAGGATGGTTTGTGTGAAAATGTTAGGGGTGACTAGGCCTCACTTTTCTACGGTTGAAGGAGGGGAGTTGGGATTGATGGGGTGTGGGGGCGAAGAACTTTTTTTCGCCTAGAGTGTCAAAAAACCTAGAGCAGGAACTGATCCTAAGCTATCATCTCGAGAATCTGGGACAGCTGTTTCAGCCTTATTAGGCGTCATCAACCAGATTTACTCTTGATGGTAACTTAGAGTGCGTGACAAAGTTAAAGCCCTGCAAACACCATCCAAATCTGCACCAACTTAGTCAGCCAACTTTCAGTTTTCGAGTTGCTAGAGATGACTTTGAGCATGTTTTTCAGCGACTTGCCAGCGATTTTAGTTGTTGCTACACAACCAACTCGAGTCGGCCAACTTGAGAAAGTTGGTCGGAATTACTAATCACAGGGCAGCATTGGAACACATCAGTCATGACGTCACGCCCATGGAAAGAAATGGCATCTAAAACGAAGTTCACCGATTCGAATCGATGACAAGTGAGTACACAATGAATATCGGAGTATTGCGAGTTTCTTTCAGGCATAAATGAAATGCAGTAATTGTATGCGGCAGAAT
Source organism: Thereuonema tuberculata (assembly GCA_023159025.1). Lineage (NCBI taxonomy): Eukaryota > Metazoa > Arthropoda > Chilopoda > Scutigeromorpha > Scutigeridae > Thereuonema > Thereuonema tuberculata. The sequence goes on along the minus strand of JAFIDM010008419.1, from coordinate 12,718,837 downwards.
TTATCAGAGAAGTTTCAAAACCTCGATTTCTTCGGATTTTCCACAGCTGCTGGGGGAAACGCATTGAATTATGGGATTGCCGCTATCGCGGCCGACTTCATTTGCGAGTTGGATGGTGTTCTAGACTGACAAAATCGAACCAACTCGGAAGTTGGCCAACTAAGTTGGTGCAAAATCGGATGGTTTCTCTTAGCTTAAGGATACCACGTCAGGCTCCCTGAAGCGGCATTCCAACAAATCAATATAAAAGCACCGTGTCCAGCACGGCGTCAAATTCCGTGTCCCGGGCACTGCCATGCTCAAAGGATTTTAAGTAGGGAATAGAGAACTCAAAACAATGAAAATAAATTAACGTGCTCAATACTGTGCTTTTATATTGTTGGTTGATTTCTTGGAGTGGGAGATTAACCTTATATTAAATTTATTTTCATTGAATTAATTCTTTGTTTTAACCCACCGATGGATTAAACGGGAGGCGGAGGGGGTGATGCCTCCCTCCCCCCACCCACCGAGAGCTTGTTTTTAACAGAATCAAACAAGGAACTTTAAAAATCAAACGGACATGTTAACAATGAAGTTTGAAAACGCAAAAGTATATTATACAGGGTGTTTCAAAAATACACGGCATAATTTCAGGTATGTATTTCCCACATGTAGACAATCAAAATAGTTCATTACAACATATGTCCGGAAATGCTTCATTTCCGAGTTATGGCCTTCACAACATTGAAAATCACCGGAACGTTTTTCGTTCCGCCGGTCGTTGCCATTACAGAAGATGTTCAAAATGACCACCTCCTGCTTGAATACAGACCTCACATCGATGTCTCAATGACCTGCGAACACGATCCCACACTCCAGGAATGTTGCGTATGTCCTCAGAACGTGCCACAATTCGATTCCGAAGGGATTCCAAATCAGGCACCGGAGACGAATAAACCAATGATTTTAAATGGCCCCACAAGTAGAAATCGAGAGGGTTCAGATCAGGTGAGCGTGGAGGCCAAGCAATTGGGCCACCTCTACCTATCCATCGATCAGGAAACGTTCGATCCAAGTACCGGCGAGCCGTACGACTGAAGTGTGCAGGAGCGCCGTCATGCAAGAAGTGAGCGTGCTGACGATCGATCAGTGGAGTGTCGTCATAAACATGAGGTATGGTGTTTTCTAGGAAGTTTGTGTACGCCTGCCCCGTAAGTCTGTTTACAAGTACATGGGGTCCAACTAATCGATCACCAATGATACCGGCCCACATGTTGAGGGAGAACCGCACCTGGTGATGAGATACAACAGTTGCATTTGGGTTTTCATACGCCCATACATGCTGATTGTGGAAATTTGTTATGCCATCTCGTGTGAACTGTGCTTCATCTGTAAATACGAAAAACGTTCCGGTGATTTTCAATGTTGTGAAGGCCATAACTCGGAAATGAAGCATTTCCGGACATATGTTGTAATGAACTATTTTGATTGTCTACATGTGGGAAATACATACCTGAAATTATGCCGTGTATTTTTGAAACACCCTGTATATCGCTACTCTATCATTAATTTTAAAGATTTTGTTATTTAAAGTGACTGTTTTTTCTGGATGGAGGTCGAAATCAATAATCATTTGTGCTTGTCGAATGAAAAGTATAACCCGTGGCGGTTCAGCTTGGGCGCGATTCAAGTGTAGCAACACTCCACTGCATTGTGAAATTAATCTTTGGGATACGATAGCGATTTTACTGTCTGTATGTTAAAGTTCTCCTTTTTCCTGATTTTTTTTTTTATATAGAAAATGACTGAAAATTCAGAAAAAAGTAAATTTCCTTGGTTTTTTTTTTAACATCATAGATTTCGTGTTAATTTATTTTTCACTGTTAAAATATTTTTTTTTTAATGCTAACAGTCCTATAAGATATAAAGTATATAATTACAATGTTAACAGTCCTGTAAGTATAAAGTAAACCTGTTATATAGATGCTGATGTTTTAATATTATTAATTAAAAAAATAATATTTATAATGTTATCAATTAATATGTAATTAATCAATTAAAATAATTAAAAATGATAAGTTTAATTACTATTATAGATTTAATATGAATTTTTTCCTAATTACATCAGATATTAATTGGTTTTTAATTTTGCTCATTTTTTCTTAGCTATATTTATACCATTTAATTTGTTTAAACAGTTTACACTTAATTAAATTTATGTATCTGAGGCCAAAATTATTCTTTGGTCCAGTTATAGTAAATATATTTAATATATTGCTTCTAGTGTTTGTACTATTTTCATATTTAAGTTTGACTTTTCTAATTGCGAAAAAGTTAGTTAAAATTACTTTACATATAAATTTCTCTTTAATCATTAATATTGTATATTTAATTCGAATATTTGGTTTTCTTGTGACATAGTATTAAAGTTTTAGAAAAATATAATTAAGAATTTTTTTTTAAAAAAATCTATATTATTAAAAATTTTTATATTTCTCTGGCCGGCGCAATTGTTAACTATTAGCTTTTCTTGCTGAAAAGTCAGGTTATAAAATTTCCTTTTTTTTTAAATTTTTTTTTCCGCCTTGCATGGGATTCGAACCGAGGACCTTCGCCCTCGCAGTCAGGAACGCTAATCATTCGAGTACTGCTGGTTCCCCAATATTCAATCCTACTTTTATTCTATTTGTTCGCGCACTATCAAATAATGAGTTCATTCAAAAAGGAATAAAATGTCATTTTTTGCCTTAACCGCTTGGTATCGATTCTTCTTGGATTATCTCATAATTACCAGGGGAGACAGGGAGGTGGTCTAGTTATTTATATTTTTGATTGGAAACTTAAAAGTTAAGTATATCCAGCAATTTAATTTATAATTTAAAACGGAATCAACAAGAGATTTAAAAATTATTAATTTTTGTTTGAAAGGAAATAAATTTCTTATATGTACAAATAATAAGTAAGTATAAGAGTGAAGTTTGTTTAAAATTAAATAAAAACGAGAATCCCATGTAAATTTATTATTTTTATTTGAAGTCCAAGATATTTTTGCTGACAGAAGTAATCAATTTTATCACAGTTACATCTTTACACTTCTAGAAATTAAATTTAAACAAATTTAATGTAAGAAATGAGTCATTGTCCAAATCTTATTTTTATTTTTAATAAGCATAACTTTTTTATGGTTTATATCATCTAATTATTTTTGCCTTTAGTTTCTTTAGATTAGATATAAAAATCTTAGGTGACAATTATTTGTAGTTTGTAGATGTAGTTTGTAGATGATGTTTGTAAAATAAGATATATTTTATTTACTTATATAAAATACTAGTTGCTATAAGCAAAAATAATCATGCAATGATTAAGTATCTAAAGTAGCAGAATACACGTAAGTTTCAAAATTAACTATTTTAGCATAAAATGGAATAAATCTCTCACTATACCCCCTCAAAAAAAAAGTGCTTACTTCAAGGATTTAAAAGAAACTTTTAAAGCAGAACATTTTAATAAATTAAAAAAAAATCAATGTAAGTTAAAAGATGAGTATAAAAATGATTCTTGATTAAATAAATTAACTAATCATCTTATTATAATAAACAAATACTCCTTCAATAATCATATATTAGCTTACATAAAATCTTTTATTTCTCTGTCTGACCGGCGCAGTGCATCAATGGAAAACGGTTGTTCCTGTTTCATTGTTGCGAGGAAGTCGACAAATGCGCAAGGCGCAATTGTTGTGATTTCCAATATTTACAATGGTAGTGCTACAATGAAAAACGGTGTTTCATTCTTTATTGTTGTGAGGAAGTCGACAGATTCACAATGAGCATTGTTGAACTTCAAAATTTTCTGTGAAAAAATTTCTATATTGAAATGTTCGCGACGGAATCGAACCTACAATCTTTGATCCGAAATCAGACGTCCTGTCCATTAAGCCGCGGGGACTACGTTCAAATTATTGTTTATCACTCCCTTTGCGTGTGTGTGTGTGGCGCAATGAGAGAAGAGCCAGAGAAAAAAGAAAATAACTCATTAATGTTAGCCTATTAGATAAAAATGTAAATTTCAATGTTCATTTTTTTCAGCTTCTCTCCGTCAATAATGCCGTGCACTATCAAATAATGAGTTCATTCAAAAAGGAATAAAATATCACTTTTTGCCATAACCGCTTGGAATCGATTCTTCTTGGATTATCTCACACTTATCAGATGGAGACAGGGGTGTGGCCTAGTTATCACTAACATCTTTAATAGCAAGATTTCATTCAGTGGATTGTTGAACTTCCGGCAAATAAGCTGAGGTAGAGAAATTTATTCACCCTAACCTGTCTTACATAGAAATCGTTAATAAAAATTAACTTACAACAATAAGTTGGATTTGTGTATTTTGAATTTTGTAAGTTAATTCTTCTTTCTATGTAAGAGAAATTAAGAGTTAATAAGTTTCTCTACCGCAGATTATTTGCCTGAAAAAGTTAGCTATCTGCTGAATAAAATATTGCTATTAAAGATATTTCTTCTAATATTGAAGAGTATCTGTTTATTAAACTAAAGTTCAAATGCTTATATTTACATTTTAATTTTCCAAATGTTATTGTATCGCTAGGATTGAAGTCTTATACAGTATAGTTGTGAGTTACAGTAAAAATGCCGTGAGCGCACCGACATCCATTTGGATTTAGATTTCCCAATTTTCAATAAATGTTGCCAGTGGGCCACATTTTTTTTTTTCTTTTGGGAAATTATAAAAAACGGAGACTTTTTCTTTTACTTGTATTGTGACATCCAGGCACGCAACAATTATATACCATTATAGTGAAACAGTGAAAGCTACTATTACCGCTTCGTTAAATTTTTGAAGCAATCCCAAACGAACGCAATGAATCATGGGAAGCGATCGCAGCGCTCTGCCTTTCCAGTGGTCGCTTGAATGGCTCATACGGCAGGACAAGCTCCCCTCCGAGGTGTCACCCCTCCGCGAGGAATGATATCTTGGATTCGCCCCCTCCCACAAAACGCACTAATCCGTCACTGCTTTCACCTGTATATAAACAACTAAAGTTTATGAGGTTTGTATAGATTTTCTTCACAGATCTCACATTTGTATGGTTATAATTCTGCAAAAGTTTTATCACAAAGTCCAAATTTAAACTAATGTTTTTCAGTTGCAGATTTCTTGAGAATAATTTTAGTTGAGCGAATTATTAGAAGAATCAATTATTCTCCAATTTGACCATCAACATATTTTAAACAGCTTATTTAGAATATCACACGTTTTTTTTAGACACATTTCTTTCTTCAAATGTCTTCAATTATTTGCCATATTAGGTAATAGCATCTGTGAAAAGTATTATGCTTGCTATGATAGGAATCTGATGTTTTTCTGAAAAATAAAAAATCAGTCAAGTAAAATTTTGAGAATTTTTTTGTTTGTTTAACAAACAATCAAGTTTTTTTGTTTTTTGTGCAGAGGCAATTTTCTACTTTTTAAGCCTTTGGCAATGAAATATTCAATATTTATATTAAATATATTTATTTTATTTTTTTTTAATCTATTTTTTTTATTTCAGAGATTCTTTCGCAGCAGAATGATTTTTTTTTTTGTTTTTTTTTTTTTTAAATTTTTAACGTTACATAATTAGCTCCTTTATGTTTAAAGCTCTAAAATAAAGGAAATATCCAAATGCCGAAAGAATATAAAACGATTTGGCTGCTGGATAGCATAGGGCCATACTTAAGCAACATTGCCAACTCGAAAACGTGAAATATACCAGTTCTTAAAAAGAACTGAAATTAAAAAAAAAAGCCTCAAATTTCGCTGATTTTTGGAAATTTGGTATTTAACCAGAACAGAAACGTTCTCGTCACCAAAACACATCGGATTTTCGTTTAATCTTCAAAATCTCTTACACATTTTCCATAAGGTATCGTACCACCAAGTATGAAAACACCTGCTTACATATTGTAAACCATTATATTGTTGTCGTTCTGTGGTCGTTCAGACTTCCTCCAGCCAGGGTTGCTGCTTTTGGTGATATTTTACCAAATTTGATGATTTTCGTCCTGATTGGTAAATTTGGTACTTTTCTGCATGTTAATCTAAATTTATTTTGATTTCTCATGTATATTTGTGCCACTTTCTTTTGTCATTTGTACCCGAAAGTTGGAGGGTTGCTCTTTCGTATTGTATACTCATGTAAATTCATTTTCTCAAGTCCATGTATTTCGCTGTATTCTTCCTCCATTGTTTGTATATTTTCACATAATCCTTGGAAGTATTCCTTCCATCTATTTATAATATCCATTTCATTTGTTAATATTTCTGCTCCAGTGCATTTACCTTGCAACTTTTCCTGATCATTTTTAATTTTCTGTACAATTTGTTACTTTCCTTTATTGAGTGGTATTGTTCAATCCATTAATATGTTATTCAAGATATTTTCACTTCATTTTATGAAATTTCTTCTCATTTCTTCTGGCGTTAGGTACGCACACACGTAAGGGATTTTTCTGAGTTTTGACCTTAAATAACAATTCCCAGGGGAGGAAACAGGTGGGGGTGGAGATTTTTCAGTTGTAGGTCACATTTCCTATTGTTCAGGCTCAGCTTAACGAACAGTCTCTCATTAACTATCAGTTGACAGGATTTTATTTAGAACTTGCCTAGGCTAACTTTCGAACATGGAATGACAAGTAAATGTTTTTCTGACGAATTGATTATGTAATTGACTTTATAGTGACAATAACACTAAATTTATAACTATTTTTTGAACTTTTAATACATATTATTTATCTGATATTTGCAAACACAGTTACAAGGAATTCGAATTGCAATAAGAAATTTTCTCTTTTCTTACTCCAGTGAAAATTTTTTTTTTTTTTTTTTTAATATTATTATTATTTACAAAATGTAGTCCTGTTAGGATTACAAATTATAATCCATCCACAGGTGCTAGGAATTAAAAATAGGCTACAAGATAAATTCAAATACATACAAAATAAGTCGTATACATATAAATATTACAAAGTCAAAAAGACTTAATCCTAATTGAAAATTAAATTCTAGAATTACAAATCTAGTCAACCAGAGGATTTATATTCATTATTATTAAATAATATTTGACTAATTTCTAATGAATTTTTTAAAATTTGATATTTTAGAAAATTTAGGTATTTTTTTTTAGATTTATTTGATTTACACATCCTGCAGTAATTTATATGGATGGCATTCTCCATAGTTATTTAAAATAGTTGGATATTCCAATTTAAAGTTATTTAGACCTCTTAAGATTGTAATTGTTGTTCGAATTTGTATTGTTCATGTAAATTACTTGATAATACATTATTAAATTGTATAGAAAGCTTTTATTCGGAAGTATGTATTTTATTATGCATTAATAATTCCCTAGTTATTTTATTATTTTAAGTATTTTTAGAATAAATTACTAATTTTAAGATTTTTTTTTAATTATTTATACTTTTTAAGTTTTTCATTATTATCCATTTCTGGTATTAGACCAGATAGAATTTTCTTAATTTAAATAAGAATCAAAAAAGAAAAAGTATATCATTATTTTGTAATTTATTGGTATAATATTTTTTATATGATGAAAAATGTAAGAAATTGTATTTAATTTTCGTTGTAAAGTTTTAATTTGGATATCCCAAGTAAATGTGTCATTTAATATGAGACCTAAATAATATTTAATTTATTTAATCTTTGAATGATATTACCATTTGTATATGTTTTAAATTTTTAATGTAAACAAAAGTTTGTTATGCAAACACAGTTGAGCAGCTCTGTGCCAAGCGAAGGGAAACTTCAGGATTTCAGTCCGGTTGAAATTTCAAAATCTACCCTCACAGGAAGGTCATTTTTGCTAACAGTCCAAGGGTTTTCTGCTTAACAGAGCTTTGATATATCCTGGAAATAATAGCTAACTGGAGGGATAAGACATTTTCTAATAATAATCTCATAATTTCCAGTTAAGCTGTGATAAAACATTTGTTCTCAATGGTGAAGATGTGAAGGGAAGATATCTACCCTCAGAGGACCAAGATCTTTATTCCTATCATACCAGACCTCTATGTGTGTGGGTAATTATTCCTACATTCTTTGTTGTTCTTGTACAATGTTTCTGTAACACATCATTTCTCTTCTCCAGTTTTCCAATTTTTTTCTTGTGCAGCTAAACTTTCTATCGTCCACCCTTTGTTTTGCTTTTTTTTTTTAATCTTCCTCTACATCTTGAAGGATCTCCTTGTTTCTTTCTTCTTATTCTATACTTATTCTTGGTTTCTTTAAGTTAATAACATCATATTTCTGATTTGTGACTTCTCTTGACATATTCTCTAACTCACGTAATAATAAGATATGGTCTAAGTCCTATAGTTTACCAAAACTCTAAAATATCATAGGAATATTTTTCTTTGTGGGGGAAAAAAATATTGATCAAGTAAAGGGACAGTTTAGTCCCTGCTATTGTCTGCAGTTTAATTATCACAATTGAAATTATCACAATCTTGAGAGGAAATCATCAAGGACAGATCATTCCGATACAAAGAAATAGATTTCATGTTGAGATGCAGTCTTTTATTTTTTCATTTGACTTTGTAAACAAGGATATGAAGCCACATTGATGCAGAAAAGGATAGTTTTAAGATCCAAAAAAAAATGCAGCACTCGAACAGATATGAAAATTCAGAACAAATTTATTCACTGTTTTGGAGGATTTGGAACCCAACTGCAATTTCAAAAAATTGTATGTAAAAAACAACAATAGTATCTATCTTGCTGCTTTTACTTCAACTCTAAAAGTTGTAGGCAAAAAAACTTTTAAAAATGTCCATCCTGATATTTGACTTTAAAAAGTTCTTGATGGAAACACCAGTAACCTCTTTATTTCTTGAACTTATAAAAAATAGGTACACAGAAACGCCAGCCTCCTAGTTTTATCTTTTCTTACACCAATCCCTCCATTTTCTGCTTTTCTTTTTTTTTTTTCTTTTTTGCAGTATCAGATATATCTTATATACTATTATAGCTCATAAAAACCAGGACACCTGAAAGGGTTTAGCTAAGACTTTGATCTTTACAGGATTTTGTATAATTATTCATTATACAATTGAAAACAAATGATTAGCAGCTCTGTGTCATACGTGGCAGATGCATCAATAATCAGTGTCGCCATCTTGGCATGTATCACTTATTGTGTAAATGAAGGCATTGAATCAAATAATGTTTGCATGATGCCTTGTGGGATAGCCATCCAAGTTATTTTGACTTGTATACAAATTTTGTCAAGAGTTTTTGGTGGACAATCTTATTGTTTTTAATGTTGTTTCAGCATGTCTCAGAGATTTTCTATGGTTACAAATGTAGCTAGTCACAGCAGAAGTGGAACATTGCATACCTCAAGAGGCACGTGTTCTCTCTGCAACATGCAGTGTGACACTATGTTGCTGAAATATCCTGCAATTACAGAAGGGCGACTGGCTGTAGAATGTCATTGATGTAATGGGCACTTCTTATAATAGTATGAACTCTCATGAGAGGTGATCTGCTTTCATATCTGATAATACCGCAGGCCGTAATATCTCATGTTGGTGCAGTATGCCTGGTGCAAATACTCTTCCCAATGCCTCTTCCTCTGTTATCTATGGACAAAGATGCAGCCATCATTTTGGCTTAACAGAAGCCAAAATCAGAAAACATTATTTGAAAACACTACAGCGTGTCATTAATCACACCATTCCCTTCATTCCACAATCATTGCAGTCTGATAGTTCATTGCTGAAATGTCAAAGATAGTCTGAGGAGGGGCTGATGAGCCTGCAGGCAGAATTACCAGGTGTCCAAGAATAATACGAGGCATTTGAAGCGCCATAAGTTGAAAAGTATTAGGCACATTGATCTCAAATTTTGGATTATAGGTTTATGGGTCATGGGGAGTGCAATCACGAGAAAATAGTTTTTAGTTTTCATAGTCAGCCGAAAGTGTTGTGGCATAGCTGTCGCATATGCAGTATTTTCTGGTTTTTGTTGCTGGTTCAAAAACAGAATTGTGAAACAGGATGGTTGTTCACAGATGTTTAATGTGTCCTCCATCCTCAGAGACCAACTGCATTTGAGGCATACCGTGCTCTGTATTATGTAGGAGCAATTCATCATGCAGACTCCCATATTCAAGTCTTATGGCGTTTTGCAAGTCCTGTAGCTTATGCAGCCTTCCTCGATAGATCTTATCTTTGAGATAACCCCAGAGTCAAAAGTCACAAGGATTGATATCAGGTGATTGTGCGGGGCATGTATAAGGATAATTCTTGCTTATTACACCATCATTAGTGATGCACTCTGCGATCGCTTCCTAGCAACATGGGAATTTGTGCGATGTAGCTACCATTTTGCATGAAGACGACTATGTTTAGGGAACCATGCTACTGCAGGAATAGAAACCTTGGTTTCGCAATAAAAATGCGTAGCAAACCCCTGTAAAGGTGCAGGTGAACCATATATCATAAATTTATCGACCCCTTCTGACGCCTCTGATTTGCTTTACTCAAGTAATGCCCTTGAAGCATTCGAATGTAACTGATAACAAAGCTTCACAAGTGCGGTCAACAAGTAGTAAGATATTGCTTTGCTCTTGTTGAAGACTAGTGTATGAGTCATCGTATGCTAACCTTTTCAAGGAGAGCTCCAGTTGCATAGCTGACAGTAAAGTCACTGTATGGTCTTTGTTTCTATAGACAAGTACAGAAAACATTTGATCTTGGCATTTACCGACAATGCGAACACGTGATTAGCTGTAGAACCGTCACATGACCCATGCCCACCATTTTGGATCCATACCTTCACTTGTGTTCGACGACATTATATTACACGCTGATTTTGCGAGGCGACTACATCACTTGCTCATACTTTTTATCTTTTATTTTTTTATAAAATAGAATGCCTGGTTGTTCTGCCTTCGGGTGTAGTGACAGAACAGGGCTTTTGTTTTGCTTTCCGGCGGGAGAACGAAATAAAATTCGTTTGAAATGCTGGCTCCACAACGTTGGCAGGAAAGATTTTTTCTATAAAAATACAAGACTCTGACGTAAGTATTTATTTTCTTCTAGAATACATTTATTATTTATAAGTAATTACCTCTATTTTTAAAACGAAATAATTGTTGTTTTTCTTTAATTAAAGAAACATATCACAGATCAATTTGAAAAACATTGTGCTGACGGTAAACGGAAATTAAAACCAAATGCTGTGCCCACGATTTTCGTCCAATGTCCTGAGGAAAAAAAACCATGAAAGCCATCAGCAGATCACTTGGAAAACATTCCACCAGTTTTGGGGATAGAATCTACAGGTAATTCCAATCATATCATGAAAATTATTATTTGTTAGGATATTCAATATATGATTACCAATAAATAAAGTTTGATAAAACAAAAACCTATTATAGGTTAAATTTGTCGCACTTTTAATAAAATATATTTTAAAACCTATTATATTTGCAAACATAATAAACAACACGATAAAAGTCAACAATAGCAAAAGTAATGATAGTAAAAAATCTCTCCCAGTAGAATTACCAGAATGAATTAATGCAGCTAATAATCTGAGAATGCTTCTCACTTAATCTAGAATTTTATAATATAAGTAATATATGAACAGTTACTCTACTTAATCAATATAGTGCTACTTACAACTACTTTGTGATTTCATATTAAAAAAAAAATGTTTCAAATTTCAATTATTATTCCTTCAACCTTGCTTGAAAAAAACAACAGTAATGTGAGAGAATTATCCTTTATTTTTGTTTTTCATAATCATTTACTTTTATTATAGAAGTCAAATTAAAAATAACTACATGTACGGTATTTATTATGATAATTTATTACGCGTAAGTCTTTTAGGATTAATTGTTAATATTAATAATAGTAAGACTCCTTATATTAGGCATAGCAAGGTTTCCTTTTTTTTTTAGAAGAGAAGGTTTACTTTTTTACTGTATGTTGGCTATCAGTTGAACCATTAGGCTTGTTTCAAAATTGTGTGTGTGTGTGTGTAGACACACATACAGTACAAACAAGCAAAATAAAAACTCAATTTCAGTTATACTTTCTGAAATAATGTAACAGAATTTGAAATTATGCTATATTTTATATAATATTTTAAAACAATACTTAATAATCATTTTTGAAGTCTACAGACATTTTCTTGTTAGAATAGTGATATCTTACGATAGTCTCAATACATTATGAAGCATTACTTTTTATATTTCTATCAAAAAAGTGTGTGCCTTCAAACTTTGAAAGTATTCCTACAACATATGTTAAGCTTCCTAATATTTAATGTATCGTAATGACTAATTTCGTCTGCATATGAAAAACTTTATTGATGTATTGTTTTTTTTTTTAATTTTTCCTAATATAGTACAGAAGTCAAGTGGAGGTGGGCAGGACACCTGGCCAGAAAGACTAGGGAAAACTGGACGAGCCTGACCACGTTTTGGAAACCCTCCACAGGTCAAAGGAAGAGAGGAAGACCAAAGGGCAGATGGAAGGATGAGATGGAGAAGGTTGCGAGGAAGAGATGGAGAAGTGAAGCTGGTGACCGTAAAATATGGAGATGTATGGGGGAGGCCTTCGTCCAGCAGTGGAATGATAAAGGCTGAATGATGAATGATGATGATGTACATCGTAGCAGTGGAGAAGAATCTAATGCACTAAACGAGATTACTGAATTCACAACCATGCCTGATCTTTGAGTACCAGAAGCAACCGCAACTGAGAAGATTAATGAACTTCATAGAACTGTACAACAGAAAAATAAAAATAATTCATAAATTGGAATTATTTTTGCAAACAGCAAACAGGAAAGTAAACAGTTTGTTCAATGCTGATCAAATCAAGACTTTTCAAGTATATAATTCCAGAGGTTTTAGTAAATCGAGTGATGAAACTGTTACGAAAGCTTTGAAAATAAGATTAGCTTGTGGGTCCACAGGCTATAGTGTTGTCAGAGAACTTGGACAACCTCTACCAATTGAAAGAACTTTCAGAAGAAGAATTCAAAACATAAAGCTTGCTCCTGGCATTTTATTTGAACTGTTGCCGTCCTTTGAACTTAAACTTTCTTCATTAAATCCATAGGAAAGGCCTGCAGTGTTGATGAGATGGCACTACAGCCTGGAGTGGATCTCAATCCTTTAACTGGAACTATTACAGGATATCCAACATTGAATTCAGCTTCTGGTTATCCTGTAGAGAAACCCGCAAATCATGCATTTGTGTTCATGCTTGGAGGAATCACATCCAGGTGGAAACAAATAATAGGATATCATTTTAATGCTGATTCCTATGAGGCAGTACCAGTCAAAGAAATGGTCTTTGAAATAATAAGAAAATGTTCAGAAATTTGAATACACATATCAGCTGTTGTGTCCGATATTGGTTGTCGTAACCAGGCATTATGGAGTGTGTGGTATTACTGCCGGTCGTTACAGCAAAGTTGTGAACTTCTGCACACATCCTTGAAAATGATTCTGAAGGGCTATACTTTACGCCGGATGTGCCCCATATTTTCAAAAACATAAGGAACCATTTAACTTCGAAACAAAATATATATTTATCAGAAGATACTGTGAACAAAAATAACTTGCCAACGCATGTTATCTCTATAAACTATGTCATTCAGTTGTTTCACCCCTCTTTAGAAACGGACCTGACATTATCTCCCCTCTTGCGTGAAAGTGTTATTGAGCCAAATCATTATGGAAAAATGAAAGTGGGACTTGCACTAGCTTTACTTATAACACAACTGCAGCAGCTTTAGAAACAGCAGTACAACTTAAAAATACTACCCACTGCAGCATTGACAACTGCATGGTTTTTTAAGAACATTTTTAATTGATTCAAAGTAATGACATCACGGCATGTACAAATGGTACTGAATAGTTTTGATAGGCAATGTGATAATGATTTCTGCAATTATAATGAAGAAGCAGTTGTGTTATTAGAAAATTTCAGAAATGTTTTTGAAAATTTGCAGATGGGTGTTTAGATGAAAACCAACCCAAACTGGAGTTATGTCGGCCACAAAAACAGCACTTGATCTGTTAAAATATTATTGTGAAGAAAAAGGGCATATGTTTATTCTTTTTTAGTAGATTTAGCCAGGATGCTCTGGAAAATTTATTTTCTATGGTAAGAATTTCAAATCCTGTGCCAAGATGTAAAGAATATAAACTAGCTCTGCAATTGATTACGGCTGCTCAGTTTTTTAGACCAAATACAGATGGATCTTATTTTTTGGATGATTTTGAAGACTTGGCAGATTTCTAGAATTTTAAGAAAAGGACAATAACATAGGTGATGATATGGAAGATATTGATGCTGCCCCAGATGAAATGGAAGACCCTGAAGCTGAACCAGATGATTCAAATGGAAGTACGTGTAATCAGGAAGGAAATGACGCTCCTGTATTTCTTGATGTTTTAGAAGAACAGTCATTATTCATTATTATGGATGGTCAGTTGTTCGAAAACTAATTAAAAAATACAAGCTCTGCAAAGACTGTAAAAATAGCCTGATTGCTTCAGAAACTGATACACATTTGCAAAATTTCACTTTAAATAAAATGTCCAAATCGTTTTCTGGAAATGAATTTTTAATTTTTCCTTCATTTAATGTTTTTAGAATTTGCCAAGCAATAGAAGCTGAATTAAGACAAAATGAAAAACTAATAATGCTTTGAAAATTTGGGAAATGTGTGTGAAGCTGCTGAGAATATTCCATCTTGCCATGATATTATCAACAAAATAACAGAACAGTATTTTAAAACTAGACTTTATTTTCTGATCAGGAAAATTAATCAACAAAAATTGAAAAGGGACTGTTATGGGAGCAGAAGCATGGCCATCAAAACATAGAAATGAAATTGGCACTTAAGTATTTACTATTGTATTAGATTCAGTACGTTTGTTTCCTTATATATTTACTCTTAATTGCTTTTATTATCTAGTTCAATAAAAAATTATTTATTTCATTGGTTTGTATGTTGATTTATATATTCTTCAATAAAAAATTGCATTACAAGAATACTAGTAAAAATAAATAAACTTAAATTAAACTCTCGATGTTGACTGTGTACGATGTCCAGAACCTTCTCTTCGTGTCCTATGCCCTTCTTTGTACCGTTCGCTATATTTTCCATAACAGACACACTGCCCATAAGACCAGCAATCTCCCAGAGGAAGCATTGTAGTCTCTCATTCCAATCATGCAACCTCTGTTGAACCTTGTTAATGTTGGACAATCTTACACAATGATGAGGCACCCTTGCCCACTGCTAAGCACCGACAGGTCAAGCAAGCCAAATAGCACATATAATAGAAAAATAACAGCCACTTTACTAGATTGTTGTGCGAGCTGTTTGGCTTAGATTCAGTGTGGATGAGTCTATGACAAAGATCTGCTAATCATTTATTCAGTATTGCCTATTGAACATATCCTATAAAAATTAGTTATAACTCGACTCCTTTCAGGTGTTCTGGTTTTTATGAGCTTTTCTGTATTATACACAAAAGATCATTATCTTATTTGTGTTTTTTCTTCAACTTTAGACAGGTGAAGCCGAAATCACCAAAACACCTGCTCTTTGTGTTTTCTCTCCAAAATTCAAAACTTGTAATCAAAGACATCATAATCATTCTCTGTGGTTTATCCCTGAAATGAAAACTTTCCTGTCCCCTGAAACGAGACTCCCTTATCTGTACTTATCTCTGCTATGAAAAGTTTCATGACCATTGTGAAAAGAAAAAGGGGAAGGAGTATTGGTTCTTAAGATAGAAAACTTGGTTGGTTCTTAAGGTTTTGGTTGGTCTTCTGATGTTGAATATAAACAAAAGGAATTGGAAGTTATTCATGGAAATTTGGTATTAATTGTAAACTAAAACATTAGGTGAAAATGTTTATTATATTTAAGAATCGTAGTTCCTCCAGGAAGTTATCACCAAAGGAAATTTACTGAACAGGATACTTTCTTTGATAATACTGTTAAAGCATTTAAAGATTTCCGAATAATTTGAGCAAACAAATGAATTTACTAACTTGGTAAAATTATAGGGTAACAACTACAGCACCTTTCACCAAAAATGCGTTGGAAATTCAACTGCAAAATTCAAATCCTAACCACATAGAGATGTTGAAGATCATCACAACCAAGGTTGTCGAATCACAGTTTGGAGTTACATTTATTAAATTACAGGAGTCAAGAGTTGCAATTTTTTTAGATTACAGTAGAGTCGCGGTAATCCGAGGTAATTCGAGCTGATGCTACCTCAGATTACAAAAAACTCGGATTACACAGAAAAAAGAAAAAAAAAAAAAACTGGAATTTTCAACTAAAACGAATCAAATTTAATTTATAATAGATATTAAAGTTACAGATACATTACCTGGTTCCATGAAAGACTATAAGCATTTACAACTTTAAAAAAACTTTCAAAGGTCTTCTGCTTCAAAGTAGAGGCATGCCGGAGGGTCTGAAGTTGGCTCAAAAAATCGAACATTCACCCACCCTCTAGACTTGACTAAAAATCTGTGTCGTCAAAACCACAGACAAGAATGGAACGTTAAGCGTCCCCTTATGACCATGCTGGAGGCAGAGACGACACTTTTACGACTTCTTGAGGTTTTCAACTAAAATTGGCTAGTGCGGCTGTACCTCGGATTACTGCGACTCTACTGTACTCAGTATTGTGAGGGCCGTGGAATTGGTGTAAGAAGTTGAAAATATTTTGTTTTCAGTCAACACGGCTCTGACCACAATTTTTAACTTCATCTTCTCAGTCTCTTGTTACTAAATGAATATGCAAAGTCTTACTATTCCCCTTGAGTATTTTGTTTTACTTGTTTGTTTGTTGTATGTGAATCTTGCTAAAACGAGTTCCTTTAGTGCTATATTATTTATGCTAATTATGAGCACAATTATTTTGGTCTCCTTTCTTCCATCACTGTATGTTTAATCACAATGTATTGGATAAATTGGCATATATCTGGGACTAATAATACTTTCCTTTACAACTGTTCAGTTAAGTGATTTGGATATATTTTTTCGAGATGTTTTTCTTTGATAATGGAAAGAAGAAAAATTGAATTCTTTTTTTAATTGTCAAAAAAAAAAAATGCATTTGGTTTCATAAGGAAAAATAATATTATTAATTTAATTAGAATAATTCTGATTTACAATTATAAAATTTCAGAAAAAACAAAACAAAAAACAAGTGAATGTAATTTTGTGCTAAGGCATAAATTTAAGGGCGACCCATAATAATAATAATAATAATAAAAAAAGTACAATAATGTAAGGAAAATAAGAAAAAGAAAAAAAAAAAAAAAAACACCCGGACATTGAGAAAAAAAAATTAAGAGAAAAAAATAACAAAAATATATGGATTCGAGCCGACAACCTTCAGTATACGAGTCCGAAACCTTAACCATCAAGCTATAGCTAACAACTGAAATGAGATGGTTGAATTTCTAATGTTTAAGCTAATAGCGGAAATCCAATGAAAGTAATGCCAAATATCTCAAACAATTGGGGGGGGGGGTTACTCCATTCAAACAGTTTTTGGGCCTCTGAAAATGATGGTAAATCTGTTTGTCAATCCGACCTTCCGTTCAGGAGTTGTTAGGGGTTGACGGACAGGACAAACGCAATAGCTACCGATTTTAGTTGCTGTCACAATAGCTACCAAATGGGTCGCTAAAAAAATGAATTATTAAATTAGAAAAATAGCATTTCGCTGTTCAGTTTTTAAACATTCACTTGTATCTTTCT
>JAFIDM010008419.1:12635410-12651445 GCA_023159025.1 Thereuonema tuberculata | reverse complement strand
CATTTTTTGAGTATTTTCAAAATGTGCTTACATTTATTAGCGCATGTTAAACTATTTTTTTATTATTTATCATTAGATTTATCACAATTTTCTTACAGCTCTCACAACTCAATAGAAAAATAAAAAATAAAGTAGTGATCAGAGGCAGCTCGTCTCTTTTAAAATTCCGAACCAAAATTTCAAAGATAAGATTTTTAATGAAAGCATTTACATAGGGTGACCAACTTTTTTACAATGAAAAGGATGACAAGTAAATTGAAGATTTTTTTTTTTTATTTATTTTATAATATTCATTGCAAGAATAATACACTATAATATGATAAATGCATAAAAAAACATCTGTAACATTTTATATTGTAATTATGCTTACATGCCTATTAATTATTATTTAAATGAGTATTTTTCCATTGAATGAATATTTTTTTTCGCATAATGGCAATAGATTTACAGATTAGTCTTCAAATATCGATAAGGAGGACATGTAGGAGGACAGAACTTACAAAAGAAGGACTGTCCTCCTTAAAGGAGCCCGATTGGTCATCTTAATTTTCAACATTAACTGAAGTTTCACCCATGGAGTTTCTATTTTATCTTGTAATACCGTATCAGCGATTTTTAAATCTGCTATTACACAATGTTTCGATGCATAATTTATTAGTTCTACTTTCATCTAATTTGAATAAATCAATATTAATGTCACGTAAATTTATTTTTCCTATCAGCCTGAGGATCTAGTATAATATTTTCTAATTTATATGTAAAGTTGATTTATTTAAGTTTGGTGGTCTATAAATAATTTTGTAGATTATAACTATTTCCCAGTATTGCTTGCTAATTTTTACTGACGGATACTTATTTTGTTTACATTCTACGGAATGCCATCTTTAATCTACCTATATAAAAAGAAAAGTCCTGACTCACTCATCAACCTGCAGCCCAAACCCTTGGACCTAGAAAGCTGAAATATTGCACAGAGGTTCCCTTTATAATGTAGACAAGGAATAAGGCAGATTTTTCGAAATTCCCACGAGATAGAAAATAAAGAGTAATTATATTTTCGCCTTAGTCGCCTTTTCGATATATAGGTGTTTGGCACCAACCCGGAATACATCTGAGTTATCCGGAAAAGGCCACATCGGGCTGGAAACTCGATATTAATTTGCTAAATAAATATTTTTATTATTTTTTTTTTTTGCTATATATTGCAAGGGTTCCGGAGCGAAGCGACAGTATCCGCTTGTATACAATATTACTGTACCTTCTTTATAAAATTAATAACTGGCATACTATATATAACTTGAGAGAATAGAATAAAGAACAATCTTGATATTATAGCATTAACTGAATATCGCTAAAAATGAGATAGTTTTGTAAAATTTGTAATTTTTTGGTCTAAATATCCCAATCCAATCTAATAGATTTTATATTTAATAGTAGGATAGAGAAATTGTGGTTTGATAATAAGTTTTCTTGTGGTTTTTCATCCAGTCATTATAACTATCTTCAATAATTTATCTTTGGATAAAGTATGTCACTTCCAATATCATCAGGCCAGTTATTTCGAGCCATTCTTAATCAGAAAAAAAAATAATAATAAAATTCTAATTATCTTTTGTATTACTTAATTTTTCCAATTCGAATTAATGTTCAATTTTCAGTGTATATATGTGAGTATTGGGATTTTCTAACCTGAATGCTACCATTTTTAGTATACACAAATTTCATGTTTTCTAATTTGCTTTTAATTTTGTTTTCCATAATAAAGATAATTTTTTTTGGGTTGTTAGGTTTTCATTAAAGAATATTCTGGTATCATCATTATTCTGATGCTTTGATGAGCGCTTCCATTTTTTTTGTCTAATTTTTTAATTTTATTAGAATTGGTTTTATTCAGATGAACGTTTCATTATGCCAGGAGTCCAAGAAATAACATGAGGTGTTTGAAGCCGTAAGTTGCTAAATATTAGGCGCATCGATCTCAAACTTTGGATTGTAGGCTTATGGTCTTGGGGAGTGCAATCATGAGAAAAAGGTTTCTCGTTCACATAGTAACCACCAAAGAGCATGTGGTACTGCTGTCGGCTATGCGAATGGAGTTATCCCGCACCCATCACGTGTTGCTAGGAATGCGATTACAGAGTGCATCACTAATGGTAGTGTAATGAGCAAGTATTATCCTTAAGGATTTATGTCAGGAGATAATGCGGGCCATGTGACTTTCGGCTCTGGAGTTATCTTAAGAATAGGGTCTATTCAGGTAGGGTGCAAACGCTATAGGATTTGAAAAACACCATAAGACGTGAATTTGGGCGACTACATGATGAATTGTTCTGACATGTGAAACGGAACGGTAGGACACAGAAGATGTTTTCCCTCAGAGACCTTTTGCAATCGATGCATACCGTGCTCTATAACAATTCCGAATTCGAATGAGCAACGAAAACCAGAAAATACTGCTTAGTACAGTGATTACAGAGTGGCCAACCACCAGCGTCCGCCATGTTCCTCCCAACTGGAGCACAAGTTTATATAGGCCACAGTAAGGATTTTTCACATTTTAAGTAAATTTTTTGATTCACGGTTGTTCTACTGCCTTTGATTGAATTTAATGTTAATTTGAGAAACAGAGAAACATTTTTCTTTCAATTTTGCACCCTAAAAACACTAAAATATATATATAAAAAATAAAACAAACCTTATACAGTGCAACTTGGATAATTTGAAGCTGAAGGGACCACTACAAAACTTCGAATTATCCAGGATTTCAAATTAAACAAGTTACATCTTTTAACTTTAATTTCAGGTCCACTTAATGCTTGAAAAGATTATTCTGTCAATAAGTAAATATTTATTCAGAAAGATCATGGTATGAAAGACTGAAATACTATATGTATTTAAGCAAAATTAAGATTTACATTACCTAAGCTACAGTACATATTGCATTCAATATAGAAAATTATAGTTTTTCAAAAAATTGTGCAATGTCTGATTGTTTTGTAGAATTCAGTCGCTTAAGGTTAGCAAAATCATCAAGCATGTTTAGTGAACGGAAAACAGCTTCACTTACGTTGGTTTGTCCTTCAATGTACCGACAAAATTCGACGCTATCCCGTAATCGTTGGCGATTTGGCATTTCTTCTTCACACCCTTTTCAAACTCGCGAATGACGGCGACCTTTTCAGCGAACGTAAAATTCTTGTAGATGCGTGGTTTACTGAAAGACATAGTGACACTGACAGCAGGAAGCTCGAATGGCGTCTGAAGTGTCACGTGTCGAACGGTGGCGGGAAGGAGATTTCAGTTGTCACGTGTCGAATTTCTTAACGATGAAACTCCGAAAAGTCGTTATGATTCGAAATTTTTTATAAAAAACTTCGAATTAAGGAAGTTGAACTTCGAACTATCCACGATTTTTTAACATTGATTTAATAAGAAATTCAAGGGACCAAGAGAAATCTTCGAATTAACCACGATTTCGAATTAAAGACGTTCGAATTATCCAAGTTGCACTGTATTTTGTGAGCAAAACCTCTTATTTATTTATTTGTGTCATTTACATTTTTTTTTATTGACACTCGTACAAAATACTATCAGTTATTTGTTATATAAGACAATAAAATAAAGTAAATTCTTTGATATTGTTGAATTTTAATAGGGGAAATGGTGGAAATAAATAAAGGCTTTGTATTGCTTATTATCATTATTTATTGTAACAGATTTTTATAATTATAATTATTTTAATAATTTTTATTATAACAGATAAGTAAATTTTTAGTTGTATATAAATCTATTGTTTAAATTAAAAGTGTACTTATCTGTTACAAGTATTAAACTTCAAAATTCTTTTAAATATACTTCATCATCATCATCATGATGTGCGATCTTCGTACATACGAAGTTACGCGGTCTACGGAACCTAGTGACCCCCGAAGGGCGAACCCCTAGGAGAAGCCGTAGATATACTAGGGAACAGATACTGGGGGTGGTTTCCCGTTGCCTTCCCCAGGACGCCATTAAGGAATGACGTCAGACCGAAGAGAAAGTGAAGAGGCTGGACAACACAGGAAAGGAAATTGAAACAGCCATGCCCTTGCCGGGATTCAAACCCAGGAACGGCGCACTGGACGCCACGGCTGGCCGCCGCCGAGACCGCACGACCAGGCCAGCACGGCTTAAATATACTTATTTGAGTATTAGGGTCATTCCATATCAAATCAACACACTTAAATAAAAAATTTTACTTGACCATCTCAGATTTTGATGAAATTTGGCACTGAGGTAAAATTCATGTAGACCAAGAAAAATGTTGAGTTTCAATATTTTATGTCAACCCGTTTTTGAGTTATGGCCATTTAAAGTTTCCAAAAGTAGCCCAAAATCGCTCAGCGGGCGTTTATTCAAATTGTAATTGCTCTTCTCCTAATTGAGCTAGAGACTTGGGAGTCATGTTATTTTCTTCTATTTTTAATGGCCTTTCATTTGATATGCAACATGTAGGGGGTCTTGAGAGAAAAATGTTTTCCAAAATTTATACCAAAATTTTGAACTTGAATTCCAAAAAAGTCACATAATCAAAAAATTTCAAAAAAATCCCATAAGTGGTTTATTATAAGACTAAGCAGTATGCAAAGTTTCAAAATGGGATGGATATGGGTTCTTAGTTAAAAATAAATTAAAACCAACATGGAATTTGAGAAAAAATTTTATTTAAATGTATTTGAAATCCAAAAATCAAATTTTAACTCAATTTTTTAATAGGGTGTTAGATTAAAATAATGTAGGTAAAATTAGAATTTTAAGTGTTAAATAAACAAATAAAATTATATAAAATTTTTTTCAGAAAACTATAGAATGGTAGTGCAAGATGAAGCCCAAAGCTACCACTGGGCTAGTGGACATGCCACACTCCATCCTTTTGTTATTTACTGTAAGGAAAACGCTAAGGTGGCTCACACAAATTTTGTTGTCATATCAGACTGTCTTGAGCACAACACAGTTGCTGTCTACACGTTTCAAAAGAAACAGATTGAATTTTTAACTACCAAATTCGAAACTGTGCCCAAAAAGTTATATTATTTTCAGATGGGTGTGCCACCCAATATAAAAATTAAAAGAACTTTTCCAATCTGTGCCACCACCATGAGGACTTCAATATTGCAGCTGAGTGGCACTTTTTTGCCACTGCCCACGCCAAAGGACCTTGCGATGGTTTAGGTGGGACTGTGAAACGCTTGGCTGCTAAAGCAAGTTTCCAGCGTCCTTACGAAGCTCAAATTCTTTCTGCTGTCCAACTTTATGAGTGGGCTCAAAAGAACATGTCTGGAATACATTTTATCTATACTACACAAGAGGACCATATCGAATCAGAAATATTTTTAAAAGAACGTTTTAAACAAGCTGCAACTATTAAAGGCACTCAGAAATTTCATGCTTCTGAAAAGTATTTCACTGTCAGTTTTGATGTACTTGAGTACATCTTTTAAAGTAGTTGTATCACGATCTGCAGACAAACTTGCGCTAGCAGACTGTACTGGTTATGTGACAGTTGCTTATGATGAAAGATGGTGGCTAGCATATGTATTGGACAGAAATGAAGACCAAGATGAAGTTAAAGTAACTTTTCTTCATCCCTGTGGTCCATCACCATCATTCTGCTACCCAAGAAAACCAGATGTTCTGTGGGTTTCCCTAACAGACGTAATCTGTCTTGTGTGTCCAGTTACTCCAACAGGAAGAAGCTATGTTTTATCATAGTTTAATGACAGTTTAGCAAGTAATGAGGCACTTTGTAAGTTAGCAAAGCTCACTGAAAACTTTTAAAATGTGCAATTCATATAATGACAGTGGTTATACGAAATTTTTATTCCATGAGATGAAGTGACAATCATGAAATATTTTTAAACTCTTAAACCAGTGTCGTATAAAACATTATAAGTTAATTGTACTTCAAATCAATCTTTAAAACTCAATATTCCTGAAGGTAAGACTATCTCTTACATATTTTGTAAATGGTATGTTTGTTTAAACTTACTTTTTTCTGGGATTTTATATATTTTCTGAATAAAAAATATAAACGTTAACAAAACTACATCTAAACAGCAATATTTTAAAGTCAGAACCCATATCCATCCCATTTTGAGAACTTTGCATACTGCTTAGTCTTATAATAAACCACTTATGGGAATTTTTTGAAATTTTTTGATCATGTGACTTTTTTGGAATTCAAGTTCAAAATTTTGATATAAATTTTGGAAAAAATTTTTCCCTCAAGACCCCCTAAATGTTGCATATCAAATGAAAGGCCATTAAAAATAGAAGAAAATAACATGACTCCCAAGTCTCTAGCTCAATTAGGAGAAGAGCAATTACAATTTTAATAAACGCCCGCCGAGCGATTTTGGGCTATTTTTGGAAACTTTAAATGGCCATAACTCAAAAACGGTTGACATAAAAATATTGAAACTCGACATTTTTCTTGGTCTACATGAATTTTACCTCAGTGCCAAATTTCATCAAAATCTGAGATGGTCAAGTTGAATGGGTGTGTTGATATGATATGGAATGACCCATTATTATCATGAAGTTATATTTATTATTTATATTTGTTTATTGTTGTGTATATAGTTGTATATAAATCTATTGTTTGTTCATTGTTGTATATGTATTGTTAGATATTATAGTTTTATGTTAACTTATATTATAATGTAATTAGGTTACTTTTTAGTAAATGATTTTTTTTCTTCTGAAATCCGTTTTATTTTTAAATCAAAGTAAATATTTCTTTGATATTGTTGAATTTTAATAGGGAAAATGGTTGAATTAAATAAAGGGATATAAAGTCCTAAAAAAACGGATTTCAGAAAAAAATTTAATTATTTACTAAAAAATATCTAAAATATCTTTTAATTATTTTTTTTTTTTTTGCAAAAATTAAATAAAAAAATGAGACA
Source organism: Thereuonema tuberculata (assembly GCA_023159025.1). Lineage (NCBI taxonomy): Eukaryota > Metazoa > Arthropoda > Chilopoda > Scutigeromorpha > Scutigeridae > Thereuonema > Thereuonema tuberculata. The sequence continues at coordinate 12,644,495 of JAFIDM010008419.1, read as the reverse complement.
AAAAATAAAAATCAATGTAAGAAAAAAATAAAACAAGCCTTATATTTTGTGAGCAAAGCCTGTTATTTTTTTTTAGTGTTTGTGTCATTCATATTTCTTTTATTGAGACCAGTACAAAATACTAAAAGTTATTTGTTATATAAAGACAATAAATAAGTAAATATCTCTTTGATATTGTTGAATTTTAATAGGGGAAATAGTTGAAATAAATAAAGGTTTTCTATTGCTTATTATTATTTATTGCGACAATTGCACACAATAATTTATCTACAATATTGTAACGCCCTGGTAGCTGTTTTGTAATTTCTTTCTTTCCTATCCTCTATTTTCATCATTTTATATGTAATGAATCCTTAGTTATATTTTCTTATTTCTTTCTCGAACTTTGTCCAAATGCTTGTTTGTCTTCCCAAAACACATGTTTTCTCAGATGACTTATAGCGATCTTTCGAACTCACGCCCCATCTTGCGTACATCTGGCCTTTCCTTTATCTTGTTTTATTGTTTTCTTTTGTGTCCTGTGTTTTATCTCCATCTCCCACCTTAAAAGCAGATGTGTTCCCATGTTGCGGCCTTATTGCACCGCTGCTCTCCTGTGTGACGTCACTCTGAGAAAGCTGTACTTATATACAGTGGAACCCCGCCATTCGTCCGCCTCGCTATTCGTACAACTCGTTATTCGTCGAACTTTTTCAAATAAAATTGAACTCGCCATTCGTACGCTTGCTCGCGATTCGGACAGCGTGACCTTGTTACTGGCCGCCCCACGCGGTCGCTTCAGTTCAGTCTCGTGCTAGCTTCCGTATGCTACGCATCATCTACGCAAGCTTCGTAAAACTTTGTGATATTTTATTGTTATTTTTATTAAAAATAGTGCAGCTAAGGGTCCAAAAAAGATTACTGATTCAACTAAGCCTAAAAGGAAAACAGTGAGAACGACAATTGAATTGAAAAAAGAACTCGTTGAGAAGTTTGAAAGTGGAACTCGTGTCTCTGACCTGGCAACTCAGTATGGCATGGTGAAATCAACCCTATCGTCTATACATAAAAATAAAGAAATAATTATGAAAACAATAAATATACAGGCCTCTATTGTTTTTATGTATTTTACGCTTAAAGAATTATTACAAAGGTTTAAATAAGCAATCATCTGTGGATCTGGAACGGATTAATCCAATTTACATTATATCTTATGTGAAAAAATGATTCGCCATTCGAACTGCCTCCTGGAACGGATTGTGTACGAATAGCGGGGTTCCACTGTATATAATAGTGAAATAACAGACAAGAGTGCGCATGAAGCATCTGAGAGAGCGGGCTGCAAGTGATTTTCGCCGCCTGCCGAATGTCTGCTTCTAACGAAGCACAGCCATTGTTTACATCCCAGGAGCAATTGTTGCGTCAATCTTCAAAGTCTCACGGCCTGCGTAGCGAGCTTGTTTCCCCTTGAAGAAGTGTGTAGCAGCAAGGTGCGTCGCCGGAAAGTAAAGTCGTCCCAGCTAGACTCCCATCCCGAGGAGTCTGGTTCCATCTGGAAAAGAGCATTCCAATCTTGTGTACATCGTCTGAAAACCCAGAGGTAAGGAATAAATCTATCTTTCATTACTATATTCGCTTACTTATAAATATGTATATCATTCTTTATTAAATCTATTAATTTCATTTTTTAAATTAGTTATCCTGCCTTTCCTATCTTTACTTTTTCGATCAATGTCACTTCGTTTAATGACCCTCACCGGCGAGCGTTGGGAGAAAACCCCCGCCTCATGCAAGGAAGTCCCGCTTCGGCATCACCCTTCCGACTGCAGGTAGACTGACTGGGGCTGGGTTTGTTTACAAACAGACCCCAACTCCCGGCTTCCCGATCAAGGACCGACTCTGTTCCCTAATCCTTCATTATTTATAAAGTTTCTTTGAGGTTAATTATTTTTAGACTCCGGATCTCTGGGGAAACATTTCATTAGGAATCCTTTCGAGTCCCTATTTGAGCAGCCAACAGCACAGCAACCAGGCATTCTAAAAGTTGTAGATGGTGTAAAAGAAATCATGCTAAAACCAATAAAAATTTTATAATTTAAACCTAATTCACAGAAATAATCGCCAAATCCTTAAATTACAACAGAATCAGCAAAGGAGACAGATATGGGCTGCGATGGTTATGAGGGAAAACTGGACACCTACAAATACTTCCTTCCTTTGTGAGGTAAGTTTTAGATATAACTTTTATTTTTCAAAACAACATTGGTGCCTACTCCACCCCTTGGAATGACAAGGTTCCAAGTAACATTTCACTGTTTAAGTAAATCGATGTCATTAACTCATTAGTCAGCTATCTCTCCTCCTATAGTGGTTTTTTTTGGTATGGTAGGCCTACTTTTTAATGCTCGTCACAATAAGCTGCAGAAAACATTGTAATACTGTGTTAACTTCCCACTACCTCATTATCAGTAAAACTGCTGTCGTTCCAATAAATCAAACACAGTGATTTCATCAGTTGGAACTTGAGCGTTCTTGTAACTCTATTTCTGCTCAGATTGCAACAAGAGTTCGTTGTACATACAGCAGAAGTCTGACAGAACCTTGTCATTCCAAGGGGTCGTAGTGTTATTTGACCAAAACATTTAACAGTTGTTGTATGAAAAGAATGAAGGTAGTTTCCCAGGTGGTGAATATATCCATATATTATTTTGTAGGTTCATTTCGCTCCAGAAATGTTTGAGCAGAACAGAGCCGATGGCAAGAGAAGGCTAAAACCTAATGCCATTCCCACGATTTTCCCCTCATATTCCAAAAAAGAAAAAACGAAAACCTCCAATGAAGAGAACTTCACCCAGAAAAGCTTTACCCGAAACAACTGTTGCTGTTGAGGCTAATGAAACATTAAAGTCTGGACAGCTGGGACAAGTTTTCTAATCAGGTTAAGTATGATGCTGTATTTGTAAGCCTTTTTTTTAAGTCTTGAAAATAATAAATGCAAATGCAAAATAAGTACATATTTGTTCTGATGTTTGTTTTACTTCCGAAGAAGCCAAAAATCTTCCAGCAGTTAATTTTTTTAATAAATTCCTTGCACTTCGACTTTGTCATCTTCAAAAGTAGCTGAAAATCAGTGTTTTTTTTTTTTTTATTTATAAAAAGTTGTGCCAAGTATAAATATTTCCCCAGATCGGATTGTGTGCATGGCAGCGTAATTGGTTAAGGTTCAAATTCAAATCCTGGCTGGGTATTTTTTTTTTTATTTTGTTGATAAAATAATAGTTTTCCATATTTTTTTTTTTTTACATGAGTCAGTGTAATTACATTATTGGAAATTGATTTATCAAAGCTATTTAGATTTGAGGTGGAGGCGAACAAAACGGTATAATTACGCTTCTGGTCAAAATATTTTATTTTTTCATCCTGACGTTATTGGCCCACTGAGTACAAATCTAAAGTAATTTCCAAGACTGTGCTATAATCCTTAAGGGCAACAAAAAGAAAATATCATCAAAATCCCACTGTATGTGTGACATTAAGTTTTTTGCTCCTTCTGTAAATTTAAATTTTGTGGTATTACGCCGTTTTGTTTGCCACCTTATCATTTCATACAAGTTATAATTTTTTAGGCAAGGTTCACCACGTGGTGATTCCTTTTCCAAATTTTCAATATCATATGATAAGGATGGACATATATTCTTTTTTTTTTCCCTACAAAAACTTCTGTTTGTTTTTTGTTTTGTTTTTTTTTAAGACATTTTTATTGGAATTTTTCATTTAGATTTTCTATCTTTAGATTAAGCTACACTTTAAAATGTACATTTTGATTTTTCAACAAAGGTTTTTCTAAAACAACCTTAGATAAACAATGAATTTTGCCTGTTTAGGAAATTTTTAAAATGAAAAACGTTTCATTTTAATATCAAAATTTTATTTTTGTTAGGCTCTCGGTGCATCTAACGTTGAAACATCTGAAGCTATAGGAATGATAACAACCACATCCAGTTGTTCATCCGGTGACAGCACTGCCTCGAACAAAGCGTAGCGAGTTAAAACTCAAAATAGATCATTATAGTAGAGTTTTAAAAAAGGTCAGTATAAAAAATAAGTTGTTAAGAAACAAATTTACATGTGATTCACTAGTTTTTTGTTTAAGCTTAATTTGTCGTAATTTAAAATCATTGCAGAAGATATTTACTGATGATCAAATCAATTTTTTGCTTAAGGGACATAAGAGAATTTTTTATAGACTCATTAGACCAATTTGTGTTAAACTTAAATTCTCCTGTGGAACTAGCGGTTACAATGAACTCCTAAAACAAAATTTTCCCCTTCCTTCTCTTAGGACTTTAAGAAGGAGAATACAGTCAATTAATTTTACTCCAGGGGTTTTGGAAGATGTCTTAAAATTATCTACTTTTATTTTAAAAAATTCAAAGGATGTTAAGCAAAAAGATTGTTGCATAATTCTGGACGAAATGAGTATTCGTCCTGAAATTGTTCATGACAACACCCCGCAATTCGTATGCAGGGTATGTGACCACCACAAATGAGAACAATCTGATTCCAGCAAGCATAAACACTAATGCATGTGCAGCCACAGACTGGTGGAAACAAAACAGTAGCATATCACTTCACAGGTGAATCAGTTTCAGGAGATATTATTGTTAGCATACTTACATCGATTATAGAAAAAGCTACAATGATTGGTTTGCACGTTTTAAGTGTAACCTCAGACATGGGTTCTGCAAACCAGTCCTTCTGGAAGCTTAAGGGTATTACTGCTGGACGGTTTGCCGTCACTTCTAATTTTTTCCTCCATCCCATTAATCAGAATGACAGTATATGTTGTTGCTGATCTTGTCCATTTGTTTAAAAATATTGATCCTCTTTCCTCAGAAACAAAATTATAGAGATCCCAGATGACATAGACCAATTTACTTTTTAAATTATGTATTTGCACTGTTTCGAGCATTTGCAAGATTTGGTCAAATATCAAGAAAAATTAAATTTTAAATTATCACCCAAGCTTCATGAAGAAGATTTAAATCCTTCCCATTTCCGAAAAATGAGAGTTTCATCTGCTACCAATGTCATCAGCCATTTTGTTAGTAGTGGGCTCAAATTTTGGGGGGAAGAGCTTAATAAACCAGAGTATTTAACTACTGCTTGGTTTCTTGATCAAGTTGAACAATGGTTTAAAATAATGACAGCATGCCACCCTGTGTTTGCCTTGAGCAAAAGGAATGAAGCAGCTTATGACAAGGCAATTTCATTTCTTAATGAATTTATTAGTTTATTTGAAAAAATTAAAATTGGTCCAAGAAAAGTTCCTTTCAAGCCTTGTCAAAAGGGAGTTTTAATATCAACCAAATCTATTTTAGATTTACAAAATCATCTTTTGAATGAAAATAATTATTTTCTTTTGACAGGCCGTTTCTCTCAAGATTGGAAATTTTGTTTTCTTTAGTGAGAGCCAAACAAACAGATGGTTTTAAATTGGAGAGCATTTGGAACAAAATTAAAATTAATTATGCTTTCGCAATATATGAAGGATTTATCGAAAGGGAGCTATTCCGTAGACGATAGGGAGCAAGCTTGTGATTTTTTAGAAGTTTTGCAAAAGAGACAGCAAACTAAGCCAGCAGTAAATACGATTTCATGCGAGTTGCCAACATTCAAAAAGTTAGAACTCAGTAGTGCAGAAATGAACTCTTTTATACTGTATTTCTGGCTACCTACTCACAAGTATACAAAAAACAAATAAACACTGTGCGAAATGTGTTGCCAGCGTTGGTGGTCATTCCCCTTACAACCTTACATATGAAAGACTTACAAAGATTAGGAGCTTTCATGACAAAAGTTTATTTTTTTGTAAAAAAGAATCTTTTCAATTTATTTTAAAACTCGAAGAAATTTTTCAGAATTATATTGGCTTGATTGAAAATGAGGAAGGGGATGTGAAACAGTTTCTCATCAATAAAATGAAACACAGAAGCAGAGCATATTGAAACCTGCCACAGTTTGAAACAGGTCATACTCAATAGATATGTCATATTTAGATTAAAAATTCATTCGGCCAAAAAAAAAAAAAGCAAACAAGGGGAAAGTTTTTAGTAGTAAATCTATGCATTTATACTTGAAGCATTTGTAATGTAAGTTGTTGTTTGTTTTATGTTTTTAGTTTTATTTCCTTTTTCGACCTGATGAAGAATAATTGATCAGATTATTCGAAAGATAGTAGTTATTATGGAGTAAAGAATTTTTGAAGGATTATTATCATGAAGTTATATTTATTATTAAATAAGTATAAATAAATACTTATTAAGTTTAATACTTATAACAGATAAGCACACTGTTAATTTAAACAATAGATTTATATACAACTAAAAATTTACTTATCTGTTATAAAAATAATTATAAAAATCTGTTATAATAAGCAATAGAAAGCCTTTATTTATTTCCACCATTTCCCCTATTAAAATTCAACAATATCAAAGAGATATCAGATATAAGACAATAAAATACTATCAATTATTTTGTACGAGTGTCAATAAAAAAAATATAAATGACATAAAATAAAAATCAATTTAAGAAAAAAAAAAAAAACAAACCTTATATTTTGTGAGCAAAGCCTCTAAAATATATATATAAAAGATAAAACAAACCTTAAAAAATTAGTGTTTTTTTGGGTGCAAAATTGAAAGAAAAATGTTTCTCTGTTTCTCAAATTAACATTAAATTCAATCAAAGGCAGTAAAACAACTGTGAATAAAAAAATTTACTTAAAATGTGAAAAATCCCTACTGTGGCCTATATAAACTTGTGCTCCAGTTGGGATGAACATGGGGGCGGAAGCGTTAGCCAATAGAAAAGAAGACCACCGTTGGCCACACTGTAATCTCTAGTCACTGTACTGCTTAGCCGATAGCAGCGCCACATGCCTCCTGGTAGTGACTATGTGAACTAGAAACTTTTTTCTCATGATTGAATTGTAGGCTTTCAGCCGTGCGGTCTAGACAGCTGTCTGCGGTTGCGGCCAGTGTGCCGGTATCCAGGTTCGAATCCCGGTCGTGGCATAGATGTCTTTCTTCTTCTGTTTCTCTTTCTGTCCATTCCTGCGGGTGCCACTTGATGCTGCCTCCTATGACGTACCCTGAACAACACTTCGTTTGTTAAAGGCATCATATCTCGCCCCTTGTTGTTGGCCTAAAGAAAGATGATTAATCTAAGAGCCAGGGCATTTGTAAAAAAAAAAAAAATTGTTGGCTTATGGGTCTTGGGAAGTGCAAAGTTTGAGATAATGCGCCTCATATTTATCAATTTATGGTGCTTCAAACACCTCATGTTATTTCTTGGACACCTGGTATCTATTAGAAAATAAATTAATGTATAAATTTTTCTTAGCTTCCTTTTTGTCTTCTTTCTTAATTTCTGTCTTTCCAGCTTAAAGTTGAGATGTAACTTGCACCTTACTACTAATCGCTGATCACTCCCAGAATTAAATTGAGTGGGCACACAGCCATAATGTAGTGCAGTTCTAGGACTTCTCCATGTCCTCTTTCTAACAAAATATACGGCATAGAGATTTGCTATTAGGTTTTTTCTTAAAGAAGGAGTTCATAAAAAAAGATCCTCAGTTTCGGCAAATTCAACTAAACTTTTTTCCTCATTCATTTCTTTCTCCATATCCAAACCTACCAACGTAAATTTCGTTTCTTTGTATTGTTACATTACATCGTTTTATAAAGAGACAGACAATTCTTCCTGTTCTTAAACTATGAGAGTTGAAAGAATTCCAGATAAATTATTAAATCAATTTGTAATGTTATAGTGACCACAAAAGCAAATAACATCCTAGGAAAGGTTTTAAATAAGACACCTATCTCAAGTGTGAATAGATCCTCAACGCATAATTGTGTCATTTATGGGATTCAATGCAAACATCATAACTATACATATATTGAAGCAACTGTAAGAGCTTTAGCCACAAGAGTACAGCAGCACAGAAGGGCTTTCAACAGATTAGATAAAAAATATGGTATTGCAGAGCACGACATTGTATGTGAGCACAAAGTTAACTTTGAAAAGCCTTTCCTTTTAGGGCATGAACCCCATGCTTTCAAAAGAAAATGTAAAGAATATATACAGCCGGACAATGATATGAGATTTGAAAAACACCAATACAAAAAAACACATCATTGTTTCTATAAATTATTTTAAATACTATGAAATGGGTTGTGAAGTCATTTTTATATAGCTGTGAAATATGTTTCTTCTTTTGATTTTAAGTTTTCCGGCAATATCATCTCCATTTGTTCTGGGTCATTTATAAACTCATCCAGATTCTGATCCAAAATTTCTCTCATTTCTTTGCTTACACCCTTCATAGCTGGGGTTCTCACCTGCAACTGAAACAAACTTGAACATTTTTTCTCATTTTCTTCATATCATCGTTTAGATGTGACAGTTCTTTATTAATTTCCCGATTGTGCGATTGCTTGTGCTTGAAGTAAGTAGGTTTTGGCATTCGAATAATCTGCATCCCTGAAATATGCTCTTCCTAACCTAAAATAAATAAAAAAAACACCTATAAGAAATGTGAAATAGTAATGAAGGATAAAACTTTCTTTATGCTTTGGTACAACAGAAAAATTACTTTAAACTATTAATTGGAGATCGAATATTTTCTGCCACCATTGTAAGGAAGTTTTTTCTTTCTTTCTTTAAGACGAGGTACCCTCCAAAAAGACATTCAATTACGGAATTAAAAAAAAGCAAATTAATGTTTATTTTCTCACCTGAATAACGCCTTTGCATTCCTCGGATTCAGTGTGGAAGCTTTAAGAGCATATTTTATTACTTTCTTGTAATGTCCAAGGTGCTGTAACGAAAGGGCCAAATTTTAGTAGTTCTTTATAAGAAATAAAGCAAAGTAATATATTTTACATCACAAACTGCTCAATATATACATTTCTCAGACAGAACTTCTATTCAAATTTGTTTTTATTCATCAAAAATTTTTCAATTCATCCGATCTGTGGTGGAAGTATTAGGAGTGATTAAATGAGAGAAAAATTACACTTTTAAAGGGGACTAAACAAACATA
>JAFIDM010008419.1:12611044-12625871 GCA_023159025.1 Thereuonema tuberculata | reverse complement strand
ACATTTATATGGCTTTTCACCTGTATGGGATCTCATGTGAATTGTCAAGTTGCTGGATGATGAAAAACTTTTTTCACAAAAGTCACATTTGTAGGACTTTACATTTGAATGTGTTTTCAAATGATTTCTTATGCTGCTTTTTTTATTAAATCTTTTGGAACATAATTCACAAGTGATTCCTTTTAGTTTGTTCAATATCTTATTCGTAGAAGTGTCACTTACTGATGTTGTATTATTTATGCACTCATTCATTTTACTGCATCACTTTATTTAGTTTTTGATATTACTTATTTCCTTGAATGCTGTCAGTTTTTCTTTCACAGTATTGCTTATTTATAAGTAAGAGTTAAACAAATGACTACAAATCATAAAATAACTAATTTCATACCGAAACGTAAATATTGAGCCTGGTTTTTTGAACTGTGCAATTGAGATCCAATTTGCAAGTCAAACTATTTTACAAATGACCATTGGCTGATAAAAACAAAAACTAACATCTGTGGGAATAAATAACAAATGATATAAAAAGAGAAAAGATTAAGACTAGAAAATAAGATTCTTGTAGCGCTAGAAATTTAGGACTCAAAGATGATATGCCTGTTTCACTCTTTAGTAAGAATGAACGCCATTAATTACAGAAACGCCCCATGTCGTAGTACAGACTTCAGCGTTCTAACACAGATTTAGTGAACATCATTGCAGATTTCTTTGTCAACAAGCCTCGTGGCTATCAATACTTACGCCATGTTACTATGGAAACTGGTTCCTAAAACAGTCAGCGCCAGATAGTTTATGCGGCAAGTTTTAGAACTAATTTTAGTTATGTACGGCCACTCCATTTGGCGTTTTCTGCGTCGCAAGTGTCTCCACAGCATAGATTAAGTAAGAACTTAACTTTCTTACTTAAGGTATGCTCCACAGTCAGGGGATTACCTTTCGAAATAAATAATATTTTTACTAAAATAAATTCATTCAATGCATCAGATGTCAGTTTTCATTGAAGATATTTTTCATATCTTACAGAAGGGACACAGCATTCGCCAAAGACTGTGCGAGCTAACTTATTCAACTAAGCAATGTTATCACTGATCTCTGAAAAACTGGATGACCTGCTCGTAGATTTACATGCTATTCAAAAGTGGCGATTTAATACTGCCGCCATTTTTTAGTTAGGCAAAGGAAGGTCAAACAGTTAGGCATATAAGGAAATAAGTTGAAGTTTTTTTTAAAATAAAACAAAAACTACGGGATCTAAAAAAGATTTTCTAAAATATAATATTGCAATAGAATATAATATAAAACAGAAAAAGAAATCACTGCTGAAAATTATAATAAATACTTGTATTTGAGCATAAATTGTTTTCGTCGGAAGCGCAGTGGTGCCTCAAAGGAAAAAATACCCAATGAAAAACTCACTAATGAAAAAGTAGTGAGAAAATTCATGTGCCAGCAGTGCGCAAGGGTCAATCAATTTTTTTTAAAGCATAAATTCAAACTGCGCATTTGAATTATTAATAAATAACAATGGGTGAGACCAAATTGTTTACCAAGTGTCATCCTGGAACGTCCTAACTGGTTAGGCATGACTCCTTAAACCTAGATTTTATTTGCGTTAAATAAAATTTAGAAGCATGGTTGACGTGATGAATAGTGGTATCTATTGCAGGATTAGCACAGCTTCATTCTTATTGTTCCTTCTTCATTTGATATTGGGCATTTATTCTTTTTAAAAATCGTCTTTATTGTCGAAGTTAAGAATTCCTTTTTTCGCCCCGTTTTTTCATGGCTTCATTTATCTTTGAAGTTTATCTTTCAACTGCTCGTTGTTTTTCTTGTTACCATCGATATCCATTGTTATATCTAACAATTTTTATTGGTGTGCTCGAGTTTTTGAATTGAATCCAATTCAAATAAATATTGCAGATTGTCCCAGAAATGGGACTACCCATTGGAAAACCCTTAGCCTGAACATAAAATTGAATCGCAAATGTGAAAAAGTCAGCATTTTGTACATTTTTACTTAGGACTGAAAATGGGTTCAATTGTGTTCACCCCATGCAACATTTAAATGGGTACTAAATCAGGCTTTTCCAGTAGTCTGAGAGGTAAAAAAAGTTCATTTTGCTTTACATTTTTTCATTCAATAGTGTTACATTGCCATATGATACTATGTATAACACACACACACACACATATATATATATATATATATTTCAATGTTTATATGTATAAGATTTGTACTAAAAAAAATTGTGATAAAACATTTTATTTTAACTGCAAAATGTGACAATATAATTGCAAAACATGGAAAAAAATAGCTAAGTCATCCATAATCTGGAAAAAAGGTACTAAGTGGAAATTTTTAATTATGTCTTTGTACATTTGCATACTGACCTAAAAATAAATAGATGACAGGCAGGGGTCGGATTCACAGGCATTTCACATCACAACAATGGATTTTTAATTGCTAGCTCTAGTTTTGAAAGTGGGAAGGTATTTTTGAGTTTTCTCAGTTTGGTATTTCTATGACTTAGTACTTTTTTCACATTTGTGATTCAATTTACCTTCATACTCAAAATACTTGTTTCCACACATCATATTTAACAATCTCATAAAATCAATACGGTTAATATTAAATGATTTCAAAAACCTCATCATTATTAACACATATATATCCTCAACTATCTTCAAGTCCTCTACAACCGGAATATTGGTATACATAGCTTTAACATCCATCGAATATAATCTAACCTTTTTCTTCATAACGAACATCTCTTCTTTGTAATTTTTAAGGGTATTGATTAAGCTGTTAGTATTCTTAATTAAAATATTGGGCTTGTTGAAAGGTAATCATTGCAAAATGGTGTTTAAAAATTTACCTAACCCCTGCAGGGGAGAACCAAATGAATTTATTACAGGTCTGAGAGGGTATTCATCTTTAGGAATTTTAACTCTTGGTTCAAATGTTGGAGTTTTCATCATATATCTACAAATTTCTTTACATTAAAAAAAATTTAAAACTTTATCTCTTTTTAGTTTCTGTACCTCAGTTTTTGCTTTCTTATACAATGCAAAAGTTGGATCCTTCTCAATTTCTACAAAATCCTCTGTTTCTAACATATCCATAGCCTTCTTTTTATAAACATCCGAATCTAGGATAAGAATTTTATTTCCTTTTTCTGCTTTTGTAATAACTATATTATCATCAAATAATAATTTCTTAACATTCCTAATATCTCATACATGTATTTGGTAAAGAATTATTACTAAGGTTTATATTATTAAACACTTGATATATAGCTTCTTTCTTATTAATTAACAGACATGTCTTTTTTTCTACATCCGTAATAATTTTCGTAACGTTAAAACCATTACAAACATTGAAGTCAATTCCCTTATTTAGCGAAACAATTTCACCAATCATCAGTTTCTTCTTCCAATCATCAGTTTCTTCTTGCTGAGATTAGCGATATAATTTGGATCTTTACAATAATTCACATTTCTAAATCTGTCATTTTCTTCTAACATTTTAAGAAATTTGGAGTTTTTCTTATGATTCAAACATCTTCTTTTCTTTCTTGTATTTATGCCAATCCATTGTCTTCATATATCTTATTTAGGAAGGGAGACTTTTAATCTCTTGTTGAAGAACATCTCTTTGTCTTGCAAGAATTTAATATATCGTCTACAAAAATCCAGTTGATTATTAAGCAGACACCATTTACAATCTGAGATGATTTTATAAGCCTTAAAGTTCTCAATCAACAATGTACATCTCAAATTTTTAATCGGACTTGGGAATAAGTTACGTCTTTTAAATTTCATCAGAAACTCTCAGACCTGTAATAAATTCATTTGGTTCTCCCCTGCAGGGGTTAGGTAAATTTTTAAACTCCATTTTGCAAAGATTACCTTTGAACAAGCCCAATGTTTTCATCAGTGGCTAATATAGAAAATATTTTTTTTGGGGGGGGGGGGGGGCAAGATTAATGTAAGGTTAGGTTAAGTAATTTTAAGTAGACACCCCATGATACTTTATATTTGCTGCTTATATTCATAGGGTAATTTGTGCTGAATGCTTAATTCATTTATTGCATAAATTCATGATTCATTAAAATAATTCAGATTACATTACTTATTTTTTTCTATACATTCATTATTTCGGGGAGGGGGGGGCTCTGGCCCCTCGGCCCACCCCCTTATATTCGCCCTTGGTTTTAATTAAGAATACTACCAGCTTAATCAATACTCTTAAAAATTATAAAGAAGAGATGTTAGTTATGAAGAAAAAGGTTAGATTATATTCGATGGATGTTAAAGCTATGTATACCAATATTCAGATTATAGAGGACTTGAAGGTAGTTGAGGATATACAGCGCGTCCCAAAAGTTTATAGACAGCTTTTTTTTTCAAGTTTAAGAGATTAATAAGCGAGTGTGAATGACGAAATAATTTATGCAAATATCTAAGAGGGTATTTCAAATAATAAAACGCTCAAATAACTGTGAGAGATCATAAATTTATTTTTAAAAAATAAAAACGAAAAAATGCTGTCCCAAAAGTTTATGGACAAAAGGTGTTAAGAGCTGTTTTTATTAATAAAAATATAAATTTGCATATTCTATTATTTGTACACGTGACGTAATAGCTTCCTGAGATAAAAACTAGTGGGTTGTTCCTTTTTTGATTGATTGCAAAGATGCCTGCCAACGTGCAATTTACGAAAAATGAAATTTTACAAATTCATCGTTTAAAAGCTCGTGGGATGAGAGTTGTAGATATTGCTAGAAGAATTAAGCGTAGCAAAGCTGGAATTTATCAAATCCTAGCGAAAGGTGACAATTTCGAACCAAAATCTCGTCCTGGAAGACCAAAAAAGACAACAAAGAGGCAAGACAGAGAAATTGTGAGACTTGTTTCGACCGAAAATTTGTCTGTACGATCTACAGCCAAAGAAATTACAGCTTCAGTATCAAAATCTACAGTCCACCGAAGGCTAAAAGCAAGCAAGTTTTTAAAATATCATAAAATGCGAGGCACGCCAAAGCTTACAAAACGCCATAAGGATGCTCGAGTTCAGTGGGCAAGAAATTACATGCATTACAAAGACGAATGGCTAAGTGTGGTTTTCAGTGACGAAAAAAAGTTTAATTTAGATGGCCCCGATGGATGGAAGTACTATTGGCACGATCTTAGGAAGGAACCAAGGTCCTTTTTAAGCAGGCAACAAGGAGCGGGTTCAGTAATGGTGTGGGGAGCCTTCTCCTTCAACGGAACAACTGATATTGCTTTTTTGAAAGGTCGACAATATTCTGATGATTATCAAGGAACTCTTGAAGCCCACTTACTTCCATTTGGGGAGTTGCTAGGGGAAAATAAATGGGAATATCAACAAAACAACTGCTCCATTCATGTGTCTAACTCCACTATGCAGTGGTTTAGACGCCACAATGTTAAAGTTATGGAGTGGCCAGCTTTAAGTCCTGACCTGAACCCCATGGAGAACCTCTGGGGAATACTTTCGAGGGACGTTTATGCAAATGGGCGCCAATTTGCAACAGTTCAAGATCTAAAGATGCAAATTGAACAAAGTTGGTTTAATTTGAAGCCCGAAATTCTCCAAACTCTTGTTTTAAGTATGCCTGATCGAGTTTTTCAAGTGATAATGAAGAACGGTTTAAAAATTTGAACAATAGTGCAAAATTAAATGGAGAAATGGACTTGTCTATAAACTTTTGGGACACCCAAATTTAATTTTTTTTCATTTTTCACGAAATCTGTGATGATGTTATTTTATTTGTGTACAGTACTAATATTGTATTGATATTTTTGATAATTCAAAATAAAAAAAATTCTTGCGAAGCGTTTTCCTATTATAAAATTTAAAAAACACAGCAGTCCATAAACTTTTGGGACGCGCTGTATATGTGTTAATAATGATGAGGTTTTGAAATCATTTAATATTAACTGTATTAATTTTATGAGATTGTTAAATACGATATGTGGAAACAAGTATTTTAAGTATGAAGATAAATTTTATGTTCAGGCTTAAGGTTTCCCTATGGGAATGGGTTGAAAGCAACCACATTTTGAATTGGAATAAGGCAAAATTTTCATATTTGAGGTATGTAGATGACAGTTTTGTTCTGTGGGAATGGACTGAAAGGGAATTTTCAAAATTTTTGTCTAACTTTAACTCCTTTCACAAAGATTGAATATTTACTTTGGAAAAGGAAGAAAATGGAAAGCTTCCATTTTTGGATATTTTAATTAAGAATGATAATAATATTGAGAGTTATGAACATTTTCACAAATGATATCAGAACAAACCCATGTTGAATTTCACTTCGAACCACAGAATTTCTACAAAAAAGGCTTTAATTTTTAATAATTTAAAGAGAATCACGAATTATACGGAAGAAAGATTATTAATGAATGAATATCCAATAAAATTTGTTAATTCTGTCATTAATAAATTTTTCAGAAATAAAAGCAAAATTATGGTAGATAAAGCTAATGAAGTTATTATAAATTATAAATTTTTGAAATTACCTGTTAGGATAGATTTGGATTGTAATATAAGAGAGGTTTGTAATGAAAATAAAATAAAAATCGTTTATTATAAATGTTATTACAAGTTATTTAAGAAAAAGATTAAAAATAATGATTCCTGTGATTTATATAAAATGGTGATTATTTAAGCCAGATTGTGGTGAAATTTATATTGGTAGTACTGGTAGGTCATTGAAGGAGAATGGAGCATGAAAAAATTCCCGGCTCCGTCAAGGTTGGGGATCCAACCCATACCTCCCATCCGCAGCCAAATGCACTTACCCACTCTCATATCAGGCCCACCATCTAAACGTTGAATTGTTTATTTATATGAAGAAAAAAATTTTGATCATTTTACTGTTAGTTTTTTATGAATTAATTTGTTTGTATGCGGTACACAAATATGTTAAAAACAAGGCCGTCCACAAAGGTTTAAGAAAGTTTTTTCAACTAGTTTTTAATAACAATTCACAATCAATAACATTGCAAAATCTAAGCTTTCTAGGTGAAGAGGAAATAAGTAAATTGAACACAGAAGTACTTTTACTCTTAAATGTAGAGACCAAACATTTAAAGAACTGATCTATTTCAGTGATTTTTGATGTAAAAAGAGTTTGTTTAAAGTAATAAAGAGATGCAAGTAGCAGTCTACATTAACAGAAGCTACTCTTCTAAAAAGATCTCCTACTATCTTCTATATTGTCAATTGTAATGAGATTACTTGCAAAAATGGCACTAACACTGGTCAACGTGATTTTTTTTTCACAAGAAAACTAAATACTGATTCTAGTGTAGTTCTGTATACTGAATTCAAATATGTAATCAGAATATTTCCATCAGGCATAGTTTTTTGGTGAGGGTCATTTTTGTGTAATATACTTCTGTATATTAGGTGTTTTTTATTTTAATGCTTGTAAATTATAGAAGTGGTAATTTTATTCAGAATAATTAGGCCATCCCCCTTGTACAGATTGATCGATATAGATGTTTGAAGAAGAGGTATGTTGAGATGGATGTGAGATGAAGTAGAGTTCGGTTGATATAGATGATATATGAAGATCATAGGTCTTGGCGACGAATTGATTGTGACTGTTCTTTCGAGTGAAGATAACCAAATTCTGATGACTTTTGACTCTAGACATTGCAACATACAGTTGTCCGTGAGTTAAGACATCGTTCTCCGAACAGATGGCAACTTTATTTACAGCTGTCCTTGAGCCTCTGTCTCTGTGCCTGATGTCGTTCAGCATCTGATCTATGTCCCTGTTCTCTCTCTTCTACAGTCTCTATCACTCTCTCTCTGCCTGATGTCGTTCGGCGTCTAACCTCTGTCTCTCGTGTCTCTTCCGTTATCTCCTTAGATCTTGAACGTCTTTTATGTTCAGCTTCATTCTTTCGATCCAAATCTGTCGGTTCAGATCTTAACAATCGTTTCCTCTTTCACTCTTCTTTCTCTCATTGTATATTTCGATACTACTTGATGAATTAGTAGAGATTATCGATGATAAAACGATGGTAAGTATGAGATAATCCAAGAAGAATCGATTCCAATGAAAGCGGTTATAAATTATTGAATAGTTCAGCAAAAAGTGATATTTAAAGGGCATTGCACATACTGCGAAAGTTCGACGAAAATCGCAGGACGAATCCCCGAATTTGACGCACCCCATTCCACATTGACACGAAACTCCCTGCGATTTCGTCGCTGCGAACAATTTGAATGTTAAAATCATGTCGCAACTGCGTCCAAATCAAATAGATGCAGCGTCGGTTCGCAGGACGAACGATAGTTTTGTGAACCAATCAGTGACGAGATGTTGCTGGACTCCCAAGATGCTTTGCGAAATGAGAACGTGGGAAATACTGAGAAAAAACATGGCGTCCTCTGATCGAGTGTTGTTTAACGAAGAACTGATATCGCAGGTTGAGCAGTATCCAACCATTTGGGATGTTGGCGACCCAGAACATAAAGACGCAAAGATTGTCAGTGCTGCCTGGCAATCAATCGCTTTTAGTATGGAAGTTACCGGTGAGTATAATATTATTTTTTCAATTCGCAAATACCAACACCAGTAATCGTCGTTAGGAAATTTGCCAGTCAGTTATTACATATGCATTTGTAATAACTGATTTTTTTTAAAAATTTCTTTTTCAGTGACGGCTGCCCAAGACAGGTGGCGGAATCTGAGAAATACGTATGTGCGTAAATTAAAAAAAAAAAAAAATTGCCGAAGTGGGTCTGCTGCCACTACAAGACGAACGTGGATCCATTTCGATCAGCTGTCGTTCTTACAAACAACAGTAATGCCACGAAGGTAATACAATTTAACTTTATTTAGTTTCGTTAAATATTTTAACTGTATTTAGATGTAATGTTTGACATTAATGGCGTACATTTCGTATTAGCAATTCGAGTAGAAAGGTGCAACACGAAAATATGACATATTCGTTCTGTTTGTACGAATGTCAAATGTTGACAATGTCGAAGAATTCAATGAACATATTGCGATTGTGGATAATATCAGGAACTTCACTGATGCTGTAAGATATATATGATACCCACAGATGTGTGTGGGTGGGTATATATATATATATAGTTGTCAATAGTAATTTGCTTCCAATAACAGCAGATGGGAAAGTAGTTAAAAAATTATTTTGCACTATAATCAGTATTGCTCAATAGTAATCAATAATTCAATGTTGTTAGCAAATGGCTCTTTGGTCTTGGTAATGCACACGGAAAGTATAGTAATGTTACATGTAATATGTATGTGTTTGTTTTTGTAAATATCACAGTATTCAGATCAGTAATGATGGAATGAATTTGCAAGCAACACACCACACTAGCAGTTATGATAGAAATGAATCTATGACATGACTATTCCCTACAGAAATGAAAATAGTACATGATTTGTTATCTCAGTGTGCTTCTTTTGAAATACTGAATATTATTTAACAAAATAAATATGGTATTTTCAAATTTTTTTTAGAATTAAAAACAACAAACAAAAAAACATTCGTTCTTTACAATGCTCATTGAAATTACAGTAATGTTGTAATCATATGAATGTGTTTTTTTAATGCTATTTAACATGCTATTAATGATGGGACAAAGTTGCAATCAAAATAGCAGTGAACAATGGTTTAACAAATTTCTCACTTAGCTTTAAAGGCTTGAAGATCTGTGAATATCATCTGATGTAAAGTTATTACTTCTAATTTGCTTCTATGCCAAGTATGAAACCACAATACAATTTTTTTCACTGCAATGCAATATACAAAATTCATAATATGATAAATTGCATATAACTTGTAGAAATCCTAGCTGTTATTGTTCTACATGTAATTGTTTTATATATAAAAAAATACTATTACTTGCATATTGTTAAATTTAAATCTGACTATACATTTTCAACGAATTGTAGAGAGAAAGAGAAAGATTTTCCTGTCCTCACTAACCCTAAAAAAATTTTAGGACAATAAATATTGTATGAAAGAAGATAGTAATTGAATGTAACTATTATTTAAGAAATAGTATAGGGATTAAGATGTATCATAACTACATTTGAAAAATGGGAGCTGTATGTACTTTCCTGTTTATAAATGTGTGTATATAAAGTCGAACATTTTGTAAATTTAGCCTTATGTATGAATAATACATTTCATACATAATGATGTATTACTCAGGATTCTCACTGATTTCAAATATGTTATTTAACTGTATTAGTATTCAAAATTATATCTGAAGTACTGTAGGTAATGTAAATTTTTGTTTTCTTTCTAGTAACTCGGGAAGCATGGCTGAAGCACTTCATGTCCTGTTCCTGAAGAAGAATCTTGTAGCAAGCAGCAGTCCATGGGAGTGCATCAGTAACTCCCAAACCAAAAAGAAAAGAGATGCCAGGTCAACAACATAAGAGATGTGGCCGCATCAGATGTTTTGTTCAGGGAGCTGCACTCCCAAATACAGAAGACTGGAGAGGATTTCAGCTCTCAGAGATTTAATGATTTCGAGATGTTTGCGTTAACACTGAGGCATTACTTTACTAGTATGTCCTTACCAGAAGTATGAAGGCTGAAAATGTCCTTAGTGTATGTTGCACATAAAATAAAGGAAAGGAAAAAAAGGTATGTGTCTTCCTGATTTTCTGGAAGAGGATGATCCAGACATGTAAACCCATATTATAAACATCTCTAGCCAAAATTACAAATTTAATTATAGTTTCAAAATTTCGTTACAAGTCGACATGTTCAATAATCATATTCAATTTGTTGGCTTGTAAAGAATTTTTTGTTTTACATAAAAACTGTAACAAGAGATGTTTTTACTATGGTTGTATATTTGTTTGTTTCATTTCCTATTCACCAGTTCTATTGTTTGCTTATAATAATGCACAACTGTAAGGTAGTTACTGATAAGATTTAAAGTTTTTGTTGTGTAAAGCAAAAGTACTTGTTATCCAAATCCTTGGAAAATGATCTATATATGTGTCTCTGATAAGGATATTTGTAAAAAACTCAAAAATAAAATACCTGCAGGTGTAACATGTGTAGATAATATGAATAATAATATGGTGGAAATAAGACCCCCACACATTGATGATTGACAAAAATTTATGTACAATTTAATTTGTGCATAAATGCTGTCAAGGACCAATGTGTGGTGGCCTTAATTCCATCATTTTTATTCAACAATAAAAGAAGCCACAATTTCTGTGTTTACTTGTAGAAAATCACAGCCCATACAGATATGATTGTTTAGTTTAGAAAGTATGCTGCAGATATCTTTTAAAGTGGGTGGGAATAGTATCATACCTTTTGTTTTAGAATTCCTTTTGTAATTGATGTTTGCTTGCTTATTGGAATTATTGTGTAGGTATTTTGATTAAGAACATTTGTCAGGTCTTCAAGGATAATTGCCACATCACACTGTATTAATAAGGTGATTATTTCTACATTCGTAATATGTGCCTGTTTATAATGTGTGTTGTTTAGAAATTTCCAAATGTTCACATATGCCTTTCGCTCATTGTCAATTAATATCCTATAATATTTGTTTTTTATTATGAAATGCCTTTAGCCAATTTGGTTTTGTTGTATTTCTGTTTCAAAATTAATATCTTTGTTACTAGTTTTACATTTGCATATTTTGTCTTCAATGTGTTCCATTAGATATATATATCCATGGTTGTTTATTTAATCATGTTTCGCAGGATTTATTTTTATCATTTCAAATTATTCATTTGGCTGTGTTACTTATTTGCATTAAGATAAGAATACTGTTATTTGTATCTTGCTTGTAATCATTTATTATGTGAAGAAGAAGCTCATTGATTGTTTTGTTAAAATATCAGCAGAAATTAAAGAATGATATATCCCATTTCTACTTATGTTTTTGTAATAAATATGATCATTTCAGGTATTCATGACGAATACGACACTCACATGATCAGCAATATCCCTTGTGCTGATAGTGTTAATATCAGAAAAATAAAGGCCAATACATGATTCTGAAACTGCAGTTGTGGCATTTGCAATTCTTGGAGGTTTACAAATATGATTAGTAAAACCAACAGAAAATTTTTAGGTAATTGATAGTTGTGTTATGTACAGTATATTTGGAACTATCAGTGTTAGCATCTACTAGACGCATTACACTCCAACATATTGTCTGTTTCATTTCAATTGTGTTATTTCTTCCTTAATAACAGTTTATATGTGTGAGGAGGTTTGTCAATTGCATTACGTCCCATGTGAAAACCAAGAGAGGTATTTGCCTTGTAGTGACATGGAATATGTTCATATGTAGTGGTAGATCATGCACTTTTAGTTAAATAGACATTTATTATGTACAACACAATAATGCCATCGCCTCTTTTAGTTGTTCTAAGTTTATAAATTTTGAAAAAAACCAGATATAGTACAAACACCTCTGTATCATGTTCTAAATTTATAAATTTTACAGAAACCAGATTTTTTTTTATTATTATTATTCAGTTATTACATTTCAGTCCTATGAGATTTTTTTGAAATAAATCTGTCTGTAGGTGCTTTGCATACATTAAAGTTAAAATAACTACAGTAGATATGATAAAATGATGCCAACACATAATTAAATTAAAAATAAACGTGTACAATTAAAAAATGACCGGTTTCACTAGCAAATCGTCTAGCATCCTCAGGTGATGGTAACAAAATGGTCCATGAATATAAAGCCTCTAGAGTAAGCCATAAAGACAAATGATGTTGCTGCCAATCCCATACGACTTCAGGAAATCACAGATCAATATCAATAATGAGGGAATGGTATAACCATTAGTTACAATCTGCCAAGCAGTTACAATTGATGATGAGGGTTATCCATTGAACTTGGTGGGAACACTGAACAGAACACAAAGTATTGTTAACTTTGTAAATAACAGCTACGGTACATGTAATGGGGGAATGTTTTGAAGGGAATGTTAATCAACAAAAATAAAATGAACTAAAAAATAATAAATGTAATTAGAATCTTTTTATAAACAAAATATTAGCCATTAAAAATCATTAAGGAACATTTGAAGCAAGAAGAAACCAAATTAATAAACAATTAAAAAAAACCCCTGCAAAACTAAAAAATAATAATAATTGAAATGAATAAAATGAGAATCTTTCTCTAAAGAAATATTAGCCATTAAATAATCAATAACGAATATTTGAAGCAAGAAGAAACCAAATTAATAAACATTTCAAAAAAAACTTACACAATAAAAAAATAAAAAAATTACTACAAAACTAAAAAATAATAATAATTGAAATGAATAAAACGAGAATCTTTTTATAAAGAAATATTAGCCATTAAATAATCAACAAGGAATATTTGAAGCAAGAAGAAACCAAACACAAAGAAAACCCTACTAGTAAACAGTAAACAATTGAAAAACAGAATTTTCTAGGAAGGTGGGAGAATTGTTCTTCTTTCTTCAGTTATGGCAATGAATTCCTTTTCTTTTTATCATCAGGCTTCTTGATTCCATATTGCGCAATTGTCACTGCTTGGCAGATTGTAACTAATAGTTATAACTAGTGGTTAGCCTATTTATGTAATGCGAACGCACAATTGAAGCTTCCATTTTGACTTGTTTTCTACGCTTCGCGTCAACGCCATTAATTTCCGCTTCCGTTTCAGACCGGTTCTTCCCCTCACTTCCTGTTACTTTCACAACGATTTCGTTGGTTTATGTGCAATGGGCGACAAAACACATGCGAAGGACAATTCGTGCGATGACTTTGTCTTGCGATTTTCGTCGAACTTTCGCAGTATATGCAATGGGCTTCATTCCTTTTTGAATGAACTTATTATTTGATAGCGTGCCATTGCTGATGGAGAGAACGCAACATTTTTAAGTTCAACAATGCCCATTTTGAATTTGTTCCTCGCAGCAAAGACAAATGAAAAACCATTTTCCATTGTTTCACTAACATTGTGAATATTGGAAATCACAACAATTGCGCCGGACAGATAAAGAAATAAAAGATTTTAATAATATAGATTTGGCATCATGCAGACTTATTCATGATGAAACATGTTCTAACTCTGTACAGGCTTATTCATGTTCAAACATTCAAACATTGCTTTGTTTTAGTAAGCAGATGGCCAGTAGCCAGTATTGAAATTGTAGTGAGCCTGGCAACACATGCAGTGGTTTTCTGCACATAGTGAAGATATATTGTGCTACATAGTGAAGAGTATCCTATACCAAAGTGTCCAGATTTCGTGACCTTAAATGATAACTCGGACATAGATTTCTATTATGGAAAACAGGTACCAAGGCAAATGGAGTCCCAGTATGCTGGCCGACTACTGCTGGACTATGAAGAGAGGCATCCCGAAGGCAAAATATAGCCGAAAATCATCGTATACAACTTTTTAGGTAACGCAAAATTAGTCGTATATTTATTATTTAGTGTTTCAGGAGTATTAATTCTTTAAAACTTTAAGCACGTGCCACAAAAAAAACCTGCCTGATGGAAAAAAATCTGAGAACATATTTGAACCCAGCATGGAAAAGACAATTAGGTCCCATTTATTTAATCCTTGTGAAAGAAAAATAGGTTTTTTTTTTGTAGAGCAGTGAATCATAACCATAACCATAACCATTGTGAAGGGTTGGGGTGGGGAGGCTAGAACTTGGTAGTATACTGGAAACTTTCGTACAATTATCAAGGCTTTTCTTGGGATAATAATGTTTTTAATTGAAGGCATATTTATATACAACAACTATTTAGAATTAGC
>JAFIDM010008419.1:12520169-12531710 GCA_023159025.1 Thereuonema tuberculata | reverse complement strand
TGGTATTGGTACTAGTATTTATTTAACGCACGTTAAATTTCATTTGTAGTACTAACCTTTTAATAAATTAATCCTTTCCATGCTAAGCTGAATGCTAGCGGGGATTAATTATTCACCCCTTTTATTCTCGATTTTGTTTTGATGTTTTGTTTTAATTCAGGTGTCATTTATTTGTATGTTTATCCGTTTTGTATTTTGTCCCATTTCACTGAGATAGGTATACTGGGCGAATCGGATGGATAAGAGGTCAACAAACCTCGAAACAGTACTGTCTCCGATTCCCAGTACAAATACTGTTCGTTTTAAAAAAGCGAGAGCTAAGACAACACAGACGATTCTACTCCGATATACTCTACTCTACTCTAGATATGCTGAGATGGGCACTTTCATAAGACCTGTTTTTCTTTTAGTACCTGTTTTTGCAGTAGTATTTATTCTTTCCATAATTCATTCCCGAAAAGCGCAAATAGAACGCAGCTACTAGTAAACTAACACTGATAAAAAGTAAATATCTTCTCTTTATTTTTCCTCAACCCTATTTTCATGAAATCCAAGGAGACCTGACGCATGCGCAAAAGCGTTGAAGGCTCTCGTAAACGAAAACGAACAGTACCAAAAATAGCTCAGTGAATTTTTGTTTTGTTTTGTTTAGTTATGTGAGTTCTTTATATTTCTTTCAATGTAATTTCGTTATTCAATTAGCTTTTTGTTAATTTTAAAACTCAATATGTTTTTTAACCGATGTTTGTATTCAAAATTTATTTCAATATTAAATTTCTTACAAATTTGTTTAAGTTTAATTCTGTGTTTATTTAAATAAGGGATTATTAGACTATTTTTTATTATTCAATATTAAAAGTGTTATACTGGTACTTTATCAAAACCTTGTTCATAAAATGATCCAAATTGTCTACCATTTTTCTATAATATTACTTGCATTTCTTCTAATTCTTTCTTGTAATCTTCCAAACTTACTGATCTGTCTATTCTACGTATGTAATTATCTGTTATATTCCTTTTTATATTTACTCCATGTCCCGATTGCAAGTTTAGAATATGATTACGTTCAAATTCTTTCTTATCATGACTGAAACTCACTGGTTCGTTTCTTATTATTTTGTTTATCTTTTAGTGAATTCAAACGGGTTGGATAAAATAATATAATATTATTAGATATGCTTAGTTCGTTTGAAGGTGCTAAAGTTAATGTTTAAAAAGGTTTGTTTGTTAAAAGGAAACGTAAAAATGCTAACTGATGATATGTCTTGTGATGAGAATTATTATTATGGGATTCCGATCTTGTAGTAGCTGTATAGAGATATGGAATTTCTATCTTATGGCGGCCGCATGGGGAAATGTTATTTCTCATTGGTGTCGTCTGTATGGAGAAATGTAAAAAGAAGCTGGAAGCCTTGTCTTAGATCCGTTCATTAGGACTATTACCATGAATTTTAATATCATCAGACATGATTCCTGATAATCAGGGTTAATTTAAGCCTTTTATACTATTAACTAGAATATTAGTTAAGCAGTTATTTTCTATAAGTTTTTTTTTTTTGCCTCAAGAAGGATAAATACCACGTTTTTGTTACTAATAAAAAAAAACAATAAGAATGTTCCAATAGAAGTTGTAATCGGCTAAAATTTCCCATCTTAAAAGCCAAGTTAAAATCTAAACTCAAAGAGGAGTTACAAAATTTTAAGTTGTAATTTTTGAAAATCATTATTTTGTTAATTTCATAATTTGTTCGTTTTTTTTAAGGGATTCTTTAGCGCAAAGTTAATCTATTTTGAATCTATTTAAGGATTAGTTGTTTAATATCGTTCTCCCTTTAATATGTTAAAGATTAATTACAATTCAGATCATGAAAGAAAAGCTTTTGATGACGTAATTTCCTTATGGATTGATGTTTCCAGGACGTTACTGCGCCATCTATTGCTAAAATCCGTAACTGAATATTATAAACATTACGAAAACATTCTGGGTTTTGTATTTTCTATAGTTACGAATACATAATAATTAATAATTTAAAATTGAAATAATTAAAAACGTTCCACACTATTCCCCTTGCTGGACTGTGGTAAGTTTGTTCTTTCTTGGTCACGCTTATGCGATCACAAAACGACGCCATCTTGGACTGACTGCTCGAAGTTCAAGTTGATGACATCATGACTGGTGACGTTTGTTCCAGACAAAATCTATCGCTACGAAATGACCATATATGGCAAACCCTTCTTTTTTTGAAAACTATTATAAATAAGAGTAAAGTTTTAGTATTTTAAGATATTATTTTTAGTTACCACTTCCTAATGGCATTATTTTTCCTCCGTGTTTGGTGTGCTGAACGTTTGGTGTGCTGAATCTAGTTACCCACTTCAACCTTGGACAGGACCACTCATAGATCAATTGAAGTACGGGAATAGCATGGACTGCTGGATCCCGTGTGGACTAAGAGGGTAGAAATTTTGATACAGTTTACAAAAATCTCTCACTAGATGACTCTGTCTGTTTTGACCTATTTAAAGAAAGCTCCGCCCAAGTGATTAGTACTTAACAGCTTATCCCTTTTTTATTACCCTTGCAAACTAGTTACTTTATCTCCTCCAATTCTGCCAGAGGCTATTAGTTGGAGACAATTCCTAAAGCCTGTGTTTTTTGTGTTGTTATGGGATTTCTTTTTTTTTTTTTTCTCAAAGAATTTCTTTTTTCTAAAACAATGCATGTTATGCCATTGAAGATTGATACGTAATTACTAATTTTTTTTTTATGTATGTAAGAATGACTTAAAGAGTGGAGAGAACAGGAGAGAAAATTGAAGTTAATAAAAAGTAATATCTCAATAATTTCTAAGAATAAATAAAAATTAAGTAAAATTACGGTGGGCTTTTTTTTGTGGTTTTAAAATTTTACATTACTTGAAAATTATACTGTAAAATACAAAAACAATAAAATATTGTACATCACCTCATTCTCTTAGAAATGAATATTATGTGTCATAAAAAATGTGAAAATATTTCATTTTTTGGTTTTTATTTCAAAATGTATTTATAAGTTCAGTCCATTGTGTATTTGAAAAACACGGAATGGATGAAATATAAAATCAGAAAAGGAATTTTCTTTTATTATGATTATTAATTAGGCAATTAAAAAATTAGGAGTTCAAATTACCAAAAATAAAATTAAATGATAAATAAAATTTAAATCTAAAATTAAATTATTTCACCACATCAATAAATTAAAAATAACAATATTCTATGGATTTTTTTATGAAATGTCCATTTACTAACAAACTAAGTTAGAAAGTAAAGAAAATCCCAAAAATTTCATTGGCATATATTGAAAAGTACAAGATCGTTTAAAAATTAAAATGTTACTAATAATTAAAAAAAAAAAAAAAAAAAAAAACGCATCACGCATTCGCTCATGGTCTAAAAATTGGAACTGGAAGTGTTTACTGAACCTTAGTCACAGATCTAGGCTGCTACATGCATTATTCATTGTATGGTTAATTAACAAGTAAACAAAATAAAAATCTGAATAAATCGTTGCTTTCAAAAATATACGTAAGTAATTGAAATAAGCCACCGCACATAATTATATATGAAAAAAAAAAAAAAATACTACTCATAAAAAAAAATACAAATTTATTTCATTTTGTTATTAACTACCTGATGAAACGGAGTACTTTGAACTCATGTTTAAATTTTCTATACATAGTATTTTTTTTTTTTCTTATACGTTACACTACAATAATGTGCGGTGACTGATTTCAACTCGTGGATTGACGCATGAACTTCTTCAACGACAATATAAAATCACACAAACTTGAGGCTACAATTTGATATTCGAAAGAGGTCGAATACATTATTGAGAAGGAGAAAGGAAACATGAGTCAGAAAAACAATATAAAATGAGTTACAATAATACTTAGAAAAACGGATATAGTATGATATATAGAATTTAATATAATAAATGTGATTATTGAAAAAAAAGGTGATAACATACTTAATTAATAATAAAAATTGATTTAATAAAAGGAATTAACAAGTAATTTACTTACTTGTTGATTAAAATAAATAGAAGGAATTAGCAAGTCTTTCTATTACTTGTTAATTTAAAATTCAACGTTATGTTGAAATACAAAATATTGACACCTTATCAAAAAGCCCTACATAATTAGTAAAGAATTATTATAACTGATTTACGAATGGAGAAACATCAGGAAAGTAATTATGATCTAAGAGATCACAATATAATAAAATTGGAATATCCAAAAGTTAACAATAACTCTGGAAATTTTTTATTTCAAAAACATTATTGTTTTCAAAAAAGATCGTAAACAGAATTGGTGTAAACAAGATTAGATCATTTCTAAAAGCTTGAATTTGTGGTAAGATCTTTATCTATTGATTGCAGTGGGGTTTTTTTCAGTACAATTAACGTTTCGTGAATTAATAGAATTTAAGGAAACATGACTCTCCAGTAAGATATGTTTTCTCATTTCAACAACGACCAACATACACACACACACACATAAAAAAAAAACGTTTATTTTTTTAATCCACAGAAACATAAACAAAGGGTTCCTGAAAGAACTTAAATTCTACTTTGTTTACATTGAAAATCTACCGAACATCACCAATACAATTTTTTTCGTTTTCTAAAAAGGCAAAATTAAATTCAGAAATATTTCATTGCATATTGAATCAATTAACTTTAATCATAAAAGCAAGCGCACGTGGATTACTAAATGGATTAATAAGCATATTTAAGACAGCGATAAAAGCTTTTTTATCAGAATTTTTGCCACCTTCAGTAGTGAATCTCTCAAAGAACCCAAACGGAAAAAACATTACAAAGCAAAACATTATACCTACTTCCATGAAGATCCACCAGTTCTAACAGACGGTATTCGCGGATATATATGTACGCAAACATACTTTGACATAGGCCTACTTTGGAAAACAAGCTAAAATCAGATGTAAAAAATTGATAGTCTTTACTCAATATGTTTGTAAATCAATATTTCGCCACCAGAGGCATCCGTTCATTCATTCATTCATTCATTCAGAAACATCGAATTCCTGCAGTTAATGAAATTTTTATTTTAAATTTTTTATCTAAATCAAGTTTCTGGGTTTTTTATTTTTTGATTCATTAGGATCTCTCCAGTATTATTGTACATTGCTGGTTATGCAGCACATAGAATTTCAAATTTTTAAGTGTGACAATTGCACAAAGTTACTTTGTACAAATAGTGATTTTGAAGAGATATGATTTTGAAGAGAATGCCAGTTTAATACAATAAACAGAGGAGGTTTTAAAAAAAACCCAACAAGTTTAACAGTGTGTGTTGTTATTTTAGTGTACATAATTTTTGAAAAGTTGATTAAATCGATTGTGAAGGTCACTTCATAAAATGCAAATCGCAAAAACACTGCTATTTGTCAATGAAACAAACCTACAAAAATATTGATATGGATTTATTTTTATTGTCATGCAATAAACATACACCAGAAGATATTTAAAAAAAAATAATTATTACTATTGGAATTTTTTTTTTTTTGAATAATAAGTATGTCAAGATACGAAATGAATCAATTAAAAATCCATTAAAAGACAAACGGAAATGCAAAAAGTTCCAACCAAATATGCAATTTAAGTTCCAAATATGTTATGTTATGAAGGTGTATTGGATCACAGAGATTGTGTAACTGATTTCATTTGGATAGAATACGAATTTGATTTGATAATTAAAAATCAAATCAAGTTCATATATTTTCAATTATACTAGGTGAAAAATATCAGGCATTTGAAGATATGTAGACATAAAATTTTATAGCAATACATGATTTAAAAGATCTCGCTTTTAGACCTGTTTAAAGGAACTTGAAATTCAATTTGTAATTTTGTTATTTTTCCTTATTTTATTTGCAAATTTACAATTCGTTTTTTTTTTTTAGTTAGTTTAAAATGTAATATTGCAGACTCTTTGATATGTCTCATTTTTAATCAACTTCATTTCTATTTTACTTCCTTCAAATTTACTTGAATTAAATTGGTTAAATTCATGTTCATTTTTGATTTTAATTAATTATTTTGGCTTTAATTATTGATTTATTTTTGCAATAAAAAATTTGTTTGGTGTAATATTTTTGTTTTAATTTCCTGAAATTTTCCAACAGTCTTAAATTTGAAAGATCAGACTAAGGGAAAAAAAAAGTAATTAATCAAAAAATCATTTGCTATTTTCCCTAAGAAGCATCGCATGTCGTAAAACTTTACATTTAAAAAAAAATTAACTTTAAAATTAAAAGAATTTTTTTTTATTTTTTTTATTTATGAAATAAAAATCTTTTTTTTTTTAATTTTACTTAGTTTTTAGATTATAAACCCTAACGTAGAATAAAAAAAAAAATAATATTCCGGTTTTTTAAAAGTATGTTTTTTTATAAATGAATAACAAAAAAGAAACGTTTCTTCAATATCTCGTTGAAGACAACCCTTTGTCTTTCTTTATTGAGACGGCTATCGCCAGCACGGCCAGACTCCATGACATCACAGGAGCGCTAAGTTGTTGGTCAAAACAGGTCTTTTAGTTAAAACTTCTCCCAAATGAATTCTAGCCAACTGAGGGGAAAAGTGTCATAAAACTCCTAAGCCACCCTCTTTCTCAAAACGCTTGAGGCGACAAGTTCATTTTTAAGGCCCTCTAGAGGGTATTTTTGGAATTAACTTAACAATAGAAATGTAAGTTTTCTTTAAATTTCTTAATGATATCTTTAGCTATTTTGACATCAACTAACAAAAATGGAATTGCAAATGAATATTACGGTTTTCGAATTCAAAAGTCTAGGGAAATGCACTGCTTTTTAGGTGTAAAAAAAATCAGACAGTAATTTGCTTCTAATCAACTTTATGGTTTTTATTTTTTTAAAAGTCGACTACTGAGAATTTATTGGAAATGTTGAATTCGAGAACTGGCTTTTTACTGTATTTCTTCAGATGAACCGAAATGGGAATGTTTTTCGCTAAAATAAAATAGTAAAAACGAAGAATTGTTTCAAAAAAATTAGTTGCTTTTGAGATTAAATATAATTAATACAGTTATCATATGTATAAAAAAAAAATAAGGGATATGAATCATTCATATTTAAACTATCATATTTTAAATTTCTAGATTTTATATTTCATTTGTATCATTTATAGAACGATTTGAAATCCTCCAGATTGACCTTGTTTTGACTTAATCCTCAATTTCGAACTCAAAAATGCAGTCAGATGTTTGATCGTCATTTCAGCTGTTTTTCCCTGTTTATTTTACAGAAGTTAATCTGTAAAGATTTATTTTAATTTATTGAGTTTTATGTAAATTTAGCTTAGATAATATGGCTTTTCGCGAGTAATAAAATTTAATCTAGTCTAAATCAGTTTTATTTTATTTTATTTTATTTTTGTATTTACCTTCAGCTGTTTAGTTTGAAAATTTATTTTATTATTATTTACATTTATTTCATTAATTCTAAAGATTTTGATTTTTTTAATTAATTTAACTTGTTCTATACATCGTTGTTATTTAATTAGAGTATTAAAGTTGTTTGGGGTTTTCATCGAGTCATGATATAACACTAAATTATTCTTTTTATTCTATTATATAACAGCATTATTTTGTCTGTCATTGTCATAAAACTTTACGTTTTTCCAATTTTGTGACAAAACTATAAGAGATAGATTGGTCATGTCAATGGATAAAATATAGAGCTTTTGAAGACAAACAAAATGCTACAAAAATCTTTCGAAAAAAGTTTTCGGTTTCCAAGATGGCGCCTTTTAAAGGGTCAAATTTTGACTTTTTCTCAATTTAAACGATAAGTATAAAAGTTGGAAGAGAACATTGAGAAAATGTTGGTATTTTAAAGTTCTATCGAACGGTATATCAGTCATTAACAAAAGTTTCTGGGTTTGGAAGCTACATGCAAAAATGAAGGTTTTTTGCGGCAATCCCCCGTGTGAGTGCTAACGTGCAATACAACTGAGTTAAGCGGAGAAGCCCACAACGAGCTGGGAAGTCGTGTATTCTCCGATCTCCATAGTAATTTGCTAAATAAATAAATGTTTTTTTTTTTTAATGCTATACAGACAAGGGTTCGGGAGCGAAGCGACGGTACCCATCTAGTTCTTAAGTAATTTCTCTTTTCATCAAACCTATATCCAGCAAAGCTAATTTATTATTTTTCTCTTTTTCCATTTTAAATTTTAAGTAATTGTTCCTTGTATTAATTTCTTCAAAAAACTTATCAAATTGCCTTACAGTTCCATACCAAATCATTAAAATGGCATTGGCATATCTGAAGTATTTATACTTATATTTATTATTCTTTATTAAATCATTTTCAAAATAATTCATGTAAATATTGCATAACTGGTCTGACAGTGGCGAACACATCCTAAAACCTTTTACTTGCTTAAAAATTTTATAAGTACTAACCTTATCA
Source organism: Thereuonema tuberculata (assembly GCA_023159025.1). Lineage (NCBI taxonomy): Eukaryota > Metazoa > Arthropoda > Chilopoda > Scutigeromorpha > Scutigeridae > Thereuonema > Thereuonema tuberculata. The sequence goes on along the minus strand of JAFIDM010008419.1, from coordinate 12,523,214 downwards.
AATCCTCATTATTTATATTAAATTAATTGTTGTTGTTTTTTGATGAAATGACACTCTCTCCATAATTTGCCATAGACTCACAAAGAGCAGGGTTTTGGGGATTAACCCCCCCCCCCAGAGCCTGAAAAATGAGTTGTAGAAAATTAATTATAAAAGTGCAAAAGAAATAGAGAAAAAAGATGAAAAGTCATAAAAATATAGAAATGGTAATTGATAACTTTGCAATGATTCAATCTCAAAAGCTCCAAATTTGTCCATTCCCAAGTCCTTCTCTTTAAAATCACAAATACCACTGCCAGCCCGGATATACTACTGCGGCAGCATCTTTTTTCTTCTTTCAATTATAAACACTACTGTCGCTGATTTTATCAGGGTTTTGTGAACTCTTTCTGATTCGCATGTTTTCAGACTCGGTCTGAGTTTTTAGACTGTCTCTTGAGAATTTTACTTGAGTCTGCTGTTGACTGTTTGTGTGTATTGATGCGTTGTCAACGAGGTGCGATGACGCAATATAGACGGACCGCGAAGAGATCTCCAAAAAAAGAGAATCCCAGACACCAGGTCGAAGGCCGTCCCGGATTGGCCAATTATGCCGCGTGTGATTGGCCAGGCCGGGGACTCTCAGAATCCGAGATCGCCTCCCCTCTCCTCGATGGCGGACCGAAAAGGAAGCTCTCAGAGCGACCTGCATCTGAGAATCCCATATTGTATAAAATTAACCTGAATCCGAACTAAATAATATTAACCTGGATTTGAGAATCCGATGACCCATATAATCCTATATATAAATTGTAATTATTTGTAAATAAAGTAGTAGACATAGTGTGTAATTAAGCTGAACCCATGACTCTGTCTGACTCACTGCCGCCGAACAACACATCAGTATTATGATAATCTCGAATGAAATGGTTAAAAAAGCAAACTAACTTAGTTCAGAGTTGAGCCAGGTGATGGCAAATTGAGAAAACACTTGTCAAATGCAATGTATAAGCCGAACAACACATCACTGGTGCCTAAGACCCGTCGAACCACGGAACCATGCCGAACCCTGCCGATAACAACGACCCTCACCACCCATCAGAAGACCACATCCAAGCCGTTGCCCGAACTCCGGCTCCAAGACCTTCACCTGCTCTCAGATACCGGGAACCCACCCCGTTCTCCGGTACATCAACAGACTCCCTTGCCTGGCTACGAGACTTCGAGCAAGTAGCAAGGTTCAACGGATGGACGGACGAAAACAAGCTAGCCTACCTGCCTTTCGCCCTTACGGACACCGCCCACCGTTGGTTTGACAACGAAGAAAACAACATCCCTACCTGGGATTCCTTCGTGACCAAATTTAAGGACACGTTCGAGGCAACACACCACATCGCCACAGAAGCTGAGAGGCTCCTCGCCATACGGACTCACCTGCCCCAGGAGTCCTGCGAGTTGTACATCCAGGATGTAATCCACCTATGCGACAAGGTTGATCCTCACATGGCCGACGCACAGCGACTCCATCAACTCCTCAAGGGCGTCGCCGCAGACATACACACGGTATTGTTGGCAATCCGCGTGTCCTCCGTTGACGAGATGGTTACGGAGTGCCGGCGACTACAGCATCAAAGAGCATGCCGCATCACACCAGACACTGTCTCGGATCTCCGGCCCACCATCGCAGCCATTGACCCACAGCAACCCCTAGCTGCAGACCCCACCGACCAACTCCAAAGCCAGATCGCCGCCCTAACCGCCGCCGTTCAGAGCCTTGCAACTCTCGTCGCCGCAGAACGGACAGAGCAATGCCCAGGGACAAACCAACGAGACCACCGGAGAATGCCCACCCCACGCCGACGAGCAGACGAATGGCGCACCCGCGAGGACAAACCTATTTGCTTCCGATGCGGCCGGACCGGTCACGTTCTAAAATACTGCCAGGAACCGTCCGCGCAACCGAGGGCATCCCGGACAACCAGTCCAAGGCGGTTCAGTAACTCCCCATCGCGTGAATGGCAACGCCGCACCACCTCCCGTTACTCCCCCGACCGACGCCGAGAACACACAGCACTCAGTCCCCGCCCATCCAGCCCACGATCACCCAGCCCATTCTATTACAACCAGGGAAACTAAGAGCGGCGGCGTCCACACAGGCCAATGGAACTGCCGCTAAAACGCATCAGCCCAAACTGACCAACAACAGGATGCGGATCATCTTCAACAATAGGCCTACTATAACTCTTATGGACACGGGAGCATCGGTGAGCATCGTCACGGAAGCTTTCCGCCGGGCAATGCACAAGACCAAGACCCCGCACACGATCCCACACCTCGCCACAGCCAACGGTCAGCCCTTGCGCGCCATAGGCATGACAACCGGCCGCATAGAAGTAGGGAAAACGGCGCTGCCTTTCAACTTCCTAGTCGTGGAGAGGTGCACCCACGACGTAATCCTCGGATGGGACTTTCTACGCCGCTACCGGGCCCGCATTGACTGCGCGGCCGCCACAGTTACCCTGACGAACGACGACGAAACAGACGACGCTGCCCTCGACGATGACAAAAACACGGTCACAGCCCAGTTGACGTGTGCCGCCGCCGAGACAACCATTGTCCCACCGGGATCAACCGCAGCCATCAAAATTGTCCCACCCCCGGACATTACAGGTCCGTCCCTCATCCTGCCCACACCTGACTTACCCGTCCGTACCTCCCTCACCTTTCCCGCTGCAGTTGTAACTCTCCCGGCAACCAACCTCCTTCTCTGGGTGACAAACACCTTCAGAGCCCCAGCTGTCATACCTGCAAACAGCACAGTCGCCACGATCGAGCAAATACAGCCGAACTCGATCATGGCCCTCGACGAAAAACAGACGCAAGCTCCTAAGACGCACAACGCTGGCTTAAAAGACGACCAGATCAGACGCATGATTGACCCCAACCTGCCGCCAAGGGAAGCTCGTGAAGTACTCAAGCTGTTGTGACGATACAGCCGCCTCTTCGACGAACCGACGCGCCACGATAACCCCAAACACCCCGCCGCCCATCACATTGACACAGGCG
>JAFIDM010008419.1:12498586-12510734 GCA_023159025.1 Thereuonema tuberculata | reverse complement strand
CACACACACTATGCAAACAGAAGGACAGCACTATTCCAAAAAGAAATATTTTCAACAATGGTGTTTACTGTCAAATAAATGAATTCATTCGAAGAAATAGACATAAATATAAAATGACTAGTAGTATGAGTATGGTTGAATAGGAGAACACACATCGATATGACTAGCGGAGATGCCCAACATTATACATAATGAACATGAAATGTCAGGTCAAACGCTGCAAAAAAGCATCTCATGAAAAACAATCAATTTGCCCATAAAACAGGATGACGAATCATTACAGATTCCTCTTTTTTTTTTTAATTTGGACTCGCTGCAATGTTGGTGTCGGATGAACGGCAATATTATATTCCTGTGCATGTGATTTGTCATGATCGTATGTGGTTGCATTTATTCGTCTAAAGTCATCGCATTTTCTGGCAGGCCGCTGAACGTGAATACTCACAGTGAGAGAAAACGAGGGTGTCGTGTAGGTATTAAAGTGTGGAGAATAACAGACAACTGAACAGTAGAAAAAACAAATCAACATCCGACAAATCATCACGATGAAAGGTTTTGTTTTCGATGATCGTGTATGCATGCAGCAGATTGTAAGATTGTAAAATTGATCTCTTTTGAAAAATTATATATCAGATTTTTCAATATAGTAATCCCTTAATGTTAGTTAAGCAGCATTCCATTGAAAAAAATTAATAATTATTAATAGTGGTTTTTTTTGTTACAAATAAAACATTTGACATACAAATTTTTTTATATCCTTTTCTGTCCTTTTTAACAGATAACAGTATGAGTGAGCTGAAGAAAAATGCCGACAATACAGTGTTGAATATTTGAAGTATGGCTTTATTTCATCACCAGGAAATAGTACTTTACCTATGTGTCTTCTATGTAATAAAACTATGTCAAATGATTCAATGAAACCTTCCAAGCTTAAGGAACATTTAATAAAAATCCATAGTGACAAAAAAGATAAGGATTTAAAACCTTTTTTCAAACAAACAAGAAGTCGACCTTTTCTTCAAGAACCTCAATGCAATCATGGACATACATAAGTTTCCTGCCTCAAGAGTGTTCAACATGGACGAGACTGGAATCTCATCTGTTTAAAAATTAGGTCTAATTCTAGGGCCTAAAGGCCAAAAACAAGTTGGAGATGCAACGAGCTGGGAGAGAGGACGCAATATAACAGCTGTGTGCGCAATGAGCACTTCTGGGCAGTACATACCGCCCATGTTTATTTTCCCAAGGAAAAGGATGACACCCCTTCTCGAGAGAGGTGGACCACCTGGAGCAGTATATAAATGTTCACCCATAAATGGGTGGTCTAATGAGGACGTGTTCCTTGATTGGTTGATACATTTTAATAATGTCGCCAAGCCATCAAAGGAGGACCCTGTTCTGCTAGTGCTCGCTAATCACAGAAGCCATATTTCCATGGATTTGTATAAGTTTTGTCAAGACAAAAACATCCACATGATTTCAATCCCTCCCCACACGTCCCACAAGTTGCAACCACTTGAAGTCTCATTTTTTGGTCCACTGAAAAATGCTTTTAACAAGAGTGTGTGAGAAATTCATGAGCTAATGTGTACAGAAAGATAACCCCATACGACATAGCCAGCATCTTTAATGTTGCTTATATGAATGTCACAACCATCGAGAAGGGGGTTTCTGGATTTGCAAGCACATGAATATTCCTTGTAAATGAAGACCGATTCAAGGATGAGGACTTTTCATCATGTCAAGGTGAAGGGCCTGTTTTAATTGACGATCAAGAGGATGAAGAAGACAATCCCAACAACGGCATGTCTGGAAATTCGCATCCAAACTCAGGCCAAAATAACCCTCAACAGGCACAAGAACCAATGGATGAACTTGGTGCTTACATTGAAGACTGGCTTCCTGGACTCCCTGGGTGCTCTGGGACTTCATCAAAAAACAGGCCAATAGGTGGGGAAGCTTTTTGTCAGATTTTAGACAAATTATCGCCTGTTCCTAAGGCGGCTGAAGAGAAAGTCAAAGGAAATTCAAAGCGTTAAAGGCCATAGCTGTATTTTAACTTCTACTCCAATGAAAAAAATTCTTGAGGTCAAAGAATCAAAAAGAAAAGAAAAAAACGTCAAGAAGGAGTTAGCGGCCAAAAAAGCAGCACAGCAGCTTTTACAGGGAAGAAACGAGACAACCAAGGCAAGGCCTTGTTAAAAATAAATGCGTGGTAAAGAGGGGAAAAACAAAAAGTTGTGTTTCATCTATGAAGTGCAAAAAACCAGCTTACAGCCGTAGAATTAAATTTGATGAATCTTCAAGTGATGAAAATGTAGATTTGGACGAAAAAGACTTGTGTAGCAACAACGATGGTGATGACGCCGCCTTTGACGTAAGGTCTAAGGATTTTCAGCTCTGCCTTGTTTGTGGAGAGTACGGTTTTAATGAGCTTTGGTTCAGATGCAAACAATGTGGGAAATGGGCACATGCTGAATGTAGCGGCGTTGATTCAGCAGATAAAAACATTTGTGATTTTTGCGAGGACTAAAATCCACCTTAGAACTTATGATACTTAAGTTGACTTATTTTTTTTATATTCAAACATTAAGTTTTGAAAAAAGTAATAAAATATTAGCAGTAATTTCTTTCACAATATAATTTTTGATTTGATTTTTTTATAAGTTTCATTTTACTTTCAATATTATATTTAAGTCGTATGTCTAATTTTTTACATTATCGTTTTTACTAGATTTAAACTAGAAGATAACATTTTTGATTCAATTATTTTGTATCAAATAAAATGTATTAAAATTAGTATTTTTATTTATTTACCTTCAATTCTCTTAATTTAAAACCTATGGCGCCATTTCCCCGGTACCCGGGGTAATCCCGCCACTGTGCATACATTTATAAAAATATATTTTTAACACTTTTAGAGTGAAAGAAAAATTTCCAAAAAAATACAGTGAGCAACTAAGTACCTAAAGAATGCTATGGTAACATAATAATGGGGTTATTATTTTTTGTATGAGTTAAACACGTTTTTTTCTTTATTGTGGCACGATTCCCCCGGTCTCCCTTAGGCCAAGACATCCTCAAAACCAAGGTTCCGTTGAAAGAAGTAACCAATAATGAGAAGTTCTCTGGTTGCTTAGATGCGAGATAACAACACTTCCTCTTGGGCAACTGGTTTGCTGTTTGCTCAATGGGGAATGAATACAACATACCACGAAGCCATACGAATGGCTACATTCGAATAAACGCCTAAAATGGGCTTATCTCCAAAAATTCCTCGAGATTTCTTTAGAAAACATAACAAATGGAATATATGAAGAGGAAATGGAGGATAAAATCAATAACAGTGATAATATTCTTAGAGACGCTAATGGTACAAGTGATAATGGCACTAATGATATTAGTACTAACATTATTGATGATACCAATGATGATATTGATGATAAATCATGCAACGAATTTTCTTTACATTTGGAAGTCAGTGAAGATGAAGCAGATAAATCAGATCTTGAAATACATCCTGCAGTTGAATGCAAGAAAATTGCTACAAACAATTTATTGCTTTAAGGAAACAAGATGGTTGAAAGTTAAAAAAAAAATTGTTGCCACCATTGAAAGAAGGTGCTAATATTTTGATTGGCATTAGCCAATTTGACAAGGGCAAAGGAGACCCTAACATTTTGATTGGAGTGGTATTAAAAGTTGAAAGAAGCAGATATAAAGTTGGAACGAAGCACGGTGTAATAGAACATTGTTAGAGCGCAACAGTTTGGAGAAGACTATATACAAAATTGAAAATTAGTGATGTTCCTCAAATAGAATCATCTATTAGAACTTTAGTTAGTCTTGACTCTGTGGATACTGGTCAGGGATACAAAAGAGACAAATGTATCCAGGGATGCCAAACTGCAAACTGTAAATGTTTGAAAAGTAAAATGGCTTGTAATTCTGCCTGTCACAGTGGCAGAAGTTGTAAAAGATTTAATTAATATGTTGATTTTTGTATATGTCATCTACTGTATTTTGAATCTACGTATATGTGTATTTTGTGTTTTTAAATTTACGTTGTAATATAAACTTGCATTTGATGTTTTCAAACTAATGTATGTTAAATCATTATGGATATTTCTTGAATTATGCTTGTCCTTAATATTTGTGAAAATGATAAAAACCATAATTGATATTATAAATTGTGTTGTTTTTTGAGCTGATATTGTGAACTGTATTTTGTGTCAAACTGAAATTTGATATTTTAAATTGTACTGTGTTGAACTGAATTTGATCTCTTAAATTGTACTGTGTTAAATTGAATTTTGGGGAAGGCCACGGGAAACCACCCCGTATCTTACCCTTAAAATTCTAGGGAGTCTGCTAGGGGTTCGCCATCTTGGGAACACTAGCGCTCCCTGGAACACGGAGGCTTCAGCTACGAAGCTCGCACTTCGGTGCGTACCGGCCATACAAATTGAATTTGATTTGTATTTTTAAATGTTTTGTTAAATAAAGAAAGATCAAAAGAGGCATTGATATTTGTAACCGAGAACCGATTGATAGCACTGTATTTTGTATATTGCATTTTTAAAGGTTTGTTAAATAAAGATACCTAGATTAAAAGAAGTGTTGATATTTATAACCGTACATCAAATAAGTAAAAACTACATATTTTACCTATTTATTAAATATAAAAACAAGAATGAAATTTGATTGCCACTAAAGTAATTATTGACTTCAAAATTAAATACATCAAATTATATATTATAATATTTAAATTTACTAAAACGCATTCAGCAAATAAATAAAAATGTCCAAGTTATGACACAACCCAAATCCACGACTGTACCATATCTTAATACAGATTCAAGTTAAATTCGACATCCATTTCAAAATTACTTCAACTGTCAAAATGACAATTTAAGAATTCCATACACTGCCCAATGCATGCATTCGGCAGCTAACTTGCCCATTTCCTGCATAAAGCAACGGGCTTGCACTTTTCATGATTTCGGCAATTTTTTTCCGATTTCACACAATAGACAATTTCACGGATTCGGTGTATCATACATATATATATATATATATATATATATAATATAAATCACTGTTGCTAAAATATCCATAAAAAAGGAGCAAAAGACTGGCAAAAAAGTCAAAAAGACTAGGCGGCTTATTTAAGAAGGACGTCAAAGAAAGAAAAGCAAAACAGAAGTTTGCAATCAAGAGAAATACTAGTCAAAACCGACTAAATTTTCCAATTCCAGCAATAGAAGTGACCGATTTGTAAAGGAAATTTGTTAAATTTTTCATAGCCGATTTGAATGATCTATGTGGGGAACCTAGATATGTAAAATAAATTAAAATGGCTAAGCTTCTTTCCATACTGAGCAGTTACAGAGCAAGGACAATCTTGAAGAATGGAACATGTCTGAGGTTGCCTTTTCCCCCAAAAGAGGAAAAATTTAGCTTAACGCTAACATCAGTTGTTAAAAAAGTAATAGTAAAAGTTAGTCTAGAACAGCACATAGAAGATGCACAACTGTCAGTGGTTTACTGAATATTCAAGGAATACGACGAACTTTTGGAAGAGAGAAAGAATGAAGAAAAACTTAGACTACCCATATCAGGATGTGTTTAAATCTGAAATCAGTAAACTATAACATTAAAAAAATTAATAGAAAAAGTTGTTTGTTATGAAGGAAGTTAAGGGATTTTTCCTGATTGAATAATTTCTCGTCTTTGTCTGAGAAGCATCATGAGGAAATGAAGATAGAAGACTAATAACTTGGAATCTTACATTTAGGTACAGGTCATACTTGAATTTTAAATTTCAAAGCTAGTTATAGCATGAAAACAGATTGAAACAAAATTTAAAAATAATTAAATCAATTACAAGAAAGATCTTGTGGCCACAAAATATTGAAAGGACGAGTTGAAGCAACTGCAGTTGAGAAGTTGGAATACTTAAATAAAAACTACAACAAAAATTCACAACATTCTAAAAAAAAAGAAGTCACATTTCCAAAAAAAAAAAAATAAATAAATAAAACGACATCCAGAGCAACATGATAGGAACTAAAACAATTTAATAATCATTCAAATGCATTGTAAATATATTAAGTTACCAACATCATCAAGGACCCATTTTTTCTCCACTGTCACCAGAGTAACGCCAGTCTAAAACATCAGCATCTAAAATAATTCAGAAAAGAACCAGTATCATGAAACATGAAACTTCAGTCAAAATTGCTCAAACTCTAAACCACCTCCAAAACAGATGCAGTTTCAACAGACAACTGGTTTAGGGGAAAAAAAAAAAAACCACACCCAAAACAATCTGTTGATTGAAATCAAAATTAAATATATTTAATATATTAATAAATTATCAAATTACAAAAGAAATCCAGATAAAGACAAAGTGACATAGAAGTACAGATGCAATATAGGAATATAAGGATACTTGATTGGGATTACAGGGGGTCAGATGATAAATCTGATGCTTGTGCACCATTTGCCCAAATTAAGAACCTGTTCCTAATTTATAAGATGAAAACTGAGCCCATCTTGGGAAGAAACAACCGGGGGGGGGGGGGGTTGTTGTTCAGAAATCATTGATATTTGCCTGAAACTGAACCCATTCCTTTAGTCTGGACAAATGTCTATACTTCTGGCGAATCAATATTGTATCATAAGAGCATCTTTCTATTATTGTGTTACAATCAAACTCGAAGTAGTTTTCGTCATCCACGGAAAGATGAGCAACAAATGATTATAAAGTGAAATTCAGGGACAAAGAAAAAAGCATTTCTGAAAGGTCAAGTTAATTAGCTTTACAATGGTTATTCATTGTTTCCTAAATGGAATGGTATTGCTGACAACATTAATTCAAAGATAGGTAAGCTACTATATATTCTAAATATATATACTAAAAAAAAAAAAAAAAAAATGAATAATGATGCAAATTTTGAAAATTCCATAGTTAACATATTTGAGTTTCAGCACAGCCTGAATGCAACCAAGTAAATGTGCTAACTACATTTGTAATTCAGAATTTGCAAATGTATATTCTACTAATTCAGAATAAGTAGAAATTTACTAGTTCATCAAGCAAAATTCATTAGTCCAAAGTAAATTGTTCAGAATAGTAATAGATTCAGTGGAAAAATTTTTCTAAGTAAAATAAATTTCTTGAAAGTATATTCTCTTCAAGAAGTACTAGATCACTTTCACATATCAGAGCAATTATTAATCATTTCTTCTTTCATCTTCGATGGAAATTAGAGCTGGCGGAATAATTTAGTTGAATTCTTGTGATGTTAAATTATACTTTTTAATTATATTTTCTTTGGAATTATCTTTTTTTCAATCAAAACTCCCCCCCCCCCTTGATAAGAAGTTAATGTCTCTAACCTAATTGTCCTTCCCATTTCAGTTTCTCTACAAATTATCATATTTTTGGTTTTACAATAAAAACAAACAAAACAGCAGCTGCTCCCATTTTCTCATTACACTTTTCAGTTGACATTTATGACATAAAAATTGAAAATTGCATTTCATTTCACTCTTTGTAGATACTTCGTTCACATTCGGTCTTCACCGAAGGAGCCATCACACTTCTTCAGTGTGCATGGCATAACTGATTGGGAGAATGTAAGAGAAGTCCAATGAACATCTCTCCAGATATTTACATTGACTTCTTTTGTTGGACAAAAAGGTGCAAAGAAATGACAATAGATATTTACATTGACTTCTTTTGTTGGAAAAAAAGGTGCAAAGAAATGACAATAGATCTTCACAATGCTAATGCTGGTTGACTTTAATATTAACAATAGGTAAGTAGTTAATTTCTTACAGTGCTATTGTAATACTAGAAAAACAAATGAACCCAACTAAGTATCCAGCTAAAAGCATTTAATAAAAACTCTTTAGGGATGAAAGAAGGAAATGATTAAGAATAACACTAAAAAACGATGAACAATTCATTCTAAAAAAGAAATTCTCATTTTTCTCTCTCTATTATATAAAACCAATTTTAAATTTTGCAAATTAATTACAAGTTGTTATGCATTTATATCAAATTAAACAAACCTTTCCAACTTTGTAACTTCATCAGTCACATTACAAATGTATCTGTATAAAGTAAAAAAAAATTGAATAGATTTGTTTGGGTTGCTTTCTTTCTGTGTTAAAAACAATTTTTTTGGCCTATTTTTTTTTTTGATCAAAATAAAGCCAATATCTTTACCAATAAAAAATCTATATTGGAATTTTTCACAAACTTTTTAGATATTAATGTAATTCAAGAAGGGATTTCAAAAAAAAAAATAAAAAAAAAATTAAAAATAAAAAAAAATAAATATAAATTTGATTTTAATCTTTATAGTTGAAATACTTAAAAAAAAAATAAAAAAAAATAGTCATATATTTAATTACAATTATTTGTAACTGAATATGTGCTATTTTTCTCCCCCTCAAAAATTTTTGTTTTCAAATGACCTTTAGAAATACAGACAAAACAAAGAATTTACAAGAGTTAAGTTTCAATAATAATAATAATAATAATAATAATAATAATAAATTATTAATCAAAAAGATTTTGGGTAGATGAAAAAGAAACCCAAACAATGAATGAAGATTCACCTCCACTGCATTTTTGAGTTGTAAACCACAGCTGCAATAAATTCAATAACAAGCTATGATACCATACTTTTGGTCCAAACAGCCATTACAAGATGGAATGGAAGCCAGATGCATTTGTCAGACATTGAAAAGAACTTTTTCTTATTCGGTAGCACTGCCTGACTAAAGACAAGGGAGAAGAAGAAATACTAAGAATGATCCTGAACCCCTTCGAGATCAAATCCTGTATCTCCAGCTTATTTGATAATTGCTTGTACTACTCAAGTTACTAGCCCATTATTCTGCCAGCAACAAACTTAAAAAAAAAATGAAGAATCACAAGAGTATATTATCAAGGCCAGATGATCTTAGATAATCAAAGACAGTATATTGAAATGAAACATTTTTGCAACAACTACAGAATTTTCATCTTTTCGAAGTCAAAGAAAGCAATTTAAAAATTATGAACTTAAGACAAAAAGGAAAAGAAAAAAGCTGAAGAATTCTATACATTACTTTCTTGGTGAAGAACCTATTATTCCATCCAAATTAAACAAAAAAAAAAAAAAATCACAGGAACAGATGAAGTGAGATTTGTATGTAATTTACAAGACACTATGCAAAACTGAATGCTGCTTGAGGAAAAAAAAAAAACTACTACCACATTTCTACGTCTTGATTTTAATCTCTTTTGAGGAAAACTCCGAAGTGATGAGAACTGGGTTATGTTCAGAATTAGGAATATCTAATATTTTACTATACACACTCAATATTCAAAGGAAAAAAGAAGATACTTTGGTCAATGAAGAAGAGAATACTGCAAGGAAAAATAAAATATCAGACAACCATCTAGAGAAAGATTGACTTGGTTTGACAACATCAAGACCTGGACCGAAATGATACATAGATTGCAGAAGAACTGACCAAAGAGGAATGTAGAGTTCCATTATCAACCTCTGGAAAAGAAGGCCTAGAACCAGATAATGAATGAAAAGTTAGATAATGATTACGAGTGTCTAACAAAAATCAGAAAAAAGATAATTGTAACACAAAAGAGACATAATTTACATGTAAGGAGGAATTAATAGCAAAAAGCTTTGTTTAAAATCCTCATGATTGTAGGTAGTGTTACCTTTCAAGAAAGTCAATTCCAGCAATTCCAGCAAAGTCAAAAGTACAGTTATGCCTCTCCTTCTTCCAAGCTATAAGTGTGCTCCAAAACCAATATAGTCAAAACTTTAAATTTAGGCAAAGAACTCTTTATAGATAAGGTTATTTTAGTTTTTGACATGTTCCCTCCTTCAGATACATCTAACAGTAGATGGCCAAATCACAATACAATTATGAAACATGGATGGATGGAAAATTTAGAAAGTTAGATCAAAATTACTCTGTTATTAAGAAACAGGAACAACATCTTTTTCTTGATCAAGAATTACAGGTGCTTGTCTGCAATTTGACCCCGTATTAAACTTTTGTCAACAATCTCCACTTCTGGCAGATTTCCGTTTTACGAGTGGTATTACTTCTTTAGGGCAGTTTCTTTTCAATTTTGAACTTTATTCTGACCTAAACCAACAATTTTCTATTAAAAATACTATTTAAAAATCGGTGTCTGCTGCAAAATCAACAGTAAAGACAACAAGCTCCAAATCAACCAATAGCATGGCTGGGTTTGGTCATGTGACCTCATCCAGCTTTTTTTTCATAGTTTTCTCAGAGTGAACAGGTTAAGTGAATTTTAAGTGTTATTAATGCAGGAATTTTTCCCTAGTTTAATTAAATGGATCAAAATCCAATTCAAGTGTCTTCTGGAAAAGCAAGAAAGAAAGTTTCAAGCTCTGCTAAGTGAAGATCTTTGGACAAAGTAAAAAGGTAATTCATTGTGATGTATTTCTTTTGAATTTATAAGTTCAGGTTAACTGGTTACAATGGATTTATCTGTGGTTTATAAATTAAGTTTCAAACTACAACTTTCATATCAGCTTCCTGAGTTTTCATATTTAATTTGTGTATTGAAAAATATATGTATATTTTATGCTATGTTTTGTATATATTAATATTACTTCCTAATTATTATTATGTTAATAATACAATACAATATTATTATTATGCTACAATATTATAAGTATATTATTAATATTAATTATCTGTATAAACTAAAAAATATGTTCTACAGCACCTACATACAGATCCACCATTAGTGGTATCTCGTAGGACTGAATGTATACATTTATTATTAAATAAAAAAAAAAAAATACTGTCAATATAGAAATGACAAGAATCCTTTTTTCTTTTCGTTCCTTCAGGTGTAAGCCATGTAGTCTTCCTTCTTTCAACATGCACCCATTTATTAGGCAGTTTTAACTGCAACTCACCATGAAAGATATTAAATTACTTCATGATTTTATTCAACCGAGAACGGTACAGGTGTAAACATAGGCAACTTGTAAACAAGTTGCCTGCACAAATGAAATTTTTAAGACCTTTATTAGGATTTACACGTTTCGACAAAAAGAAAAATAATGATATCAGAATACAACTTAAGACTCCAACTATAATTCAAGAAATTCAAAATTATCAAAAAAATTGGCTTAACCATGTAGAAAGAATGTCCAACGATAGGATTCCAAATTTAATTTTGAGATATAAACCCAAAGGAAAAAGAAAACGAGGACATCCAAAGACAAGATGGAGAGATTAAAATCATTTTCAGAGGTTGACATCATGTCTAAACCTAAAATGTTCAAGACAGACAGACAACTTCGTTCCTTGGAAAACGATGTACAAGTTATTACCATATTTTAAAACAACAAAATCTATTAAACACTACTGTTTGATAATTTTGCTTTTTCTCTGTCAATTTTTTGTTAGAATTATAAGAAATTAATAATATTATTCATAAAAGTTTGCTATAAATAAAAGAATGTACATACAAAATTATTCTGAAATTCGTATGATAAACAATGAGAGAATATATTCAATTTCTTAATGCATCCATCACTTCTACAACATTTGAAGAACAAACATTAAGACGTGCAAATATCTCGGACAGTGGCTTGGTTAGGTTTATATTGTTAAAATAAACACACCTGTACTAGTCTATGAAAATGGTAGAAAATATTTTTTTAAGAAAATTGTATTTGTTTAATCTATGTCTGACCTATTTTCTGTTGTTTATTCCTTTGGTTGGATGGGTAGTAGAGAATACCTTGACATTCCTATAACTAAAGGCTTTTTGTTTGGTTATTGGAAGTATATCCTCTACCTTATCCTATTCTGAAGTGAAATCCCATACATGCCTTTGAACTCAGTTGTATTTTGTTAACCCACAACTAACTTTATTAGATAATTCCTTTACATTGTTAACCGTAATGACCTTTTTAACATTTTCCTTGGATTTTTTAAATATATTTATTTTTGTAATTACCCTATCCTTAAGCTACCAAGTGGGTAAACTCCATTTCTCATTTTTCTCCCTAGATTTTCTCTGTTGTAATGATTTCTCTTTCGATTTTATTTGCAGATGCCAATT
>JAFIDM010008419.1:12455040-12465068 GCA_023159025.1 Thereuonema tuberculata | reverse complement strand
CGAACATAAAACATATACCTTGAAACATATTGGGGCCGGTTTTATGTGTGCCACCCTGTATACGAGATATATGTCAAGTCATTTGAGATTTTATCATATATGATATGTACCCTAATTGTTTTATATTTCCTAAGTTTTCTTTTCTTTCTTTTTTTTGGGAGGGGAATTGTTTTTAAACGTTGTGATTTGAAAAAGGCGTTGACATATAGACTTTGAAAATTTACCTTTATTTGCTTTTAATTTAAGAATTTTCGATGGAGTTAAGATTAACATGCTTTCAACCAGTTTATTTGTTAATCATACTCGACATATTTAAACCTTGCATTATTTTTATAAATCCTTGTGGTAAATTCATTTTATTTTAAATCTAAAAAATCTTATTAATTTTGTTTAGTAGTAACAAAGAATGAGAACATAATTGGAATCGTAATTAACATTTTAATATTATAGATGGGTTTCTAGTTCCTAAATTTAACATATAATGGACCACTTGTAGGACGAACAAACATATAACTTAGTGTGAATTACTCAAAAAATCGTCGAGTTTTGATATTTCAAGATGGAATGGTTCAGTACTGTGCAGATCCTTATTGTAATAATTCTGTAAAAATGCTTGAAATATCCTTCTTTAATATAATATTTCCTGTATATCTACACGGGATAAAACAAAGCACATGGCTTTGTTTATCCCACAAGCCAAGCAGTACCCTGGTGGGGTATTTTGTAACTACGAAGCCCCGCCTATCTTCAAGTGGTCCATTTCTGCCTAGTTAAAATACTTATCTTAATTAACCCTTTATTTCTTGGGTTATCTCTGTATACACAAACCAAGTATCTGCTCCACCCTGTTCTTCCTAAAAATGTGCTAAGCAAAAAAGTAATCAAAATAAAACAATGCTGACAATACAGTAAGATGTGAATAGAAATAATAAGGAAAGTAAATCGACTGGCTTATGTACTACATCTTCAATCAATACTTAATTTTTTTTTTTTGGCTGAATTCCTTCTCATGAATATTATATTTTTACTGATCACAGAACATGATTATTTCTTAACATGTTTTATTTCAGTTCTTTACAGGAACTGAGATTTCCTTTGAGAAGAAAATTTAATAAAACACACTTAAGTATTTTCAATAAAAATTTACATTGCATTGATAGTTCTGAAATGACTCACTGAAGATCATTTTTTCAATTCTGAAGAAATATTCTCAGAAGAATCAAATATCTCACTGTAGTGTGAATTTTCTTGAAAGATATTTATTTTTTAAACCTAAGTTTTTTATTTTTATTTTATTTTTCTAAAAGCAGTTGTATTGACTGGAATGCATAAATTAAGAAAATTCCAATTTGTTTGTTTTAAATGAAGCAGAAAGTTCCGGTTACAATTAATGTACCTGAATGTGGTAATCTAATAGTCTGTTGCAAATATTGTGATGTAGAATCAAATAAATCAGTAAATTAGGATAGTCTTCCTGTCTGCCTTTTGTGATCTAATTCCACTTAAATTGCTGTTGCTTATTTAATTTTTTATTTGTTCCAGAGATCTTTGCAGTATTCTTTGAATGACATAATTGGATGAAGTGGACGAGATCAAAGCAGACATCAGCAGATTTATAACAAATTCATTTGCTGTAACACTTTTGTTACATTGAGACTAAGACAGTTGCAAGGGACACCATTCTCTACAATAACGGAAGGTGTTCAGCTTGTAGCTCTAGATTTAAGAAATGACAGCTTACCAATTTATTTGTAGCAGAATCTCAGTATCAAGGATAGATAGTATTCAAAAGACCGCTTGAAAGAGAGTTAGAAAATGAACAGTATTATATATTATAAAAGCGTTATTTTGTCTGTCATAAGACTTTACGTTTTTCCAATTTTGTGACTAAACTATAAGAGATAGAGTGATCATGTAAATGGATAAAATGTAGATCTTTTTAAGACAAACAAAATGCTACAAAAATCTTTTGAAAAAAGTTTTTGGTTTCCAAGATGGCGCCTTTTAAAGGGTCAAATTTTGACTTTTTCTCAATTTAAACGAAAAGTATAAAAGATGGAAGAGAACATTATATTGAGAAAATGTTGGTATTTGAAAGTTCTATCGAACGATATATCACTTATTCACAAACGCTTCAGCGTTTGCAAGATACATGCAAAAATGTGAATTTTCGGTGTGTGACGCCGACCCGCAATACATCCGAGTTATTCGAAGAAGCCACAATGGGCTGGGAAGTTATATATTCTCCGACGATCGCAACATCAATTTGCTAAATAAATAAAGTGTTTTTTTTTTAATGCTATATATGCAAGGGTTCCGGAGGGAAGCGACGGTACCCGGCTATTATTATTATATATTATAAAAGCGTATATTATAAAACGTTATTCTGTCTGTCATTCTGTAAGCAAAATGCTAAATTGCAAATTACTAAAATGTTACTGAAATAGAGAATCTATTCATAAAAAATGAAAATATATTAAACAACTGTCCAACTATCTGATTGGCGACGTAAATATAGATATTTTCAAAATGAATAAAAACAATGTAGTACAGAAATACGTAAAACTTATGTGCAATAATGGTTTCAAAAATCGTCTTTACGGAACAACAAGAAACTGTACAATTCATGGAAATACGAAAACAAATATAGATCATATTTTCTTACGTAAACATGATATCAAAACACCAGGAATAATATGTAAAGAACGAATCGGATAACAGTTGAAAATGAGAAAATAACACATCCAAATATAATGATGTTAACAAAACAAAATTCATGAAAATTTACATATATAAAAAGAAAAGTCCTGACTCACTCACTCACTGACTCATCAACGCTCACCCCAAACCCTTGGATCTAGAAAGCTGAAATTTTGCACAGAGATTTCCTTTATGATGTAGACAATGAATAAGGCCGGATTTTTCGAAATTAGGAATAGGGAATAATCTGGCAAACTGACGATGAAGTGTATGGCGGCAACCCCAGGTGTTTGGCGTCAACCCGCAATACACCTGAGTTAAGTGGAGAAGGGCACAACGGGCTGGAAAGTCGTATATTCTCCGATCTCAATATTAATTTGCTAAATAAATAAAGTTTTTTTTTTTTTTAATGCTATGTACGCAAGGGATCCGGAGCGAAGCGACGGTACCCGGCTAGTATATTATAAAAGACCTCAATAAGAATGGAGTAAACAGTACTCCAATCAGATACTTAGTCAATAGGAGCATTCACTTTTTATAGATAAATCAAGATTTTCATTTACAAATGATTCTGCACATTTAAGAGACAGGTACCCAAAGTCAACCCTTCAATGTCAAGGAAAGGTTTTGGAAATGGAAAAGAATTAGATATCATGATTGATGTCTACCTATCTTCATCTCTTCTATAGCAGAACTCTTTTAACTGCTTACAGGTATTGAGAAAAAAATTCCTAGTCCTTTTTAACTTTTCAAGATACCACTGATTGATTGATTTATTTATTTATTTATCTATCTATCTATCTCTATATACTGAGGCTAGTGGAAAGTGAACATATCAAACAATGGATATTGGCCAGCCAGGAAGGGCCCATATCTAAACCTTTTTGAGCATGGTTGGAATCCTTTAGGAAGGCTTGTCATCTGGTGTCAACTCCTTTCCAAGTACAATTTGTGCAAGCTGCTCTGAGGAACAAAATATATCAAAACTCAATTCACTGTGTGGCTTAAGTAGTTAGAACATCCTGTTGATTTCAAGCAACATTGGAAATGGTAATTTACTAACATGCAACATTTATCAAGATCTTTGTTTGGTTTTATTTTACAGAATTTTTAGAAATTATGTTGAATTATGTGTCCGTATAAATCCTAGGTTTCATTAAAACATTTTATTTGTTTTTTCCTCCTTCCTCTCTACATCCATATGTACATCTTCAGAATACTGTTACTCTCAAAACAGTTAAAGTGTGACGGATACCTGGAGTAAATATTTTACTGTAAGAGTTCAGTGGCTATGTATGAATCATGTTTTCGGAATGAGATAAATCTTTTACCTATTTTTTCCATTCGTATCCTGTCCCCAATAACATTTGAATTAGCAAATACATCTTTTCAATTTTGGCCTGGATATTTACAAAAAAGATGATGAAATCATTACTTTTAAATTTGTTTCTTTTAGACACAAATACGATGGCAAAATGAAATCTTAAAATAGTTGAAATGACTATTGTTAACAAACACATGCCTACAATGGATGAATGACTGCAAGTATAGAAACAGATGATTGGTTTATGAAGAGAACAACTGATTGACTTCAGTAAAGAATCTATTCGTGGCCTTGTAAAATCCTGTATTAAGAATTTTCTAGCTCTTGAATTTTTGCTAATAAAGTGCAAACAAAATAAGATGAAAAATTACATAAAATTAATTTCATTGAAGAATGAAAGTAGGTTCAAAGTTCTTTTTTCACAATATTCGATTATTTTCCTGTCTACCAGCATACTTATCATTCAGGACAATGAGCAAGGCTATCAAACTATTTTCATGTTAATAAAATACAAGAGACATCATAATGTAAAACAACGTACAGTAGATTATCTGCGGAATTGGGTGGCAAGGGTACCGCAGATAGTAAAAATCGCAGCTAACCCGAAAAAAGACTAAAAGTGAGGTGTAAACACGAAAAAAAATATTTCAACATAAAATCTACGTTTTATTATACAAAAAACGTAATATGCAAAACTTTTAAAATATGTACAGCACAGCAGAAACCTTTCTGCAGAGCAAGAGCCTGCTGCTCATCCACAAATTCCGAGAAGGCCTGTAGGATTACGATGCACAATAAACCTGTCAGTAATTTTCGACCTTCGCACTCTAGGGCCTATTGTATTTTCCCTGTTGTTGGCTTGGATTAAAATTGTTTTTTTTTGGAGGTTCGTAATTAAAAAAATTTTTCGCTGCACTCGCGGATAATCAGGGCTTTACTGTATTATCAAAAGTGCATAGATTGAATAGTTTCAAAAAATATCATTTAAGAAACAAGGGAAATAATATTCTTACCAAAATGTGCATCATTGAAATAAAACTTTCAGATAAAACAAACAGAAATTACTTTACTGGAAAAGTTAATCCATCTTCACATATTGTGTTTATGCCATGTAACTTCAATCTAGCAGTATTGAATGTTTGTATGTTTAGATACCATTTCCTTATTCTTGTACAATGCGAAATTTGAAGCATGCACACTGTTTTTTGATGTGTCAAATAAACATGAAATGATAAAATGCTCAGCTAATGAAAAAACATGGGTGACATTGAGGTTTGTTCACTGTGATGTTATGTGTATATGATCTTACCATCAGTCTCACCTTGTTCAAAGCAATGTTAGATAATGTGGTTCTGTTATAAGTGTAGATACACCCTCTACATTGTATACATATGGATTACAATGCGATAGAATGCAACTAAGAATATGCTAAAACATTGCTTGCTGAACCAGTATGTTCACAGATTACTGCTAGACTAATAGTAAGAATGTAAATGTCATAGGAAATGTTATTGAATTAGGTAGTTATGACCATATTTTTTCAGTTACTGTTAAAGGAGTTTTATTAAAACTAAATTAAAAATGACATTGAGGACCATTGCTTTTATTCAGTTACTAATTGTCTCATGCTATGCTGACACTGCTTGGTTCTGGTTCGAATCCTGGGTACATCTTGGCTGCTTCTTCTCTTGCGTATTATTTCAATCTGTTGGAAATCATAAATCGCACTCATATTTTCTCAAGAAAGGTCTTCTTTCTTGGTATATATACTCTTTATTCATCTAAGGGCTGTTGGAAAACTTTGGTTTGTAGATAAAAAAATATGTATTTTGTTTAAAATCTATTTTAAATAAATAAAAAGAAGCGAAAAACCAATACTTTTTTTTTTTGTATGGTCATGTGTTTTATTTAGATGTACAGTAAAACTCCGATTATCCGAGTTTCCGCTTTAACCGAGCTATCAAATATTTCTAGGATTCTTTTTTTTTCCTAAATTAATCTTCGTTCTTCTATTCATATGACCCCATACCTGGAATCAGGGAATGGTTTTGACATCAACAATCCTGGGTTATCCTTAAAAAAATGCCGAAACATTGCTGCAGAAAAATGCCAAAGTAAAACAAAAAGCAATTAAGGACTTTAAGTAAAAGAACTCTTTCAATATGAATTGAATGTGGCGTATCTGTATAACTTTTGTATTTGTTAAAAATATACATTTAAACCTAGATGATTTATTTTACTTATAATTTTCGGTTATCCGAGTTAGTCTTGGTCTTGGTCTACATTAACTCGGATAATGGGACTTGACTGTATTAATTTTTTTTTATTATTATTTATTTATTTATTTATTTATTACACAAAACCAGTCCTACTAGGTGACAAAAAACACCTGTGTTGTAGGTGCTGATAATGATTTTATAACATCTACAACAGTTTCACAACAAATTAAAATTAAAATCACAAAAAATACAGAAAGAATTATTATTACAAATTGTACAAATATGACTTATAGAATTATGCTTATTATGATGAGTTATTTCATCATAATAAATTATATTACATAGCCATCAAAAGAAAATTAAGCAATTTTTTTATAGACTTAGGCTCAAATTTGAATTCAAAATAAGGTATTTGAAACATGAGTTTTTTTTGTTTTTTTTTTATTAATTAATCCATTTAATCTTACCAGTTATAATTTTTTTTATTATAATATTTATTTAATGTAGAAATTTTATCTATATTTATCATATCAAAAGTGAATTGTTCAAAAATATTATTAATGATTCTATTTTTAATTCTTAATCCAAAATTATTTTTTGGGGCATCATACTGTATTTTTTCATATAAACTTGTTGATCTTGTTTTATTAATAGTATTAACATCATCTTTAAAACATATCTTAAAATAATATTTTATTATTAGATTATAAAATTATTTTTTATTGGGGTAATAGTATTTTGTTTTTTATAAGGATTTGATGTTGATGGTATTCAGTTAGATTTTTAAAATTTATAAAGATTATATTTAGAATTTTATACAAAATTCTGTTAATATTTTTTACCTCTGATTTATTTAGGTGAAACCAGCTTAACAAACCGTAATCAATAAACGAGTCAACATAAGATTTATATAACATAATTTTAGTTTTTATAGGGAAAACATCTTTAATATGATAAAACATAAACAAAGTACTGGTTAATCTTTTTAATATATAAATATAGTGGTTGTGCCAAGAGAATTTGTTATTTATATATTAACCCAGATATTTGTGATTATTAATTTTGAAATTCAATTTCAAATTCTTGGTACCAGGTTTCTTACTTGTAGATGAAAGCAGGTGAGCAGAGGACTGGCCTTCCATTCTGACAGAGCGTTTTATTTTATTTTTAAAAATTTGATTAACAATTGCTGAAGCCTTATGCCTACCTTCAATGCTTTAACCTTTCAAGATGGAACCATTCCAATTCTATTTAAATTATGTAAAATGTATGTATGCGGGTGGCAGGGAAGCCAAGCACTGCAACCAGAGGTCTATCGTACTAACCCACAGAAGTAAAGACAGATGGAGAGAAAGTGCAGGGGAGATGGGAGAACCCCGAGAAAACCTGCCCAGCGCGGGTCGTCCACCATGACGAGACCCACATGAGAACCGAACCCCGGTACTCAAGAGGTGAGAGGCCAATGTCACAGCCACAACGCCAACCACACGGCCAAAATAGTCTAAGATCTAAAACCTCCTCTTCATTAGCTCCTATGAAAATAAGCTTCTTATAAAAGTATCGTATTTATGACCTTGTCGCTTTATTGGCTATAGTAAATTCCTTCCCGAGACTCTTATCACCCATCTACAATTTCTCGTATTTCATAGGGAGATTCTTTAATGACAAATATTACTTCCCTGAAATATTTCACTGAGGAATCACAAAATAGAGAAAAGATAAGATAAATCCTCATCAGGGGATTGAACAATATAATTCACGTAATTTCTTTCTAAAAAAACTTAATTATTTTATATAATTTTTCAGTGTATAAAAGTACAAATTTTATAATTTTTTTCTATTTCTTTCATTGCCAATTTACTTTATCTCCCGCCCCAGGAAATAATAAAAAAGAATAATTCATTGAGTGCCCTTGATCAAAACATAACAGAATCATATAGTTTGGTTCTGAAGGAGGAGTGAGACATGATACTGTATAGGTCCTTTTTTGAGGGATTTCCTCACTCCGGGATGAGATATTATCTCGATATTTCGGCCCCGTTCCTCGGGCCTTCTTCGGGAGATGTTTTAGAAGTCAATTACATGTAGGTGAGCGCATAACGAACAACTTCCGTTGTCAGTTTCTGGGATGAGTTGCTCATGTTGTTTTGCACTCACCTACATGTAATTGACTTCTAAAACATATCCCGAGGCACGGGGCCGAAATATCAAGATAATATCTCATACCGGAGTGAGGAAATCTCTCAAAAAAGGACCTTTACAGCATAACCGAATCATTATTATTAATTTTATTAAAGGATTATTATTTTTGTAAATGCTTAAATAAGGAAATCCCAAATCCAAACAAATTAACTGAACAAAATCAAAGAAAATGGTGTCATTTTTTATGATTATTATTAAATGAACTCTGAAAATTACTGATTCCATCATGAACTATTAAGGTCCTGACTCAGTCAATTCAGGTGACTGCAAACCTATTATATACAGTAGAGCCCCGATTATCCACGGAATTGGGATGCAAGGGCTTCGCGGATAATGAAAATCGCAGATAACCCGAAAAAAAGACTAAAAATGAGGTGTAAACACGAAATAAAAATATTTCACTATGAAAAACTATGTTTTATTGTATAAAAAACATAATATGTAAAACTTTTAAAATATGTACAGTAAAGCAGAAACCTTTGCTCTACGTTTGCATCCACAAATTCCAAGAAGGCCTATAGATCACGATACACAATAAACCTGTCAGTAATTTTCAACCTTCGCACTGTAGGGCCTATTGTATTTTCCCTGTTGTTGGCTTGGATTAAAATAGGTTTTTTTTTTTTTTTGAGGTTCGTAATTAAAAAATTTTTTTGCGGCACTCGCGGATAATTGTGGCTCTACTGTATTTCTTTTACCAATGCATCTAAAATTCTGAAAATTTAAATACAGTGAAACTTGGATAATTCGAAGCTGAAGGGACCAGAGAAAAAGTTCGAATTACATATATTCTCTCAAACAGAAGAGATAAATAAAAAAGATTATCTCCACGATCGAAGATTTAACACAGACTTTATCTAAGAATAATGCTATATTGTTTTCATTAAATCAAAACATTTTTTACTAGCTTAATTATTCATCACTTTTTTAAAAAAAAAGTCAGATATTTTTAATTGCTTCTTTGAATGCAATCTTTGAGTCATAGCATATGATTCCAACCTCTGGGTAGTCAGGTCCTCTCGTTCTTTTTCTATTTTTTCCATTGCCATTTTTGCTGCTCAAAATTTTATCTATGTTCTACAAATATGTGTTGGATGAAATTTCAAATTCCTTGGAGATTTCCAATTTTTTTTTAAGGCCTTTTTCCACTTTCTAATCACTGCTACCTTTTCAGCTAATGTTAATGACCTATAAGGAGCTTCAGCTTTTCACAATGGCATAGTAAGAGCATATAAACAATACTTAAAACACAAGCACAAAAACTAACACTGTATACAACCGCATTGAATCATTCACAGGAAGCCCATGTGATTCGAAGACCGAAGGGGTGTGGCCAAGTCTTTTCTCGGAAAATGCAGACAAGCTTTGCCTGTTTAACCGTAATATTTTTTATCATATATTTATTATTTAACTATTAATCTATATTACTAAAATCTTTTATTTCTCTGTCTGTCTGTCCGGCGCAATTTTCTGAGCGAATGGAAAATAGAAATAATTTTTACAATGAAACATCCGCGACAGGAATCGAACCTGCAACCTTCTGATCCGAAGTCAGATGCCTTATCCATTAGGCCATAGGGACT